>CM067483.1:15977210-16337319 GCA_034552555.1 Semaprochilodus insignis | reverse complement strand
ATACTGTTCACCCCATATTGCCCTCTTTTTAGGAAAATCCCTCAAAAGTCCAGCAGATTTCACAAATATTTAATGTTTTTTATAGTTATTTCTGTCTAAATGTCTAACTTAAGCATAATGTAAGCATATCTGGAGGCTGTCTATGTATATCACAACAATGTACTGTACAGTGATCCTGTATATTCTATGTCAGATAGTTGGAAACTTGCATGTCTGTTTCGCTCATGTCAGCTTTTATGACTCGAAACAGGAAATCGCCCTAAAAAAAAAAAGAAGAATAAATAAACACAGTCGCTGTTATTCTGGCAGGGAATATAAACTCTGGCTGATTTCAAGACTGTTCGGCTTGTGCTCATTTAAGTCTAGCACTATATCTATGCAAGTTTATACAACTTGAAGATTGCAGAAAATGTTGTTTGTGCTGTCCTCCTGTGCATTCAGAAGTGTTGTAGGCAAGACGGTGCCCCCAGTGTGGCGTGAAGATGTATTGCAGCCTGTACTGCTACTGTATCTAAAACTGTCCAGCTTGCCTGTGGCTATAACTTTCTACCCAATGATCATCACATCAACCAAACTGTAACATTTGAAAAGAAAACTGTAATTAAATTATCTGAGTTTTTTTGTTGTTGTTGAAGCTCTTGCCTACAGCACTTGGAAATGGTGCATATGTTATCAGAAGCTCTTGTGCTACCATATCGTTTAATACAAAAAAGAAAAGAATGAAATACAGTACTGAATTTGTCACATCATGAGAAACTAAGGTTGTGTCAATGTAGCTGGACAATATGTAGCTCGCTGGAGTCCTTTACAACTCTTCATGTTTTCTTGCATACAGCAAATGTGCCATATTGGGGGATAGATATGACTTGGTGAGCATCTGTCTCTTCTAATGCTTTTCTTTCGTATGTCCTGTTGGAACACAGTCTTTCTTTGCTCATTATGTACAAACCTTTTTTGATGTTGTTGATTGGGTAGCCTCATTCTTCAGTAGCTATCTGCATTAAGACAGTTTTTGCCTTACGTTTTCAGTACCTCACTTGTAGCTCTGTTTTTCTTTTTCTTCTTTTTTAATTTCTTTCTCCTTCATTTAATCTCAGGTCCTCATGGATTACACAGTTTGTCAATGTTTTGATATTTTGTTTTGTGTAGATGCAAATTTGAAGTTCATCTATGGATGACAATCGTGCCAAGCAGGTTTTTAAGATGCTGACGGGGGATCGCTTTATGATGCGGTGAAGAAACAGTTATTGGTTTATATAGGTTTGTAGTACTTTGGCCCCTTGATGATGATGTGTGAACTGTTTTTTAAAGGATTTGTCTTGTGTACAGTATGTGTATATGGTTTTTGGTTTTTTAATGCAGGTTGTTTGTTTGTTTGTTTTCTGTTTACTTAAACACTTCAGGGAATAGTCTAATTTGCAAGTCCACATTTGGCTTATTTTGGTCACTGCATATACTGAGGAACATAGCCTATTGACCACGTCTGTTTGGTCAATTGTTCATCTTGATTTAATTTGCAAGGACAGGAGCACCTGAGAAAAACATTGACACTATTGTATCCAGCAAAAAGCCAGAAGTCATTTTGCCCTTTGTACAAGTATTATACCTCTTGCACAGAAATACAGGGGTGTAGTTCATTTTTGTTTCTTTGGCTTTCTGATATTTGTCTGATTAAGACAGAGTTCATTTGTATAGTTTTACTTTTACGGTTGATCTTTTTAATGCATGCCTATAGACTTTTTTTCCCCTTGTATATTGCAGTAGTTTGATGTGAGGGCGATGTCTGTGTCACTCCCTGGCTTTAGCTATTCCAAATATCATTTCTGACCTGTATACTTGCTTTACAATGACAGAATGTTTGTCCATTGCCATGAAACTTTGGGGACTTTGGCAGTGTTGTATCCTTTGCTCCTTAAACTTGGTTTTGCCTTTCTTTCTTCTTTAGATGGCCTTTAATGTGTAATTTGTTTGTTTTTTATACTTCATAGATAAAAAGAATTAATATTTAACTGTATTTTCTGTATATTGGAAGAAGCAAATCACACTTGTACAGTTGTAATCTAATAAATTTGCATGTGTGTAAAGTCCTGCATAAATACAGAAATTCATTCTCCCCCCAGAGGTTTCTCTGAGTTCTGTATGCCTCACCAATGTTGGAGATTATAATGTACAGTCTGTATGGTTGTTTAAATTTTCTTTTTTTTCTTTTTGGGCTTTTAAAAGGGTGGTGTGTAACCACTATCGATGAGGTTGTGTGTTGCAACCTAATGAACCATTATTGTGTGTTTAAGGTTAATTCAGCACAGACTCTGTGGTTAGGTTATCAAAGCATCCTAACTCTTATTTTAATCAACTTAACTTTCAAATCAAAACTTAACAATCAAATAACTTTTTCCAGTAAGTGTAATCAGTAGCTTCTTGTTAGAATTTTCCTGTTTGACTTTAAATGGTGCTGCGGTTACGTTGTGGCAAATGAGACGTTATACTAAGTGCTCTAACATTTAAGGTCGAATGGAGAAATCTGATTAAAAATCTGTCATATAACACACTGAAAGTCACCAATGCCGCACCATTTAATGTGGAATGGGGAAGTACAAGCAAGATGCTGGTAAATAATTGTAGTTTTAATGCTTGTAGTATATTTAGTAATAATCCTACTTGGAGTTTATGCCCAGCCAGTGCTTTAGAACCAAAATCAAGCTCCCGCTTCAGTGTAAGTGAAATTCACTCATCATGTGTGGTTTGTCTGTTCTGAGCTACTTTAGCAACATAGTGGCACTACATGGCAGGATCTGTTGGTAGATGACCTGCTCCTATGTACATTTGAAGGGCTCACTTCATGCTCATAAAAGCACAATTTGTAAATACAGTTAGTTATTCACTAATACAAATATAGTTGTGTATAGTATATTCCGTTTCAGCTAGTATGTCCCTTTAAATCTTACACACTGCTCCTTTAAAGCCATATTCAGGGTAAGTTACTTTTTTTGTTTGTTTGTTTTGTTTTTTGGGCATTTACATGGTCATTAAATTAAAATCGTCTCCAGACTGCAGCAGTTCAAAAGCTGTATCTGAAGCATTTGCCCTGTTGGCTTATGTAAGGGTTTTCCTCCTGAGCAGTATTGTCATTTAGCATAACATGGGTGCATAGCATTTTCTAAATGTCCCAAAATCAATCAGATTATAAGATTAGCAAGATCTTGGGTGGGAACTGAGCTGGGGCAAAGAACAGAGATTCACACTAATGTTTGTGTCATTGCAGCCCTTTGGTCTGATTACGGGCTAATTGTAATTTGTTTCTCAAGTTATTACGACACAACGAAGGCTGCTGATAATGATAATAATGGAATAATTAATTTGAGCCCTCTCAGAAACAAGATTTTTCACACTCCCAAATAAACACAGATTGTTTCATAGAAAGCCAGTTCTATTGACCAGTACAGCCTTTCATATTGAACCTTGCTGACACAGTATAAGCAAAATACAGAAATGCCTGCTAAGTCAGAGCACTGATGAAAATGATACAACTCCACATCTTGACATAAGAAATACAACTTGCAGAATAAATAAATCATGCAAGTACCTGACCCTGTGTGACTGAGAACTGGGTGCACAATGACTGCATATACACTCACACATACGGTACAATCACTGTATATTTAAATAAAGAGGCTCCACAACCGGTCTCCTGCAGTGCACAGTGCCTTTCAGCGTTTTTAATGGAATATACAGCTAAAACGATGGACAGATAAACTAAGAGAAATGCAGCTTTCAGTATGTGATCTGCACTTATGTTGAGATATGGAATAAGATCTCAGGGTTGTGTCACAGTTTAAGTGGGTTTATATAAGATCGCTTAAAGTGGTTAACTTGCAGAAATACCATCTACCAACAAATCCATATTCCTCTGTACTTCAGGTCCACATCATGTATCCACTATGTGTAAAGTAACCCAGCCATTAGCAGTCCACAGCAAAACTACACTTGCCTAGTCTTGTTTACAGTCAGGAAGACAGATGCCAGATATGCGGTTTTACACTCTTAAATGCTGGTACCTCTAGGGTTTGTTAGTAAAAGCAGCGGTTATATATAGAACCATGACAAATCAAAAGAACCATTTAAATGCTTTAACAGTTTGCATGGTTAAATGGTTGTTCTCTATGATGAAAGCTCTGTTGTACATGGGTGTACAGTATAAAGACTTTGTAATGGACTGTATAGCATCTAAAAATGGTTCCGTTTTTGTTAATAGAACCTACAGTAATCTTCTTAGTTATGGCATTGTAAGTGTCCAGAGTGTATGAACATGTCAAGTGCTCCTTACCATAGATTTACATTGACAATAACCTAAACTAATGCAGTATTTTCTTTGCATTAAGATTGTTTGATTAGATGAAAAGGCAGTTTACACTAAAAATGAGAAATAAATGCTTAGACGTCAGGACATTTTGTGTTTAAGTTATTCTTACTTGGGCAGACACCAAAATCCAAAATCCTGGTCTGGTGGCAACTCTAGTGAATGTTTAATTTGGCTTCCCTGACATTTTTGAAGTATTTTATTAAGCAGATTTTGCGGTAGGGGTGGAGGCGGAGTGACACCAGGCCTTCTGGACGTATGGTGCATGACAGCCAACGGTTCATCTCGGTGCTGACCACAGTGCTTCCACACACTGATTCGTTAGTAGTCTCCACCAAGACAAAAGCAGGACTCACTAAAGATGACCTGCCGTGATTCTGAGTCACTCCATGACAATCTGCGTTCATGTAGTCCTGCATAGTGCAGCCGTCTGCCAGTGGTGCTGGCACTAACAGGATGACTCATGGATGAGCATCACTCCTTGCTGAATGTCTGCAATCGAATGTTGGGTCAGTCAGGTACAGTGATAGGGCCTGTCCTTGCTAATGTCACATGCGTGGCTGAGCGTGAAACTTGAATCATTCGCATGTCTCACCATGTCAAACCCACATACCAATTTCATTCATGTCAATAGATTCCTTCACAGTGCAACTATTCTTTTGACAATGAGTATATGTAATGTTGATGATGGTATGGAATTTAATTGAATTTTGGCCCCAAATGCAAAAGTTCCAGTATATACTATCTGGTCATAAAAATTTTAACTGAATCTACATCTGTATATTTATAACTTAACTATGTACAACCTACATAAGCTTTACACAAGCGATCTTGGGCTGTGTGCAGCAGTGCTAGCTAGCATAGCTAACAAAACTGATTGCGTCGCCAGAGTTAATGTATAGGCCCCAAGCTGTAAGTCATTTATTATTATATAATTATTTAATTAAGTAGCTTCTTTCAGTAACAGTTGTCATAGTCAGGATTTGAATTCTTGAATAACATAAAGGACTACACAGCTTCCGTCACTTGTAGCGGTACAAACAACCGTTAGTTTGAGATGTGAATGTGGCTGTCAGGACGCAGAGTGCAGCTTTCTGTTGTTGTTGTTGTTGTTATTGTTGTTGTTGTTGTTGTTGTTTAGTTCCCAGCTTGTTTCCGCTTTATGAAGCGGTGGGGTCACATGCCCAGAACGCCTCCGCTGCACAGTTGAATCTGGGACGGGAAAAGAAGGCGGATAGCAAACTGTCAGCCGTTCTGTATGCGAGGGTAGCAGCCGGCCGGCAGAGGGCAGTATGTGTTTCGGCTTTACTGCAGGTAAACCTCCGTTTCCTTGCCAGTATTTTTCATCCGGAAACGGTCCGACTCTTTTCTACGAGAGGGTGAAAGAAAAGCGGACTCTGGTTGAGGATGTTACATTAATACTCACACTTTCGGTGGATTTCTCTCTTTCCTGCCTGGCCATAAGTCATTGACCCCCGGCCATTTATTGGGGTCATGGGTGTGGCTGACGACACGAACCGGGACTCTTTCTGTGCCTGTTTACGAATGAACAACGACGGACTCTGTATTCGTCAGTAATTTGAATTGTTCATCTCCGGAGAGCTGATTTTTGAGGAGTGTGATGCGACACCTCTAGGATGAGAGCTTTGGTCATATTTACACTCACATTAGCCCCTTTCTGGGCGAACTGCGCGATAAAGCCGAGATCCGCTGAGGAGGACCTGAGAAAACAGGAAGACAACCAAGAACTTGGTGAGTGGCTAGCAGGACGTTAGCTAGCTAGTCTGTTAAGCAGCTATTATTTCATCAGTGTAGTACAGACTAGACCGTTCAGCTTCTGACCTGTAAACCTGTGATCGTTATATCGGGCTGTGTTTTACTGTATTTGTATTTCTCTTTGCCTCCATCCTACACTGAAGTTATCAGATCTGTAGTGATGAGTTCACTGCTTGTGTATATTGTGTAGTTGTCTGTAATGACGGTGTCATTCTGTCTTTCTTAAAGAGTTGGTTTCAAAACTGGTCATAAAGTTGTTTTCAATTTTAGTCGTCCTAACTAGTGGCGTTATTTCCTCAAAGGAAAATGGCTTTCGGACTCCCCTGCTACTTTCGATACTACTGAAGACGGTGGTGTGTTTTATTGGTGTTGTGTGTGCGTTCAGCTGCTGACCAGGGCTGGACGCGGGCGCTGTGGAAGTTCATCCTGTTCACACTAACATAGACGTGAATGCTTGGCCGCCGGTTGTCGTGGTGTTTCTGCTCAGGACTTCTCTGCTTTGTTTGCCAACTTTCCACTGACACAGTGATCCACCTCATGAGGTTGGGCTCTGTAAGCAGTGGATTAAACGGCAGCCACCCTTTGCAGACTAGGGCCATAAGTTGCTGATAAATGAATGTTTGCTGATTACACGGTTCTGCAGAATATGGATTGATCTTAATGGGGACCTGTTATGCTAATTTTCACTGTTCATAACTGTATTCCACAAGAACAGATTTATATGCTTCAGTATTTTTTTCTCATGCTGTACATCTGTATTCACGCTCTGTTAGAGCTCCTGTGACTTTAAACCTGATGAACCCAGTTTACTCTGATTGGTCAGCTCGCTCACTCTGTGCTGACTGGTCAACTGCCAGGGCGGTATCCTGCTATAGGTTCCACCCACAGTGGTGTCTGTTCTGCAGTATCATCTTGAGCCAGTCATTAGCGGTCATTTCTGCGTCCCACCACAGTATCTTGTATCACTGGACAAAATTTCAGCATAAAGCACAGGAGCAGGTTGTTAATCAGTGCAGCACGTAAGGGAGCAGGAAAATCTACATCATTGCACCAGTAATGTATTATAATTAATATGAGGGGAAAACAGCTATATTTGTATATAATATTTGTAATAAGGGTAATGAGGAGGGCCAATAAGGATTGTGTTAAGACACGAGGGCAGCTGAGTGAAATGGTTTCTGTGGAAGAGAGTTTCTCCCTCTGACATGCACTTTGGATTTATAACTTTGGAGAGTGTTTACCGGCACCAAAAGCTACAAAACACACTAAAGGAAAGAGGAAAAACGGAAGCGCATAATAGGCCCCTTTTAAAGCCAAGTGTTCTTGATCTATACAAATTAACAGAGGAAGCTGGAGGTGGACCAATTGTTAGTGTACATCTTATCCACACACTGTGCACCACACTCTTTAGATTGATGTGTGGTAGGGGTGTGATGATGTAGATTTATAGGTTCTATGTGATTTTAAATTCTGAAAATTTGATTAAATTAGGCCAATCTCTTGATTTTATGGGACTCACAGGGTTGGCTCAGATAAATACTAATTCAACTTTAATTCAAAATAAAAGATGGCAAAGTGCAAAGTATTAATCTTACTTCACTGTCAACATTAATATGCTGCCTGGCAGTAAAGGTCACATATTCTAAAATTGTTGGGCCACCTTTAGCTTTGATTACAGTTCGCATTGTTTTGACAACTTTATGTAACATCACAACATTTATTTCCATCCAAAGCTGCATTCATTTTTGGCCAAGATCTCGTATTGACAACAGAAAAAGTCAAGCCACTCCGTAAACTCTTCTCCAGCACATCCCAAAGTTTTTGGGGTTAAGCTCAGGATTCTGTGGTGGCCACTTTATGTTTGAAATTGATTTCTCATCCCCCCTGAACCACTCTGTCACAATTTGAACCTGATGAATTTTGGGCCTGGAATATCCCTGTGCCATCAGGGAAAGAAAAATCCATTCAGCACATTCAGGGAGTCAGCTGACTTCATTTGATTGCCACTAAACATTGCTGTTCTTTGACCAGACCAACTGAAATAGCTCCAGATCATGACACTGCTTCCAGCAGCTTGTACATGTATGATGGGTGCATCGCTTCATTCGCTGCCCTGTTTTACTTTGAGATGCTTCCTGCTTTGGAATAAGGTATATTTAGACTCGTCAGACCACAAGAACTTTTTCCATTGTTCCAAAGTCTGATTTTTATGCTCCCTAACAAACTAAAGTTTGTTTTTTTTTTCCTTCAAATTAGCCTCACTAATAAGTGTTGTTTCCTTATGACTGCACAACTGTTTAGTTCTTGTCACATTGTACTTTCACTATTAAGCATAGCCATGAGTTCTACTGCTGATTGTTTTACAATTCAACTTCACCAAGTACTTAAGTGATCTCTGATCGCGGCCATTCAGTATTTATTTATTTTTTTAAAAACGTGTTTCTTTCGTTTTTCCCCCTATCCTCAATGTTTAAGTAATGCCTTGGACAGTTATTAGCTCAATTCCATTTTTCACCTTCTCCGTAGTTGGTTTCTTTGCATGCTACTGAAACAAAGTAACATTTTTATGACCTAGTCTTCCCACATGCCATGTGAAAGAGCATGGAGGAATGATAATTTGCTTAATAATTAAATTATTCTGATCAGTTACACTCTAATGAGTAGTCAAACACAGTCTTGATAATTTGGGTTCTTCTTGTGACGATCCCTAAGCTGTGGAGTTTTCACATAACAGCAAGTTAAGTCTTTAAGCTTCTGTAAATGTATGTTGCACCTTTGATCAGTTAGTTTCAGACCACGTGCCACACAAAAGCCACGCTCAGCTGTTAACTGCATCAGAGAAGTTCAGGTTTTAGTTGTAGCTCAGCTAATCAAGTTCAGCTTTTGTCTGCATGTAATGTGATTGTTAACAGTGATTCTCTGTCCGCTGTTCTGTAATACAGAATCCCTCAGCTCAATATTGGCTGACTTTGAGGTGCTACCTGCCTCTAGTGTCCAGCGGCATTCTTTAAGGAAGAGGGACACTGACTCCCCGTCACACGTGGAACGCCTGGTTAGCTTCACAGCACTGCAGAGGTAAAATGCTTTTCTCTCACGTCCACTTGAAGAGCTGAAGAATAAACTTAAATAAGTTCTAGTTTATTCAGATGGTTTTATTCTACAGAAATGCTCCCAAATACAGAATTCATGTTGTTAGACTACAGTAATACTGTACTCCTTACAGTTGGTCATGCTTTACATGTTTCCTGCATTCTGTTCTCTTTTGTCTTCTTGCTTTTGTTGGTGTAAACTGGTAGCTATAATGTTCTAATGTAAAATTTGTCCTGGCTGCCAATAAGGAAAATGTGTGATTGTACACAAAAGTAATGCTTTTCTGTTTTTGTCTGTTTCTAAAGACACTTCAAGCTCTACTTAACCACCAACACTGAGCTTTTCACAGATGATTTCAAAGCTGTGTTTGTTGATGAGCAAGGGCATGAGGAGGATTATGAAATCCCGCTGCAGAATTACTTCAAAGGACATGTAGTAGGTAAGCTGCTCATTTGAATCATCGGAGGAATTCAAACTGGCTCAGAGTTCATTCTGATCACTGAATGTGTCAGTGTAGTTTGAATTTGGCGTGAGAACTCATCTTACTTTTCTCAGGTGAGGAGAATTCGAGGGTGCAGGCACACATGGATGGGGATGAGTTTTCAGCCCATATTCTCACAGACGAGGCTGAGTACAACGTGGAGGTAGTTATGAAGCTCTGCACTGCTCAGATTTCCTTTTCCCGAAGCCATATTTAGCAGTATGAAAAAAAAAGAATGCCGTGGCTAATTTGTACCTCCTACTATGAAGTGGATTTACAAGTTGGTGATTTCAGATGGTTGTCCATAAGCCTCTTAGGGTAATTAAATTAGAGAAAATGTTCTGTGACGTTCTACCATAAAATATGTTCTGAACTCACAATCCTTGTTTAAATACCTGATTAAGAAAATGAATGAGTTTTGAAGTCTGTATATTTGAGTCTGAGTGCATTATGACTGGTATTCCTATCATTAGCATGCCCTTCTTGAGCCATTATGGATCAGCTCTCCCTCACCTCTGTCCATTAGCCACTGTGGAGGATCACAGAGACTTCACCTGATGACCGCTTGCTGGTGTATCGTTCTGAGGACATCAGAAACATTAGCCGGCTTGCCTCCCCCAGAGTGTGTGGTTATGTCAATGCTGAGGACCTGCTGCCAGGGGTCAAAGCAGCCACTGGAATGGAGCAGGAGACGGGTAAGTACAAGCTGATTGGTTCATTGCTTAACTGATTAATTGATTGATTCTTTTTATTGCCACATGTCAGGGGTAATTATTTCTGGTGCCTCAAGATGTAATTCAACTCTGTTGGTGTGCAATGGACATAAGCATACATAAGCATAAACCTGACACATATACATTAATTGATGTACAGCACAACATTTTTTCTATAATGTATTTGTTGTTGGGAGTGGGCTTTTAACATATACAAAAAATATCACTGCAGAAATATACATATACACACTGCTAAGTCATGGGATAGCAGTATCTATATTGATTAGAAAGTGTTGTTACCTCAGGGGACCATTTGGGTAACGCCTACACCTGTGTATGTTATGAGGTGTTATCTTAGTTCAGACAACGTGAATTATCAGAGTGCAAATGCCTCAATTAGGCTCATGTTGGACGAACGCGCAGGCCATGTCATTTGTCAAATGGTCACCAAGCAGTGAAACGTAGCAGTGGGCCCACCACGAGACCCCTGCCACGAGAACACACCCCACACCAGTATGGAACCACCACCAGCCTGCACAGTGCCTTGTTGACAACTGGGGTCCTTGGCTTCATGGGGTCTGCGCCGCACACAAACCCTACCATCAGCCCAAAAAATTGGTAACTCATCTGACTACACCCCACTTTTGCCAGTCCTCTAGGGTCCGTTTAGCAACCTCACAGGCCCAGGTGAGACGCTGTGTCTGATGTCATGGTGTTAACAAAGGCACTCTAGTGGAGCTTCTGCTTCCATATCCCACGGAAGCTAGAGTACGTTGTACTGACCTACTGGATGTGCGTGTGGGGCTTCCTGCATTGAATGTGGGTGTGATTTCTGCCAGAGTAACATGTCTGTTCGCACGGACGATTCTAGCCAGATGCTTCTGGTCACTACCATTAAGCATCCGTGGGCGGCTACTGGACTGTCCACTGTGGGTGGTAATGCCTTCTGTGACATATTCCCAGTACACATGTGACACTGTGGATAAATGCCCACACAACTTTGGAAACGGAGTGTCCCATCCGTTTGGCACTCACTACCATGTTTTGTTTGAACTCATCCCGTGAGGTAACGCCACTGTATAATCAGTGCATGTAGCTGTTATTCCTTTTTTATTCTTTTTTTAAACATGGAAATGGATATTGTTACGAGTGGAGATGCAGTGTTTTGGAATAATAATTTAGCTATTAAAATCAAGGTGTTTTCTGCTGACTCTGTACAGAACCCAGCCACAGAGTGAGGAGGCAAGCCCACGACCCCAAGAAGAACACGTGCACACTGCTGCTGGTGGCAGATTACCGCTTCTTCGAGAACATGGGCCGCAAGGAAGAAAGCACAACCTTAAACTATCTGGTCAGTCATAAAGGTCAAACCTTTCAGGCGGCGATTAGTTAGTAAAGTCAACGGCATTTATTTTTATATTTGTTAATTACCATTCGTTAATTAATTCAGTAAATTAAATGAATTAATTTATGATTTGCACACTTCCTTTTTTTACTCACATTTAGCACCCTAAAGATTGCTCACAAGAGAGCACTATTAGCTTTCAGATACTTTTTGTGTACTTGCTGTACACACTGATCAGCCATAACATTAAAACCACGTCAGTGTATCTACACTCTTTATCCATTATATCAGCTCCACTTACCACGTAGGTGCGCCTTGTATTTCTACAATTACAGACTGTAGACTATCTGTTTCTCTGCATACTTTGTTAGCCCCCACCCCATCACCTTTTTCTTTTTCAATGGTCAGGACCCCCACAGGACCACCACAGTTTGTGTTGGTCATCCTCTAGTCCTTCATCAGTGGTCACAGGATGCTGCCCATAGGACGCTGTTGGCTGGGTAGTTTTGGTTGGTGGACTATTCTCAGCAGTGACACTGAGGTGTTTAAAACCTCCAGCAGCACTGCTGTCTCTGATCCACTCACACCAGCACAACATTTATATCTGAAATCCGTTTTTATGTCTCGGCACTCCATTCCGTCCATATGCTTGACATAATAAAAACACAGGGCCATAGGGCAGAGCCGAAGAACCGAAGACTGTGTAATAGATTAGTCATGAGTAGTAATCAGTAGGTTAATAGATTGTAGAAGTAAACTTGCTGTAAACTCCACTTACCAGACATGTGGAGCGGATTTTGGTCTGAAGCTGTCACAATACAGCATTTTGAACTTGATAGTTATAAACTGGAGTTTGAGTTTAGGTTTGAGCATTTGCATGTTTAGACATTTCAGGAGTTTTCTGTGTCCTTAACTGGTTAATAATTATGTTTTGGTTTATTTCAGATCGAACTAATTGACCGTGTGGATGACATCTACAGGAACACTTCATGGGATGATGAGTTTAAAGGCTACGGTGTACAGATTCACCAGGTACTTTCCGTGGTGTTCTGTCCTGCTGCAGTGTTGTAGTTCGTAAAGTGCACTATGGCAGAAGTATAGCATTATAATGACTTCAGTTGGAACAGACAAAAAAGAATCAGTAAAACCCCCAAAAAAACTTAAATATAATGCACTAATTTTATTTAGACTTAACAAGTTGTGCTGTTTTTCAGAAAAAAACAATAAATAAATTTTGCGACATGTTGTTGTTTGACAACATCCATCATGATAACAATAAATCTAAGACCCGCTCCTAGTGGTAGTTATAATGTTATTCAGTATGAAGTCTGCCCAAAATTCAAGAGAAACCCTGCCTAGACAGTAAAGAAGTAGTCAACTCTGTGTACCTGACAGTCTTGATTATACACTTTATTTAAATTCCTTAAAGAATTTCCTGTATCTGTGGTTCAGTAGAATTGATGATACACCACCGTTGAGTATGTTTCCACATGACATTGATTCTTGCGAGAATACAGTCATCCTCTTTTAAAGAGGCGGTCATTAATGTTTTGTTGTGGTGACTCATCGTGTGTGGTGGTGACTCACCCTGTATGGTGGCTCAACCATTACCATAGAATTTCAGTTAATACACAAGGCCCTGTTTATCAGCAGCTAACCGTCTGTATCATGATAATATATATATATATATATATATATATATATATATATATATATATATATATATATATATATATATATATTATGTCACAGTAACATATTTTTGAACTAAGAGAGACGTGGCATGTGATGAACGATCTGGACCCTGATTTAATTACAGAATATAGCATCGGGCAGCAAGCAACTTATTTATGCTAAAAAATTAGTACTTATAGCCTGTCTTTTTACCTTCACTTTTAACAGCTTCTTCAGTAGGATGACCCTTTGTCTTTCATCTCTCACAAATAATGAACTCCTAAATAAAACCAAATTAGTCAATATTTAAATTATTTTTAGATGAAAACAATGGTAGACCTGAAACCGTTTAATTATTATATCACCTGCGCTGAAACAATTGTTTCTCGTTTATCGGCAGGCATAATAAGTGACTGTACTTATCTTTATATAAAAATAATCTTAGCTGTAAACGAATGAATAAAAATATCTGTAATTTAGGTTCTAAAATAATGGAATTATAATAAAACAAACGTCTTCAGTCCATTTTTCCTTCACCGCAAACAGCCATTATGTCTCAAACGAAAGTCAGCTCACTCGTTTGAAGCGTGTTCGATGTCTGACTAAATGACGAGCAGAATTAGGTTTAATTTGTTCGGATTCTCTTCTTCAAAAGCTCCTCCAGACTTTTTCTGAGACATCGTTCCACTCGTGTTTCTCAGCTTCACAGCTTTAGCTCCCTTCAAATGTGAACCGCCAGCGCACGTTGTCACATGGATTTAATTTTTTAGCAAGCATGCGTCATAACCCAGCTAGAACTTAAATATGTATTTATTATTCCCCTTTTAATAATTATTAAAATGTCTTTTTAAATTCTTAAAGTTCTTGTGTATTTTGTAAGCTTTTGTCTGTTTTACAAAAGAAAAAAAAAAAAACTCGTCACTGTTGTCAGTCGACTTGAAGGTTCTCAGTCGACTCAAAGGGTCCCCGACTGACGATTCGACTCGTCGACTTCTAGAGGGCAGCCCTATAAAATATATATCTGTCCTGCTTCTACAGATTATTATACACAAACACCCAACCAAAATGTCCCCCGGAGAGAACCACTACAACATGGAAGGTAGCCCACGAGAAAAGAGTGATGTGTGGGACGTTAAAAAGCTTCTCGAAGTAAGTACTCGATTCCCACTAAATACACAGGGTGGTAGCAAATGAATATTAATTATTTCCTCAAAGGATTTTCAAGATTTTTTTGGGGAGGGGGATACAGTGAGACTTTTATGGCATTGTGAGTGGCCATTTCAGTCTGCTTTCATTATCTTTCTGTTTTTCTCAGCAATTCAGTTTGGACATTGCAGAAAATGCCTCCACTGTTTGCCTGGCCCACCTCTTCACATATCAGGACTTCGATGAGGGCACACTGGGTCTGGCATATGTAGCCTCTTCCAGAGACCAGGCTTTGGGTGGACTCTGCTCCAAACGTAAGACCAAACACACATGCTACAGCATGCACTCCCCCCAGGCAAATAGCATGACAAACATTTGGTTTTGTTTTGTTTTCTTTGTCCTTTCACAGCTTATTATCCATCCCATTCAGTCAAGAAACCCAGCTACCTGAACACAGGATTAACCAGCACTAAGAATTATGGAAAGACAATTCTCACTAAGGTTTGTATGCTACAGTTCCTCCCATGTCATCATGAATTAGCTACATGATCATGTTAATGGAGTGTGGGGCTGCTGAGGAAACACTGGAATGTATACTGTGTGTATATATATATATTATTATTACAGTATATTAATATATACTATATAGTCAGTGACTTGCCACTTGGCTGTTACTTTTGTTAGTTTGCTGCTCAGTGAGTTTATCTCTAGATACTGAAATGCTGACATCAGCAGTGTGTTTTGTTTGTTAATGATGCTGTAGACTTTTATGTACACTAGTTATTAAAAGGTCACAGCACTGCTGGAAATAACTTTAAAAGTTGTATTTGAACTAGAGGGCTACAGTAACAAGAGTTAGTCACAGCAACATGCAGCGTATGAGCAGCTGGTCTTCAGGATGAAATGACCAATAGTGATAAAAGTAGTAAAATATGCTAAAACAGTTTGGTGGTGTTGATCATTTACCATGCTACTTGCTGTTGATGAGTAATTGTGTATTTAAGTTTCACAGCCTTAATTCAAAGATTCATGGACTGTTGTGAAATGGCATGGCCTGAGTTTTGAATCTTAATGTTCAGGAAGCGGACCTGGTGACCACTCATGAGCTCGGACACAACTTTGGAGCAGAGCATGACCCGGACAACATCGCCTACTGTGCCCCAAGAGATGACCAAGGGGGCAAGTATGTGATGTACCCCATTGCTGTTAGTGGGGACCATGTCAACAACAAGGTATTCTGTGCTAACGCTTAAAACTCCCTTTAAAATGTCTTCTGACTTGCTTCTTAAATTGAACAAAGGATCTCATACATTCCAGTGTGTTCACATGCCTCAAGGCAGTATTCTGTGTAATGCGGGTCATGCAGTGTTTGTCTGCCTGCATTGGGGGGGAAATGTGTCTGCCTGTTCAGAAAACCAAACAGCAGGAAAAAGAGAACTAGCTGGTACCAAGAGCAAATGAAAGAGGAGCTAGAGAAAGGAGAAGTAGTTCAGTTAGCGTCGTCCCTTTCAGAAGACAAGCTGAAGCAAGCAAGTCCCCCAGGCCCTGACATTTCCTGTTCGATTCAAGTACTGTGGCATCTTAGTTAGGCAAGAAATGAATGTCCTGAAAGACCTAGAAATGGTGTTACCTACTCTTGTTGTCTGATGTTATCTGTGGTCATTGAATTTATTTCTATCATCTCTATTCCTGCAGCGATTCTCCAATTGTAGTAAAGCCTCAGTGAGCAGGACCCTGAGGGTCAAGGCTCCCCAGTGCTTTAAAATGAGGACCAGTAAACTATGTGGCAACTCTCGTGTGGAGGAGGGAGAGCAGTGTGACCCTGGGCTCCTACATCTCAATGACGATCCTTGCTGCACAGCCTCCTGCAAGTTCAAAAATAATGTCCAGTGCAGGTACGCTACATGTTGTAAGTGGCCGTGTCCCTGTCTTGCTCCTTAAAACAACCAGAACTATGTATGCAGTGTCATAAATGCAGGTGCTTCAGACAATTCACTGTGTAAAACTGAGCTCCGGGAAAAAAGGCTTGTCTGTGGCCACCTTGTCAGCCTTATTTGGACAGGATTAGATGTGGGAAGTTGGGGTAACGTGAATATTAGTACGTTTCTCAGTGATTTCAGTCCACTTCCACTTCCGTGCAAATACCTCATACATTTTAGAGACGTCCTGTGGTAAAGTTACATTACTCCTCCTCTCCATGTAAAACTAATTCTGGGGACGCTTATTTTAACTCGGCCTCTTTTTAATGCTCACAAATTCAAACAGATATGGCAGAATTGGGTTGATAATTGCCCAGCAGCACCAGATATCTGTGCTGTGTGCAAAAAAACTATTTCTTCTTCAGAAAACTTAATGAAAAGGAATAAAAAAGCAATGTTTTTTCATAAAACAGTCATATGTTGCATGCAAAGTTAACTGCAGCTACCGATGCCTGTAAGCTAGCTAATTTTGGCTCCAATAGACATGGTTGGCTAAAAAAAAGGGCTAAACATTAGAATATAATTTTATGATTTAGCTGATGTTACTCAGATAAATCAATACTGTTGCATGAATCACCTTCAAAAACTCAAACATCAAAAGCAAACCTATTTTTTGGTCCTTACAACAGCGTTTTATGACTTGGTTGTTCAGATAAAGTGATATTTCAACAACAGTCACTGTCTTTGGTTGTAAGTATTGTGAGTGGAGCTAACAGAGCTTATTTCAGGAGAATAATACACTCCAGAATTCAGTGCTTTTTGAATGTTTTATTTATTTTTTTATTTTTTTATTTTTTAAGGTGATTCTTTTGCTTGAAATTATGTGAAACAACTACTGGGTTCTTGCAAGTTAACTCCATTGGGCTAAATGACCCTAAAGTCATGAAACTAAAGGTTAAAAAAAGCCCTTTCAGAGAAGCTGTATATGTATATAGTCAAGATTATTTGGGATTGTTTCCAAATAGGAAATGATCAGTAATCCAATATTCGGGTATTTTGGAGGAGTTTTGAGTCATTATTACGCAGAAAATTAGTGGCTTATGTAACGGCTGGAAAAGGAGGTGGGGCCAAGGTTGGGGTGATTGTTGTTTCCAACATTGTTTTCACTTAACCGATGCAGTTCTACCTGTTTACCTACTTCTGCTTAAACAGTAAAATCAGTTCATGATACATGAGCCTGACTTGGACCACATCATTCCAAATCAGTAGCTTAGTAGAGTATGATGATATTCAGCTGCTTGCAATTTGCAGTAGAGATGATTTAATTTTTTTCCACAATTGCATTATCAGATGTCAGACATGCTCTTTTTGTCCACATCTCAGTGACCGGAACAGTCCCTGCTGTAACAACTGCAGGTTCCAGGTAGCTGGGAAGATCTGTCAGGAGTCCATCAATGCCACCTGTAAAGACACATCAAAGTGCACAGGTGAGCCTTCATACTGCTATTATCATGAAATGCAAGCTCCCAGTTGTACGTTAACAACTGGCCGCTTGCCCACGGCAAGTAAAACATTAAATTGGTACAGCAGTGTTGAAAGTCACTGGCCTCAGTCAGTAATGGGATAGTTTTCACTTTTCCACACTTGATAGTCTGAGTATGCAGGGAAACAAGTGAGGAGCATATGTGTAAGTTTCCTTTGGTCGATTTTGACTAGGGATGTCCTGATCCCACCCAAAGTTATCCCACTGTCGCAGCGGTGATGCAAGCCGGCATTATCCACAACTTCCAGCAAAGAAGCGCCTTTTCAGAAGATAACAAAGATGTACATGTGTCTGCAGAGGGAAACTATTTTACAGTGGGGAAACCATTTTTTGTAACCTAGCCATATTTTGTTGTATATGCAGGCATATATAAATCTTCTGTTCTACTTTGTGTAATTTACTGCACACAGCATCATGCCTCCAGAAACACTGATGAAAGACAGTAGTCCCCACAACTACTTAAAAACAACACCTCTGGGAGAAATGTTCTGTTGCACTGTGCAGTCCATTCTGAACCAGGAGAAAGTAGTAGGCTTCTATGGGCATGTTAGAGCTATATGAAATTGTAGTGTATTCACAACACTGTGAAAAATGTTATTTCTTATATGCTTTCCTCCAAACAATAATTTATACCACATATACACACCATAATTTAAAGAAACAGACAAAAATGGATAAAACACATCTGTCCATAGTATTGTCATTTTGAACGTAATGGAAATTAGGCAATTTTATTATAGCAGTCGTTCACTGCAGACAATGTTATTTATAGAAAGAGGTCTCAGTTGGCTGTATGCGAAGAACCACAGTGCATGTGTATACTAATACATAAGAAAGCAATATTAAATAATGGTGTAAAAGACAAACTGTGTTTGGGAGTGTTTTGTGCGCTTGCCCACAGCCAAGCATGGGGGCAAATGTTTGTGCTGAAAAGGAGACAAATATAAAAATTTGCACTGGCCACTCGGGCTACCAAACTCATACATTTTGTGGCCAGAATTCTAGAAACATATTCTGCTTCTGTACCAAAAACTAGTCATCGTTGCATTGGAAAAGGAAATGGTGATTACGGAAGTTACTTAATAAGAACATTGCTGGCATGTTAGGTTATTACAGTTGGCGAATTCCAAGAAATTCTGACATTCTGAATTCAAACAAACAGGCATGGATGGATGGTGGATGTTTGTGAATGTGTGAAAATTCAGGGTTGTTTTAACCCTGGCGCTCATCACCGGAATATGTAACAGTTAAAAAGCATATCAGTTTCAGAGAGGTAGGACACGTTGTACTGACCTAAGTAAACCTGGTTTTCCTAGGCAACAGTAGCGATTGCCCTGTTCCGGGCAACCTGCCTGATGGAAGGGAGTGTGTGGACAAGGGAGTGTGTCGGCGGGGCGAGTGTGTGCCTTTCTGCGAGGCCAATCATAAAAGTCGTTCCTGTGCTTGCAATGGTGAGTATACAGACAAGCACACCAACTATTGAATATTTTCATGATCACTTTGCGGCTGTCACAGTGTTGTTATCGTTCCGTCTGCGTGTCCATCAATTTCTTCTTTTATGACAGTATTCCTGTAGCGTACGGCGAGCTGTCAGAGTGACATGGGTACACAACAAGAACATTTTCTAAATGTTTTAAGTAGTTACAAGTGGTGTCAAAGTAGGCTGGAACGATGAGTTCAGATGGCAAAGATGTCATTGAGGGACTAAGCCTAGTCATGGACTACATTTTACTTTCAAACGGAGAATCTTCATTTAGAATCTTGTGTCCAAGAAAATGTCCCTTGTTGTTTTTTTTTTTTTTTTTTTTTTTTGTATTTTATTTAAATCTTCCATAATTTAAATTGAGCTTGTTTCTTCAGTATCATAGCACTTTGTTGCAAAATGCCTAACTGTGGGATATTCAGTAAACTTTGAGATCAATGTGCTACTTTCTTCCAGAGACGGAAAATTCGTGTAAAGTGTGTTGTAAGGACCCGAATGGATTCTGCAAGCCTTATTTTGAAGGGGGAAGCTTTCTGTTCCTACGCAAAGGAAAGCCCTGCACTGTGGGTTTCTGTGATGGCCATGTGAGTGTCTTTATTTCTCATTTTGGGTAAAGCAGTTATGTTGGTACGGCAGTTAGAGGTTTAGCTACAGCCTGTTATGTCTGCATAACTTGTGCAGCGGTGTGAGGAACGTTCACCCTGTAGTTTTGACACTTTATAGACAAACCTGTAAGTTGCGAGTCATTCTTTTTCTCTGTGGTATTATCAAAAATTGCAGCTATTGATCCCTGTGGTAAAGTAAGATGTTCTAAAGCTGTAATGTTTTGTCCTACATGTTTTCCCTTATGGTCACTGAATCGTCTGAATTGTTATGGAGCAAAATTTAATATTTTTAGTTCATTCAAAACTAAAAATAACTAAATGAATCAGCAGAACGTGAAGAAACATCTAGAAGAATACGTTGTGTGTGATGGTGAGTCACTGTAGCGCTGCGTCAAATCAGTCCAACAGGAGAGGATGAAGACGTAACATGCAACAATGGCTGTAGGTCTTGGCAAGCAACGCTTATGACCCCACCGCCAAGCGCTGAAATTATATAAACAGAAATTAGCAAGAAATTATATAAACAGAAGCAAAACAAGAGTTAGCACTGGCATTGCTTTCCACTACTGGAGACTCACTTACCAAGTAAATGTGCTACACCAATAAGAGTCCTTGGGCAAGACTCCTAACACTACATTGGCCTACCTGTAATATGATTAACCTTGTAAGTCGCTCTGGATAAGAGCGTCAGCTAAATGCCATAAATGTAAATGTAAATGTAAAGGGGTGCAGTTTTAACTCAGTAACTTCCTCTAGACTGATAAGAATTGACTGATAAGAATTGCGTTATCTGGTGATATGTTGCCCCCTATTGTTTGGAGTATGAATTTAACTAGTTGCATCATCTTACAGGTTGATTCTTTTAAGAGGTTGAAGAGGTTACTTGTAAGTTAACACTGCTGTGCTTTGAACTGACAACTTAACCTCACCAACTCACCTCAACAAAACACAATGCACAAAGAGGCAAGCTTTGTAAAATGTGTTATTTTGATTACTGCGTGACCTCGTAATTCAGAGGATCCAGTGGCATTTGAGGTGAAAATGTACATGGGACAAAGCGTATACCTTTTTGTTTATCGCAGGTTGCCACAACAGCTTTTTTTTTCACCTCAGGAAGTCATAACCAAAATTCCAACAGGCAAATTCTTTGGAGTTCTTTATTTGGATGTTGCACTAAATTGTTCTATTTTTCCTGTTTCTGTTTCTCAGGGAAAATGCATGAAGCAAGTTCAAGATGTTGTTGAGAGGTTGTGGGACTTCATTGACAAGCTGGACATCAACACATTTGGTAAAGGACAATGGCCACAGTTGACTGACTTTACAGGATGCAAAACCAAACCAACTGGCCGACAACGTATTCACAGCAATGACCCCTAACCGCCTTTTTTGTGATCAGTAGTTTTATTTAACTACATACGATAGCAAAGCATTAAGCATGAATCATAATAGAACTGTGTGCAATGCCAGGGCGTGCCCTGTAGAGCGATGGGAGGGGCAGGTAACATAATATATACCTACAACTGTGCGTTCACACGCACATATGTACACACACAAATACATCCAGACGTACCCAAACCTACACACACACACACACACACACAGAGATATGTATATATGCGCATGCACATATCTGCACACACGCCTGTATATATGTATGGTCTAAAATATTTAGCTCAGATGATTAAGATATTGTGATGGACTAAACAAATGAATTGAGGCAAATGCAATACAGTCAGTGGAACACATTTTAGAACCATGTAAACAAATTCTCTAAGCATGTGCCCCATCTCTGTAATTCAGTTCACAGCAGAACCTCATTCATTTTTTACATTGTCTTTAAAAGATGCCTGTCCTGACATGTTTCTAATGGTTGTAGATTTAGCTTTGTTAATCCTAATTGTTGAACACTCTAATAACACTGTGTTTTTAAATTCTGTGAGCCACAAGCTTTGAAGTAGAACCGAAGGCTCAAACCATGATTAAAGAATGTCTTTCTTAGCAGCTGTTATATAATATTTGTTGTTGACTTGGAGTAAGATTAAGATTGTAATCATCTTTAAGCAAACAGAGTTTAGGTTGCTTTACACACGTCTTATTAATTAAAATTGACACCACATGTAATACAGAATGCCATGGTTTAGCAGCTGGTTCACAGTTTTAAAACGTGTGCATAAATGTACCTAGTTAATTAGCCTTGCAGTTTGGACAAAGAAAGGCTGGACTAATTAATCTTGAAAGACACAGTAGGTGGAATAAGCTTTGTGGATATTTATATTGTAAATGAACTCGTGTGCTAAACTTTTACTATCAGCACAAATGCCTTCCTAAATCCATTCCCTACTTGGTTGACATGGAGACGGTTCTTTATTCCTGATAGTAGTAACTGAGAGTTTATGAGAAGAGTAAGTAATCCGTTGTCGGTTCATGAAAAGATTTCCTGTGAATTTGAAACCAAACAGTCCATCAATGGGTGTCGATTAATCTTGATATTCCATGGCCTTGATATTCTATCCTCCTTTTTTGAAATCTTCAGGGAAGTTCCTGGCTGACAACATAGTGGGCTCAGTGGTGGTGTTTTCTCTCCTGTTCTGGATCCCTCTGAGCATTTTGGTGCACTGTGTGGTAAGAGCACTTTCTGTTCTATTGAAAAGGGTCTTGTACAGTTGCCACAAGCTTCTCCTAAAGCAGTGAAAGATGAGATGTGTAACAGCTTTCGTACTTGCTTGCAGGACAAGAAGCTGGACAGACAGTATGAGGAAAACTCCAAATCTCTGATTTATCCCAGTGTAAGTCTCCTTGCCTCATTATCCAAAACTCGATTCACGTCATGCATGTTCTCTCCTTCCAGAGACCAGAGCCCATTAACATACTAATTAAAAAAACAAGCTAGCACATTAACACACTGCATGTCTAAACATTTCACACATAGCTGCAGTTAGCCTTTCCAGTAGGGTTAACAAACTGTGGGTGAACTTGGCTGAAGATGTGACCTGTGGCTCCATTGTTTGCTCTGGGCCTCATGGAACTGCCGCAGATGATGGTGGAAGTGTGTAGTAAAGCCTCAGGTGAGTGTGTGTTTGTGTCACGTGGCCTCACCTTCCTGCCTCCCTGCCCTGGAGTGTATGCTGTCGCATGGGCTGGCAGAAGCGTGTTGGGTCGCTGCACACTCGTTGGCTAGTCGTTGTGTGAGGTGTGGTTAAATGATAGCTTGCCGAATGCTGACGCACGGTTGTAATCGAGTTTGTGTTGTTGTGCAGTCGGTGTCAGTGAAGGCGTTACTGCTGTCTTGGGACCAGCGTGGATTTAAATTTCGCTTTTGAGTTTTGCGTGCATGGCTTTTTAAAACCGACATTATACATGCCATGAATGCTCCTTGTTGCATGGTTGTATGGTCATCCCTGATACCCGAGATGTGGATAGTTGTTCAGGCAGGTGTGATCGTGTAGATGTGTAGAAACGCAGTGGTTCCCAGCTCTGGTCCTGGAGTATGTCTTGTCTTGCGATTTTTGGTGTTTTCCTTGTTCAAACACACATCCCATCAGATAGTTAACAAACCGTCCAGAGTTAAAGTGGAGGTGTTGGAACTTGGGAAAACTCTAAAAGGTGCAGGACAAGGGGGTCCAGGACCATGGTTTGATATGGCATGGCCCCCCTTTAATTGTTGTCAAGCTGTATTTTTCTGGTCTTATTCAAATACTGTAATCCTGGGGGATATTTAAAAAAAAAATAGTTTAACATTTGGTAAAGTTTAATATCAGTGTAATTACCTTTCTAAATAGTAGATTTTAATTATATTACTTTTATATTGCTTTTTGTTTGTTTATAAAAATGATCCTTAACGTTCTTATGCCATCTCATAAGAACATTAACAAAACTTGACTAAACTCAAAATAGCATTCTTGTTAATTCATTCATTAATTCATCCATTCACTCATGAGATGACCCTCGACATCCCTGGGAACATTCCCTCCAAAGAACATTTCACTTCTGAAAAGTTAACATCAAACAATACACCAACATTGTTTTCACATATCTGCAGCGCAGAGTCTACGGAGCTGTAATTTTCTGGAATTTACCTTTAACACCCCTTGTCTGTCTTTGTCTCTTGCCTCCTTCTCGCAGAACATGGAGATGCTGAGCGGTCAGGAGGGAGCTCCCATGCGCATCTTCAGGGCTCCTCCTCCTCTGCCTTCCCTTTCGGCAGCCCGGCCCCTGCCCCAGCAAGGCCAACCCGCCGGCAGCACCATCGCCTCTCAGGCACAGGCCCCACTCGCAGCAGCCCACGCCCATGCCCTGGCCTCCGCCGAACCCAGAGTGGAACCGCCGCGAATGGCCACCATCGCCGAGGACCCCATCGGGGACTCTCCCCCGGACGAGACGGGAGACTTCCCCCAAAGCTCCTCAGCAACCAGGTCCTTCGAGGACCTCACCGAACAGTCACCATTAAACCGCCAAGACAAGAAGCGGCTGCAGAGACAAGCCCGCGTTGACAGCAAGGAGACGGAATGCTGAGAGAGGCACGGTCCCTCCCAGTCGTACTTCCACACCCACTCCGCGAGTACGCACGTTTATACACAACACACGTATGAGCCTCAGTTTTAGAGAATTAGTTTGGAGACAATCCAGCTTCAACACAGTGCAGGAGTGGCATGTTAACTGCTGAATATATTGGCTACCTGTGACGTATCGTGTGTTCACATGTTAATAAATCGTAGATGTATTATTAAAGTGGAACAGAGTCTTGTGTAGAAGCAAGAGACTGCAGCTAAGGGACTTGGATATTAAATTATTGATCTCTGATCAAACTGAGTGCCTTGTAGAACATCTGCTGTCAGTGAAACTAAAAATGGAATGTGCCATCATGGCTCAGTGTGGATCAGTAAATCCTGCCTATTGCTGTGACGCCACTACTGGGGTGCATCCGTGTTTTCCTGCCTCTTTTCTTAAAACGATAATCACTCCAGGTCGTACAATAACTGTTAGCTTAGCAGACACTGATTAAACCAAATCTAGACTAAAGACTTTTTCCAACCTAGCTTTTCTACAAATGGTAATCTAGTCCTAGACTAGGCTTAATCTTTGTCTGTGAAACCAGCCATTTAATCCAATCTCTCAATTTGGAGAGAAACTCCATGCTGCTTTGTCCTAACCACTCCTGATACACATGAATTAAGTTTTATATTTTACACTGGAAGCACAAAAAAAAACATACTGTCGCTGTGTATCATGTAAGACCTCTCTAGCCTCGTAGCCCTCCTCCGTCTCCGCTGTGGTGTGGCAGACTTAGTTACTGTGTCCTAGACTTTTATTTAAAAACTCTTTAAAGAACTGGAATGCTAAAATGATACACTGTTGAATGGTATTATTCGCAAACTCAGCATGTCAGGAGTAAACGTGTTACAGAGCATGTGTTTTGTTGTTTTTGTTGCACTATATTTTTGGATGGCATTTTAGTCTTAAATCACATTAATATGGAATCTTAAGGTAGGTCTCTAAAGGTCCAATGCTGTTTTTATAGAGCAGCTTAGTTGTGAAATTATGATCCAAGCACTATTGATGTAAATCTGCAAAAACTGCATTGTATTTTCCAAAATGTTGCATTCATAGAGAAGTACTGTTATTGATTTTGTGTTCTGTCTTTCATTTCTCAAGTTATGCAGCTATGAAATTTAGACTGTGCCTTTTTGTTTATATTTTGTTTATACTGTTCTATATACAGAAATGGTATCCCTGTTTCCATAAGCATAATTATAACTCAAGAAATTACTTTATGGCTCAGTAATGCCCATATCAAAATCTGTAGCATTTTAAATGTGCCAAAATACTACTTTTCTGCTCTGTGTAAGCTACAGCAGACCAGAGGATCTAAAGTCATATCTCACTC
This sequence comes from Semaprochilodus insignis, assembly GCA_034552555.1. Classification (NCBI taxonomy): domain Eukaryota; kingdom Metazoa; phylum Chordata; class Actinopteri; order Characiformes; family Prochilodontidae; genus Semaprochilodus; species Semaprochilodus insignis. Next base: position 16,311,303 of record CM067483.1, on the reverse strand, counting down.
ATGATTTTTTGGGGCACTAATATGATATTTGATATGATTTTTTTTTTTCCCTTTCGGATGTGTATTTTAGGTGCCTTGTGTGTAAAGTGAATTTATTTGCAATGTCTAAATTCCATACAAAATAAAAGTCTTTGCATAAGACTCTTGTACTGTCTTAATCTGAATGATGAATATTCAAGAACACAATAATAGTAAAAAATTAAACATTTATTAATAATAAATGTCAATGACTGACGATGACAAATCTTACTATAACTGGGTATAAACACCTAAGCATTCAAAAACAAACTTTCCAGTCAAGTATGCGATCATGAACCAGAACTTCTTACAGATTTAAATCTGATTCCCAGCAGCAACTTCCAGCACTGGATATTTTTATATATATTATTTGCTTTTTTGCAGTGTTTTATTACTAAAATGCTAGTAAAGATCAGGGAGTGGTGCAATATAGAACAATAAAAACTCTAATCTATTGTTGCAGGTGTCATTAACATTATAACATTACAATGGCAGCCATCAAGCCAATCAAATTACTGGCGCCCTTAGTGCACTGAAGTCGTCTGCTACTGAACTTGAATATGATCAATATTTCTCCCAAAAACTGTGTACTACATTACTGAGTAACTTGACATGCTTTCAATCTGTAAAAACTGTCAGACAGGTTTACCCGAAAAGCTCCTGGGAATAATGTGCGTGTTTGTACCTGCCAAAGCTACCCCCTCCCCATCTGTCCTCTGCACTGCTTCCTTAAACAGGAATAACCTCACCAAAGCACATGGGTTTGCTGCAGTCCAGTGTTTCTCATGGTAGTATAGAGCTTTTGTGCATCCTTGGGCCCTGTTAATCACTCAAGAGACTGTTTTCAGGGTTCTTAGCATCCACGTCTCCCCAGTAAGGCAGGATAAAGGGCAAGTCAGCCACTCGACTCTCCAGCAGTCCCCACAGGTGCTCGGCCACAAACTGGTTGCCTTTTGCAGAGAGGTGCAAGCCGTCGGAGAGATAGACTGTGAAATCCTACAAGAAGAGAATCAGATTTCTTAATATAGCAAGCTTTTAATAACATAGTTGGCTTTAAGACTGATCCATAGAATCTGAATTTAGGTTACTTTTGTTTCATCTGTTGATGGATGTTAAAATAGATGCTTAAAGCTCCTACCTGCTTGGTCACGTTATCATAATTCATAAACAAACCGGTTCAGCCCTGCACTATTTAAGCCTTGTTCCTGGAATGTATCAGAACCATATCAGGTAGACTGCTGTCAGATCAGTACTGATGCTGATTTGAACTGATTGATAATTAAAACACAATTTTTTAAGTGCATTTATTAAACTCCAGAAGCGCAGAATGGTAGTGACAGTGGGTTGCTAAGCTAAAATGTCTACATTTGTGTAATTTGTTTGTAAATATTACAATGATCTGCGGCCGATTTGGGAAGAATATGTAATTGTGATTTTTCTGATCAGTATTGCCACTGCGATACAAATTGCAGTTATCTTCTGGGAACTGAATTCCAGGCCTGTTATTTGGTCAGTAAAACCAGAGCATCCCCTTTCTCAATTAGCTGTGGTTGTGATGTCACAGCATATAGTTGATTGGTCTAACTCATCTACAAGCAGTCTAAAAGCTCTGATATTATGTTAATGTTTCCCACTTAGACACGGATTTGATCAAATAGCCTATAATTAATATTGCAGCTCTTGCAATTGAACTGCGATTTCGATATGAAATCGATTCATCTTTCAGCCCTACAATGATCTGTAACGTTAATGTGCGCGGCACCTGTCCATCCTTCTGCATGAGAGACCACAGGTCCAACACGTTCACCCCACACTGGCCTGCAGTCTGGACACACGCCTGAGCATACTGACCGGCCACAGCATTCAGGCGGTTCAAAGAGCTGCCTGGGGAAGGTGAAGCAAAGAATGTTGTGTATTTCAAATATAAATACACACATATAGTTCTGCACACTGTATTCGAAGTTCAATGTTTTTTTTCTCAACACTGTAATGTGTTTATTCAATAAAGTAATTTATTTAACACCAGGTTGACACAGTATTGTGTTAGAAATCAAAAAATAAAATCCCAAATAGGTGTTCTATGCAATAATGACTTATAGGAAACACTTCTTCAGACAGAACACTTAAACTAAAATGTATATAGAATTCATACAAATCATCATGTATGATTTTTCGTTTTGCTCAGGCTACAATCTCCACAGCAAGAGGGTCCTTTCCCCATGTGTGCCACAGCACCATTGACCGTCTCCCACTAGGGCCGCAACCGGGAAGCTGTTTGACTGTTTTTCTTGAAGAGCGGGACATTCTTCATAAACAGATGCCAGGTTGAGTGTTACGAGCATTCCTATTCAACTTTTATCCAGTGACCAGTCTCTTCACTCAGAACATCTTGCTTTCAGAGTCAAACTTCATACCTACGCTCGCTAGTGGTAGAAAGCAAGGCCAGCGTTACTTGTGTTTTGCTTCTATTTACATCACTGCTCTTGTTTCACGCTTTTTTTTTTGGTTTCTTGAAGGGAGTGTATATGGGCGGAGGTCACTTGCCAAGAGCTTCAGCCCTTGTTGCGTTAACTCTTTCTTTCATTGGCTACCTAATCTTAAATGATCTATCCGGAAGCTGTACCCTCAACATAGACAAGAGATGAGACTACGCCATCTGCAGAGTGCTTCTTCATCATCCTCTCATGTTGGACAAGAGGTAAACTCGATGTTACAGTGACTCACTCAATCATCACTTGGGGTACAAAGTGGTACTGCAAGACAGGATATGCTGGGTCTAGCTGGTTAGCATGCTAACTTCATATCTGAGAAACACTATACGTTCATTTTTCGTGTTCATTGCAATAAACATTTCGGTATCAATACTGACATCAAAACTCTGGTATAGTGACATCCCTACACACATATATATATGTGGGAAAGAGAAAGTGAAACTGACCTTTCAGGATGCACTCTTTCTCCCAGGAGGCCTCGTGAAGAGGTGGAGGGGTAATGAAGATAACCTTGTCACTAGGTACTCCAGCAGAGGCCAGGTATTTAACCATGTCCTTCAGATTCTCCGTGAATTCCTCGCAGGGAACATGCTGCTGTGGGTTCTTATCTGAGAGAGGACAGAAGCTGGGTTAGATGTTTTACAGGGTAATTCACAGCAGAGGCAGTTTTTACAGAAGCTGTCTGAAAGGCTCTAAGATCTCTTGCCTTGCAGGGAACAGTCATTAGCACCGAAGAAGATGGTTACTGCTGCTACAGGAGGGCTAGAGGCTGTGGGTGGTGGGAGAATGCGGGGAAGGATCATGTTAGCCCACCGTGTGTTGTATCCTGACAGACCCCTGTTTACCACATCGCATTTCCTGACAAAGAGCAGAAACAAACGGTAACGTGTAGAGCCAAAAAGGTCCCACAAGAAGTAAAGTAGTGTGTCACAGGGCGCTGACAGGGGAGCAGCCGGACTCTCACCTCGCTAGCTTGTTTGCTAGTTCAGAGCCCCACCCGTTCAGCTGAAAAGAACACTGAAACACACAAAACGTCGCAGTTAAACGGTGAAACTAGCTGTAGACTCGTATGTAGAAGTCACTGCTCAGCCTACCTGGGTGATGGAGTCTCCGAAGAGGACAACCTGCGGCCAAATAATACTCTTAACTTTAGACATACTGAAAATAAAAGTAAAGAGTCTGTTCAAAAAGTCTTATTCGCTGTATCACTACTGAGCAGGCACCGCAGTGTAGCTCTCTAGCGCCCCCCATTGTAAGGAGGTTTAGTAACAGGTCGTTCATTGTTTGCAGTGTCAGTTTTAAACCCGCAGGGTTCCTGTCTCATTACGTTAATGAGCAATTCAACCGCTTTTATTTCCCGTTCGAAAACAAAGAAAAATACAGATACACAGCAAAAAGTATTCGGCCCATTTGGGTAATATCTAGGCTGGGTACGTAACATGTATCTAGGCCAGTATCCAGATGCAGATACTGTTCTTAGTTCCTGCAGATTTTGCGGTAGGGGTGGAGGCGGAGTGACACCAGGTCTTCTGGACATGCGATGGGTGACAAGAAACTGTTCGTCTTGGCGCTGACCATGGTGACTTCACATGCGGATTCGTTGGTCGCTTCCACAGGACAAACGCTGAACTCGTCACTGAAGATGACCCGCTGCCGTTCTGAGTCACTCTATGACAGTCTGGCATGACACCATTGCAGTCTCTGGCGAAGCTGACGTGGTGTTAAGGGCAGTTGTCGTAACGGTCTACGTGCATGTAGATCTGCATCGTGCAGCTGTCTGCCAGTGGTACTGACACTAACAGGATCACTCATGGTGGGTATCACTGCTCGCTGAAGGTCCGCAATCGTGAATGTTGGGTCAGTCAGGTTCAGTGATAAGGCCCACCCATGCACGGCCGAGCATGAAACTTAAATAATTCGCAGCTCTCTGTTCTCTTGTGTATTTTTGTCTCTCTGCAAAACCCAGAAGAATATCCTCTCCATAGTGCAGATGCCTTGCAGACTACTTTGTACACACCAAGCTTTCTTTACGCAGTTGTGTCACCAGATTATGTAACGTCCATTCATACGATATATGTAATCTGTGGTGGCCCTAAACAGCAGCCTATCCCTGATAGCATGCAGATGTAGGCCACATCTGGCCAAGATATGGCACTGCTGGCCCACTGCCGGCACTAGCAATCTGCAGTGAGCCAAAGGTGGCACGCATATTAAAAACATGCATTTGGCCCACAAGTTCCAAAACAGATCTGGCCCACTTCCGGCACAGACACGCCAGCGCTGCTTAGTGGCAAACTTCATGTATATATAAAAAACTCACGTAGATCACGTGTTCCAGAACAGCTCTGGTTCACTTCAGAGTTGCCTACGTTTGGATCACGTGTGGCTCTAATCTGGTGCGCATGTGGCCCTCATCATGTAACTGGGAGCGGCCTGCTCAGTTGCCGTCAACCAATCCGGCAAATTGGCCAGATTAAAAATGGGCAATGTGGGCCAGATTTGGGCAAGAAGAAATTTGCTATCTGGGAATTCCCTGGTGCAAAAGACCAACCCTGCGCCCACCCCTTCCGAATTATTTCACCATGCAGGAATTAAACAAATGTGTGTTTAAAATATTACAGCGAAACCTCAGAGCTGTTGATTTTCTTTTAGCAAACTGCAGCTGTGAACCTTTTTGCGAATTTAATCGATTCGTGAAAATCTTCAGGGTGGTGATTCGTTGCGACTCCTGAGCGAATCGCTCTTTTGAACCGAACCGATTCACAAGAGAATTGAATCAAACATTTTGCACGCAACGTTTAACCTACGTCCGTGTTTTAGTCTGAATACCCTAATAACATTATTTAAAACCATCGTTATTAAAAGACAGTAACGTGTCTATCACAATGCCACTAATGGTAAATAATATGATGCTCTCTCCCAGTTGAGTAACATACGTGTGCAGGTTCAGTAAGGGCCTAACCGGGCTGCGGCCCCTTTAAGCGCTGCTGGGTGGAGCCGTAAAGGAAGTGAAGTGTCACCGCAAGTCTCGCCAAAACACCGAGCTGTGGAGTCGCCGCTGTAGTGACCCTGCTGCCCCTCAGTCCTGCCCAAAAGTGGCACAGAGTGCTCGGAGCTCGGAGGTACGGACGTGCTGTGGCGCTTTTCCGCCTCTGTGTTGAAAACCGGCGCCGGAAACGGAGCTTTGAGCGCGTGAATAACTGAAGCTGGCGGTGGGGTTACGGCCGTGGGTGGGGCCATGTGTTTATCCTAGCAACGGCTTTCCGTTACTTCCACCGAAAAGTTTCCTTAGCAGAGTCGGTGGGCAGCGGGCTTTGTAGCGGAGAGACGGACAGAGAGAAGGAGAGAGAAAGAGCGAAGTTGATAAAAGTTTACTACGTTGTCTGAAGGGTGTCGGCACGTTTCGTTTCCGAGGCTGCGGTCGAGCCATCCACACAAAAGTTCATTACCTATTAAAGGGGCACCCCGAGCAAAATGAAAAATATATACCATCGCCAGATCTGTGGTAAACACACCTGTTCGCTGTCTACGGTGGTGCCACGGTAATCTCCAGAGCAAGATTTTCCGGTTTAAAGGCCAGGAAAACCCTTTTCTGGTGATGTAACTTGAAGGTGGGAGAGTTGGTTGTTGCAGTACTGCAAGTACGTTGGGGTGAATCCTTCAGTTCGTGCTGGTTGGAAAGTCAGATCGCTAACGGTACATCTAGAAAGTAAAAGATCATGTCTCTCTTTATTAGCATCTACAGTCAGGATGTGCAGTGGGGGGATTCCCAGTGGTTGTATGATATACAGTATTTGTATAATGCATGATGGACAGGAAGATGAGGTTGAGGGATATAATACTAAGAATTAGTACATAGCATGACAAATATTAAATGCTGGTTTTAAGCTGGAATGGAATTTTGGTTTAAACCTGCATCCCATGATGATCTGTATGCTGCAAAGTTTCCACTATAGCAACAAACTAGAGAAGTGCATTTAGTGAAGGAAACTCAGAATGGTTCTGCAGCTTAAATGTATCCCACTTCCTACTAGGTTGTTGCCAGGCTGTGGTTACTATGGGAGGAATGAGGGATGTGTAAACGACACATGGAGGAGTGCAGGTCAGTATGGCTGATGATTAGAGTTTGGGGATCTGCGCTGAGTGAGTACATGCAGTTTGGTTGTAGGTTAAGGGAAACAATAGGTTTGGGTAGGGTCAAAATGAATGGAAAACACAAACAGATTAGTGCCATTGAATTTGTGCTTGGGATTCTGCCCTGAGATGTGTATGCAAAACGTTGTCTGTCGGTCAAGCAGAAGTACAGTAAATAGGCATGTACTTTTCAACCTCATTCGTTCTTAAAGGTAAAAAATTCTGAGTTTTTTCCAAAAACTACATCAGATCAAAAGGCTGTATACAAGCACACCATTCTCGATCAGACGAAACATTTCAGAGCTGTAACGATGTTGATATTTTTGAAAACTGTGAGATTTTTGAAAATCTCTCGACCAAGAAGAATAATAATATAAATCAGATAACCATAATAACGAGCACTTATACATCAGATCGGCTATATGTCAGCCAGAGTAGGCTCTCATCACAATCCTCTATCCTTCATAGCAAAACAGAGAAGGCTGAAACATGTTTCTAAATTTGTACTTTGAACTAACCGGTGTGAATTAATAATGCTTTGCTGAAGAGTTGCTGTGTGGTTGGACAACACATTTAAAACCGCTGGTCTCAGACTTGTTTCACTACAATGTCTTGTTTGCTGCATGTAGACTAGATGACCAGGACTGAAATCTGGAACAGGACTGAAAAGTAAACTACGTTATACTGCAAGACGTTTCAGTGGCGTTGTTGCACTAGCTGGATGCTGGGAGACTGAGGGAGACAAAGGAGTGATGCTGATCTGATGTATGTTCTTTGTGGTGGGTGTGAATTTGTGAATGGACAACTGCATATAGTTCTGGCAGATCTGGACAAACCCAGTAGTTATAACATTTATAACAGATTTCCAGGTTTAAGTCCCCGGTTCTAACACTTGACTGACTGCATACGACTAACTGCATGTCATATATGTATTTTTAGCTGGCAACATTTATTTATTTCTAATTGAGCAGTATCTGTAATCTCACTATTATTACAATACAGTGTGTTGTAAAATGCTCTTTAACCTCACTGCAAATTGTGTTGGGATACAAGCTGGCCAACTGTAACAGTGAGACTGTAAAGTGATCTGTTTACCTGACGACTCAGACCATGCTCAGGAGTCTTCTTTCACAAATGTTCGTTCAACCGTCTTCAGGTCCTGCCATCTGCTGGAAAGCTGGAGGCCTGGAGCGCCGGCGTCATGGTGAAGAATGTTCCGCAAGGTCAAGAAGCGCCACAGCAGCAGCAGCTCCCAAAGCAGTGAGATCAGTACCAAGAGTAAGGTGAGTTCTGTAGTGTGACAGCATTTGGATATAAGATGTAAACTGAAAGGTAAAATGAACCACTTTTTCCTCTTCTGGATAAAGGGTTTAACCTTTCCACTCTGCTTGTCAAGTCTGTAGATTCCAGTCTGGGAGGTCTGTCCAGGTCCAGCACAGTCGCCAGCCTTGATACAGACTCCACCAAGAGCTCAGGTTAGCTTACATACACTCCCTGTAAACAATATTCAGCAGTTTAAAATCCATTATCAAATAACATCATCTTCACATTGAACCTATAGGTAACAGTGCGTCTGAGACGTGTGCTGAGTTCAGAGTGAAATATTTGGGAGCTATTGAGAAGCTGCACTTTGAGATGAGCAAAACTCTCCAGGAGCCTCTGGACCTGATCAGCTATATTGATGCAGCTCAGGTAATGATTGATTGAATGCGTGTTCGGTGATGATGTACCCTTAGCTGCGTAATAACAGACTAAATTTAGTGGTTCATCCCTAAATGCTTTGACCATTTTTGAGTTGTCACTTTTGGGTTGTACGGTATTTTTCATTGTGTTCAGTCCTTATTGTGTTTTAAGCCATCAACTAACCAGTAACATCATAATCACCGATCATGTCTAATTCTTGGAAACTTCTGTTCCATCCACTCCAAAGCAAGACGGAAAGCTGCCGTTTGTGCCTGGGGAAGAGGAGATGATCCTAGGAGTGTCCAAGTATGGAGTCAAAGTTGCATCTTTGGACCAATGTGTGAGTCTCATCATAAGACTTTGTTCATTCTCGCTTGAAATATGATCTCAGTGATTTTGACCGTGGCATGATTGCTGGTGCCAGGCAAGCTGGTTTGAGTAGTTCTATATGTTGATATCACAAATGACTGTAATTGAATGTAATGTTCCACAATCAGTGTATTTGAATCACCATCTTCAGCTCAAAGCATCATGGTACGTTCATATGGCATGCATTTTGTTCTGTGCTACAGTTGGACTTTCTATAAAAATCCAATACTGCTCCCTTGTCCCATCAGGATGTATTGCATCGCCACCCCCTTTACCTGATCGTACGCATGCTGTGCTATGACGACGGTCTTGGTGCTGGGAAGAACCTCCTGGCTCTCAACACCACCGACACCAAGCAGCAAGAGTGCAGCATCTGGGTCTACCAGTGCAGTAGCGCGGTGAGGATCGACACCAGACTCTTTAGTTAAGCAGTGAAAGAGAGATGTATAGCTTACTCATAGTTGAAGCTTCATGGTTTCAAATCATTTGTGTTCCTCTGAAAATCAGATACTGTAGATGTGTCCAGAACAGATGGAGCTGTAGATGATACTAAAGTGATGGAGAAAGATGTATAGTACTGAGAATGATAGAATGTTTCATATTTGAAAAGCGGAGACCAAATCTTAGATAAACTTAGATAACTTTACTACAAATGACTAGAAATAGATAAATACAGTATATCATTTATTGGTATCTCTTAGATTGTAATCCAATTGATAATCTCAATTTTTCCAATTTTTATTTTTTCATTTGAACACATGAGCTACCCTTTACATTGTGTGAAACATTCACCATTAATACACCAGTCAAAGTCAAATCTGACAATTTTCTTTTTTTTTAAAGTCAATAAAAGGCCACTGCATGTGATGAAAGATTTTAATTGCAGTCTACTTAAACCGCTGACATCATCAAAAGAATACTTGTACCCAGAAGGACGTGTCAGATTGAAGTGCTATTGGGAAGGGAGATAAAGGTTACCAGGAACAATAAATGATGATAAATTTAGACTGATATGGGCAATATTTATTGAGCTACACATACAGAAGTAGTGTCTCTCAGTTGCTACCGCAACATGCCAGACGTCTCGGTATGGAGTTGTAGACAATTCATCCCATGCATTCTCTCTAGTGAGTTACAGTATTACCTAATGTGTATCTAAAACTGATGTTTTCTTTCCTCCTACAGGAGCAAGCCCAGGCCATCTGTAAAGTGCTGTCAGCATCCTTCGACTGTGCCCTGGCTTCAGAGAAATCCTGAGGCTCTTCAGTGTTTTTCTTCATGTCTCTCGCTCTCTGTCTCTCTTTTTGAAGGCCAGGGACAGTACTTTCCGAGCTCAGATGAGCAAAATGCTGTCCCTTAGGCTCTAGAAGCCCTGGCCAATGTTTACGGTACTGGTAGAAGTGGCCCTTTTCACACTGACCTGAGGTCAAGATTAGGTACAACTGCTCCAAGATCAGTGTGTAGAAGGGCAACCTCTACAGGGAGCAGTGTTTACATCACTCATTATTTCATCTTATTCAGCATCCTCTGCTCCTGACATCGCTGCCTCAATCATCCAAAGCTCTGCCTACCAAGTCTGGGCGGTCTCTATTTTTGTAACCTAATTTAATCTTATTTAATGTAAATATACATCGAGCTCAGTGCACAGTTGCTGCCGTGGCCCAGTAACTCTGCGGTTCCTGAGCATCTCATGGGATTTAATGCCAACAATGGTACAGTAGTTACAGTTAGTAGAGGAGCACAAGGATACGTAGATCAAAAATGCTGTAAATTCAAGTTCCCTATAGCACTGTGTCTGACATTCAGCGCTGTTTAGTGCACACCACCCTCCTGCTGACCTCACCCTCTCTCCTGGTCCAGACGGTATGGGGCCAGTAAAAAACGGTACAATAAAGTCAAACTTATATTTGACCAGATTTTAGTGGAACTTTTTTTTTTAATCCTCTTGCCACTGTAGTACTTGGTCAAAGTCAAGTAAAGAAAAATCTATTAGTTTAAAGGGGGTCCATTATGCGTTTCTGTTTTTCCCCTTCCTTTAGAATGTTATGTAGCTGTTTGTGCATGTAAATGGTCTGAAAAGCTATAAAGCCCAAAGTACACACCAGAGGGAGAAACTCTCCCACAGAAACCACTTCTCTCAGCCACATTGGAATTCCAGTTTGTTTGTTTTTTTGTTACAAGGTAACAACACCTTATAACATAACCCTTATTGCCCACCTACCAGCAAGCTTTGCAGGCCCACACAACACACAGGCAGCTAGAAAAGTAAAACTTACTGCTATGAAATGTCCTGCTTCAGTCTAGCTTGTGAAGGTGGGTCAGGTCTACCAACTTGTACCTGACTTTTTAGTCTGACACAAACGGATACGGCAGAACAGACACCATTATAAGTATAGCTGCAGCAATGTGAGGGGAGAACTTTTACCAGCTGTTGACCAGTCAGAATGAAATGGGTGAGCTGACCAAGCAAGAGCACACTGGGCCCATCGGGATGTGCCCACTAACACTAACAGAGTGTGCAGTAAATGTATTACATTTTGGGAAAATTGAAACATAAATCTATTCTAATGGGCCCTAAAATGATGAACACTGAGCATGAGCATACTGGGTCCCTTTTAAAAACAGACCTTGAATACATTAATGCTAAAATACAAGTAAGTCAGGTGAATAATTTCAACCAGGTACAAAATGTACTTTAGTATAATAAATCAGTGTAACTTGTACAGACAATCAGTTCATCTGTCCAAGCTGATGAGCACTCAGATGAGAAGCTTTATCAACTTCACGCTTTGTTCATTTCAGATGAAAGTTTCCAGCAAGTCCATAATACCTGATCCCAGAATAGTTATTAGTACCACAGCCACCAATGTCCTCCACTAGATGGCGTTCTTGTTATATTTTGGAAATAGTTATGAGTGGAAATATTATTATGAAATAATACGTAAAGGTGAAAACAGCACTGAAACATATTTTACAGGCCGTTTCCTTACAGAAATCCATGAGCCAAGACTTCCGACATGAAGGAAATAGTTTATGCAGTACTTAAAAAGAGCAGAGCAAAAGGAGCTGTCAAGCTAGTGGAGAAAAAGTAAGAAGACTGCACCCAGGTTTGGCTTACTTCCAGTTTTTCCATTTAATTGTACAGTATTAGAGTCAACAGAATGACACAGTAAATAAAGGGGAATTGAGGTGGATTCTTTTCCTTGGTTAGGGATGTCTCCTGGAGCTCTACACACACCTAACCTGGGTCAATACATGACGTTGAAGCAGATGTTTTATCAGTTCAGTTTTCTGTTTACAATTACATATACACATATAAAGTCATCAGTTATTTACAGGTCCAGATAGACAGTCCTATTTATTTCCAGTGAGTTAAAAGGCAGAGGAATATCCTAGAAGGTAATTACAAGTCTCCTCTTGCTGCTAAAGTTATAGGTCACTGTGAATCAAGCTCAACAGAGACTAACCTTTTTTTTTTAATTAAACATTATTATAACACATTCTATAGAGTTGCTCTGCAACCAAATCAGAAGTCCATAACATAAAACATATTCCTGTACAATATTACATCTGCATTCTCCACTTGTGAGCAAGGTGCATTTTGCACTGTTACTGTCTATGAGGAATGGTTTTGGCTTTGCCCTCAAATGGTTACAGAGAAATTGAGAGAGGGGTGTTGGCTCTGTCCTATACCATCTAAAACTGAACAGGAACATTACTCTAAAAACAAGCCTTAAAAAAAAAAAAACTCATGGAAACCTGCTGGCTATAGTACAGACATATTAATGGAAAGCTAGCACTAAAGCTATAATGTCAAAATAGAGTGAATTTGAATGTCAGAATGAATGGTTTAGTCCATGCTATTTGCTATTTCCGATACAAGATACAAGTATCTCTAACAAGGGGAAACCACTGTCTATTCTCTTGCCGGGAACAGTGAAAACCTGGGAGCAGGATGCCTAGTGAGTCCCGACTGAGCATAAACAGGAAAACAGCAGGTCAGGGGCATTGCAGCGACCAAACGCACAAACTGCAAACTCTTAAAGCCAAGGCCTTGCAGGACTCCATCGTCTTGCATGTTCTTTTTTGAATAATTTCTTCATAATTATCCCCCCTCCTTTGGATTAAGCAGCAGAGTCTCGTATTTCATGACATCACATTCTCTCCGTCTGACACATATCGTCATAACAAAACCTCGTATATCCCCAAAATAATACCTTTGGAAACGTTCTTAACCTTAATTTACGTTGATGTAACAGGACAATAATTCAGAATGATTTTGAAATACGTTGGGACAACGTAAAGAGCATCTGGCCCTTTCAAATGGTGCACCAAATAAAATAAAGAGTTTTTGATATGACGATGTTGATTATAAGCAAAAACATTCTAACCTTTCTTTCTCACACAAATAGTTTCTCTTGTTGCCCCTCTCCTCGCTCACACAGACATGTTACGCAGGGCCAAGACTCTCCCAAGTGTGAACAGAGGAAGTTCTATTTATACGTTCCGAAATGGGCCACTGAGTGTAAAAATGGGGACAGTGGAGCGCCCCCTAGGGGAGGCAGCACCAGTGCTATCCTCCAGGGTTAGCACCAAATGGTCCTTCAAAGTCAAGCCACCTCCATTTCTTCTTCTCCGTCCATGCCACACGTGGAATGCGAACTAAGAGGACTGATTTCACAGATATGCAGACAGGTACGAATAGCATCACATAAATAACCCTGTCTTCTTCTGTCCCACTGGATCTGGAACCTCTACAGATACAAATGATGCACTTTTCTGAACAGAACCTTCATCTCCACCAACGTTTTCTTCTCTTGCACTGTGTCCAGGAGAGATACAGTCAAAAGTGCAGGTACTGTGTCGTAGCCACTAACTACAATCATATTTTTTCTGGTCAACAAAACAAAAAGGGGCCAAAAGGCCTTTCACAGCCTGTAAGGACCGATATGACTAGACGTAAAGACATTCAGGAATGAGAAGCACCAAAAGCTATTTGCCAGGTTGATCCAACAAAATGTTCCAGGATTGGCTGGTGAAAGCTGCAGGTCTAGGAAGAGTTGTGTAGGCACAAGCTTTATGATGGTGATGATGATGAGGACAATGACTAAGCCCAAGGATGTAGACGTGGCAGGTGATCCGGTCAGCCCGGGTCAGTGTCGCCGTCAATCCACCATGAAGTGTACAAATGTGACTGGGAAGGCGCCTCTCCTCATTGGTTCTCCCTCTATATGGCCAAGCTGGAAGAAAACCAACAGAATATAGCTCATCACACATTATTATAAACCCTGGGTCATAAACCCTCCTAATGGAGGGCAGCGTTTAGTTCTATCCTGCACCTAACATGGTGCCCCCATTCCCACTACACTAACACATCTGATCCAGCCAAACAGAGAAAAGTTAATTAGCTGGAGCAGGTTTGGTAGTGGACTGTAGTTGGAACTAGACTCAGCAGGAAGGCAGACCTCCAGGACCAGGCTTGGTGACCACTGCTGTACATGTTTAAAGGAATAGTTTGGGTAAACTGCATGCTTAAATCATGCCTCAAACTGCACTGAGCTCTTAGTGGAGAATTCCCCCAGTTTTTCAAAATGTCTGTTTTGTGAGACGTATAATTCAGTCCTAAAGAAGTCAACAATGTCATTCAGAGTGGTTTCATGTGAAATTAATCATTGCAAACAAACTTACTTTTATAACGGAGATTATGGGAACCAGGGGATGCTATGTCTACAGTCTATGCAAATATAGCCATTTTATTTACGATTCAAATTGAGCAGTCCACCTGCACATGTCTTTTGAGCGTTTATGCATATCAATAATGATTAAATAGTATTAAATCTGGATAAACAAGTTCCCTGGGGACCATTTTGTCTCCGCATGTACGCCAGGAATGTATACGTTTTAAACCTTCTCAAAAGCTCAAGCAGCGTATTCAAAACCAATGCATGCAGTAACTTTCTGTGAGATTGCCTTAAGAGGCCCTAACCCATAAGAGCATACGGTGACGGGTCACAAGCCCTTAAGTCATTATACAGCTTTATACTTCACTTAAACTGGAGTCCCCTAGTGATCTTTACTGAACACCCTGGATGCAGTCACATGACAGTTTCTGAACTTGTGAACATGTGACCTCATTTACAAAATGGCAGTGTGTTTGAACAGAAAAGCGTGTTTTTGTACCAAAGATCTGTTCCAGTTCCGAATTCGATTGGTCTGATAACATGTTCTGTATGTCATACAACCCATTCTAAACTCAGCTCGACTCAACTAGAACACAATGATGAAATACAAGTCACAAATGGTTGTTGAAACATGTGTTACTGATATTTTGACCTTAAAATAGTTACAGAAGACATCATGTGACCTCTGCCACTATAAGACATGATATTTTTTTTAATCTTATAACTGATGCCTCATTATTTTTCTTCAAGGGGAAATGGGTCTGCCTTCTTACGGGTTAAACTCTTCAGACGTCTGGCCCTTTCACCACCAACTCTGAGTCTGAAAATTTCTCTGGATGATGAATTTCACATCAAACCACACTCAATGATTTAGTTTGCATCTTAATGATTTAAGTATGCAGGAATTTTGACAAAATCAGTGGAATTCCACTTTAAGTAAATTGCAAACAAACAGAAACTGTCCAAAAGTACTGACACTTATAGTGGATCCTGAATTTTGTACATAGATCTGTCCATTTTTATAGGATATGGTATACATACAAATTCAGTACCACATAAGCAAGTTTTATGTTCTTTAACAATTTGATACTGATGGTGTGGAAAACTTAGGGTTACATGATACTAAATGGTGTCCATAAGCATGTTTGCCTGCCTGGTAGCTCCAGCACAAAAAGCAAACTTCAGAAACACGTTTAGCCTCGATTTTACCAAATTTGTGTGGTGAGGGGAAGTCTGTGTGCATCCGCATGTTGTTTGCCAAACTGTTCCTTCAATAATCAGATTATAAAATGAATCTTACATGTAACATTCTTTGGCGTAGTGCAATAATAGACAAACAACTAAGCTTTGTGGCATGTGCACTGGAAACAAATGACCCCTTGTTCACTTCCTGTACTAAAGATGTGCAGCACAGCCTCTACAGCTGATAAACAAAACAAGCACGCATGGTGGAAACGTGTTCCTTGGAGTCGCTGAAGCGCATCTGTAAGTAAATGGCACTGAAGTCTCGCTGATGGAGATTTGGCTCCACTGAGGCCTAATGTCTAAATACAGTCAGTGGGAAGAGAGATGGATCTGGAAGGAAAGCAGGCTGCAGCTGTCCTGCATTCATAACAAGAAAGACCATGGGGGAAGAATGAGGTCATCACATGTGTCCAGGCAGCCATGGTAACAAGAACTTGATAAAATAACTCTTTATTATAGTCTCTTTCTCCCCCGGTTCAGAAATGTGACCTCGGCCATGCTTCCTACTCCCTCTCACAAAGCCGGCCTCTTCCCATCATACAGAGGATGGACACTCACCCACCACTCCTGGTCTTCCTCTCCGTCCACCACTATCACCTCACCCTCTGTGAACGTCAGCTCGTCTGGGTTATCGGCCACGCAGTTGTAGATGGCCTTCACCCGCTTCGGCCTCTGCTTCTGACGCACACACACAGATTCAGACACAGGACATGTCAGACGGTTTTGCAATAAGAGCTGCATCTGTTTCCATTAGAAATGGTTGGGAATTACGATCCTACAAGATATTTCTCTTTTCACAAAGTGGAACAGACAAAATGGAAAACAAAAAGGCTACAACACTTCATGAGTGCAATGATTTCTTTATGTCATCCTACAAGGGACATTTGTCATTTGGCTGTCAAACTATGCCTAGTCAGGGAGCAGCACGGCATCACCAGAAGAGCTGCACAGCCCGGGGCAATGGTATACCCAGTCAGTCCTGGGGTTTGAAACCAGGGATTTTCAGCTGCTAGATCACCTCTTGTACTACTCGGCTAAAATCCTCATTAATCCGTTCAGCTACTTGCTATTATGCAGTTTGTAATGCTGCTATACTCTGGCTGTTGTTCACAGACACATTATTACTGATCTAAATCCTGATCTAAACACGGCTACCACACACTGGTGTCTCTGTCTGGGTTTAAGTTAACACAGTATTAGCAAAAAGGAAATTAGAATGTGCACCTTTATTAAAAACAATGTAGGAGGATGTGGAGCAGTGTGTCTGCTGTGAATTGACTTCTTCTTATTCAGTGTTCCAGAAGTACTGACAGTCCCCAGGATAAACTCAGAAAAACACATTGTGACAGAAGTCATCATGCTAACACTGTCATATCGCTCACCCAAACTGAAAGGTCTTTTGGGACTTAATCACTTACAATACAAATGGAAATAAAGTAGAAAAAATTGTGAAACTAGTAAAACTAATATTAACTGTCCAGCAAAGTATGAATGAAAAGTAACAAGACAGAAATACAGTCTGGCGACCTGCTACTGGCTTGGCATGCCATGGGTGGCATGGCCATGCAGAGCAGCCGCGTCAGGAGACTCGTTGTGTTCACAGAAGGAGAGACTTTTGTTGTAAAAAGGTGTGCACATGTGGTATTAGAGCAATTCTGTGCTGGGCTGGGCTGCGGGATAGTTGTGAGGGTTTACTGTCTACCATGAACGAACATTGTGTGGTTGGAAGTCTGCTCTCTCTGCCATTTCAACAGCGCTTCAGTCATGTGACTGGCAAGATCACTAAAATTAGCAAAATTAGCACTACTCAGTTTACATGTTGGCAAAATATATCACCCATTTATTGGGCATTGGAAAATTATTCACAGGGCACACTCAGTAAATGTACAGTATGTGGGGGTGTAAGAAGATACTGACGTTGAGTATACCATGTTTTGTGATACTGTATCAATTCTCAAAAATACAGTGTTGATTTATGATGAATAATTTACATGCAAAGGTTGGTGGCAGACAGTGGCTCATTCTGTGCTGTGTTTAAACCTCCGATCACTAGATAGCAGTGTTGAGATCTATCTGTAGCCATTATACTCTTGCACTCCAAGGTAAACAGGCAGCATAAGGGCACATTGCTAACATTGGGATTAGCAAACCTAATGCATATGGAGGTGTTTTTATAATATGCCAGTAGAAAAAAACACAATACATCTCCATTCTTACAGTACTGCAATACAGTATATCGCAATATACTTATATAGAATTGTAACTCCAGTATCGTATCATATTAACAGGTTTTTGTTAATACACAGCTCTAATTATTATTTGCACTCAAGAGGAAGTTTAACCCAAATTACCAAACTTACAAATAAAACACAGATTTCGTTCTGTGCTGTAGATAAAGCTGCATGACCATCTTGATAGTTCCTGCCGGCTGTATTACTACAGAGTTCTACAGATTAGTACCCTACAGTTAGTTACATACATTAACTGTCATTAAGGAACGACTTTCTCCTATAGAAGTTTACAATTTGAAGATGCAGGGTCGTGTTACATTAGTGACAGTATGTTATTTACAAATGACTGCTTTCACGAAGAACACGATATCCGCTCTATAGTGAATTATCCACATCCAGTGTGTGGCAGGGATCTGCCATTCCTGCCAGAAGTGGGCACGTGCTCCCCACTGATCATGCACAGGTGTGTGCGATCAGAAGGCGGGGCATCGTGCCCTTATAAACTGGCCCTCTCTCCAGTGCAAGAGGGCAGGATATATGGCTGACAGGCCACGCCGGAGCGAGGAAGGACATGGGGCCTACAGGCCACGAGTGAGCGAGGAAGGACTAATTAGGCTGAGCAAGCCTCATATTTCAGTTACGTTTGGTTTATTCATTTCAGTTATGTAAATAAAGTACTCTGGCCCCTCCCCCAGCCGTGCCACAAGTGTGAAAAGCAGCTCCAGTTCCAGCTCATGTTTAGATAATCCATCATACTGAATGAGTTTACTGTGTGAACATGGAACATACAGGATATAAACTGCAACTTTATCACCGTTGGTCATTTATCACCAACAACTGTATTCTATACTGAACTGCCACTTTCACACCTCATTCAGTCATTTCCCCTCATGTGATGAAACTTACCGGGTACCCTTTCCGGGATATGTGGCCTGGAGGCAGAGACTGACCAATCGTATTCTGAGGGCATCCGGGAACTTCCTTTGCTGCTCATCAAAACACAGGAAATGGCATCTCAGTGGAAAACAAAGCACGTCCAACACGATAAAGGCTCAAACAGCTCAGATTTTCACCTTTGTAAGCCCTTAAACCATACACAGCCAATACATTAAACCTGGTTCATTTTAAACATCAACTTACAGTTCAAGTTGTTTCTTTGACATCTACCTGGTCTCTCTATGGAGTCCGAGCGCACCAGAGGGCTTTTGCTGTAGCTTTTGTCCGAGCTGCAACCAACAAAAGCAATACAGCTAAATAAATAAAACCCCTTCACTTCACAGCTGCACAGAGGTCATCCTGCTTCCCCCAATCCAATACACAGCTAAATAATCCACACTCAGGGCCATGCAGGGACCATTAGCACACTACGTGCCCTACTTCTCTGCTCCTCCGGCTCTTCGTGCTTGAAAGAGTGCCTTGAATAGGAATTAATGACCCTGGCAAAGCAGCGGTTCCCTGCAGGGTTTTTCCACCTTCCTGGCATTCTATATGGGCAAAGTCACCTTTGTGCTCGATGGAGAGAGGCTCACTGCGGACAACGGAGGGACCTTCCCTATAAAGAGCCCCACTGCTGGTTGCAATGTACATGTCTGTTATTCTGACTTGGTTTTAGTCATTCAGAGAAATGCAGGATACTCTTAACTTTTAATTTCTTTACATCTTTGGAAAATGACAGGTGCCCTTTATTAGGAGGGTACGACTCATATTTTGTATGATTTTCAATTCTGAGGTCAAGATTCAATAAATGTCTTGTTTCTACAAGCTAATTATTAAGAGTTTGATGCCAAAACGTATTAAAACACCACTTTCATGAATTGTCTTGTTTTGTTGTTGTTGTCTTATAATGGACACATGACAAGAAATATCAATTCTATATTGTGAATAAAACCAAATGGTTGAACAATTCAAATAAATCACATTATTCTGTGTAGTTAATCATGTTTAATTGTTAATCTTTTGTAATCTTTGTCTTATTTGCTTAAATATGATGCTAAAGAGTTTTTTTCATCTACAAACCACTACATTTTTGTTACAGCTATAAAAGTGGACAAAACAGCTTAATTAGAAAGCATTTATGATTTTCTAGTGTTATTTGAATTACACAGCGCTACACCATGGCTTGTTTTGAGGGGAACAGTAGCTCCCACTTTGCTGTTGCTTTCGTTAATTTTCCTCTATAATGCTGTGTTTTACTTGTAAATGATGCTTCAGACGCAATGTGCACTAGCTTCAAGTAGCTTGGTTTTATCAAAAGAGACCTCAATGGAACTTGGTATTTTAACTGTGACTGATTAAGTAATAAATATCATTAAAACCCACGACTGAAGTGAGCGGCCTCCACAACAGACTGAAATAGCTTTTTATGGCTACTGGGGTATCAGATGTTATTCTCTGCCATGTTAAAAATAGATTTTTTTTTAAGTCGGTTGTATCATTTCTTTAATGGAATAAGCGACTTAAGAAACAACGTTCAGTCATTTGAGTGTGGGTGTGTTGATTCCATGAGCTCATCCCCCTTTCAACCCACTTTACTCTGATCTTATTCTGTTAATCAGTACTTTCCATGGGAGACAGTATTTCGGTCTACTGCACTGAAAACGTACTGTCCTTACCATTTACACGCTATGAACATTTCCAAGCAAGCCATTTAAGAAGTTATATGCTCCTATAAATCCACCTGTTTGGTTGGCAAGATCATTCCTTACAAGAGCTACATTATGTTTACAGGATAGAAGGTTTTCGAAAGAACGTGTGAGTGTTTGTGAACATACACGTATGCACTAGAGCTGCAAAGCAAATTGTATTTGATTATATTGATACAGGTTTCCACACTGTTAATGGCAGCAATTACAGAACAGATTAATTTACCTCACACGAGCAGCACACAGATTTCTTTTTGCATTTGGAGTCATGGATTTGCATTTGTAATTTTGTTTGTTGTTCACAATTTAAAGGAGAGATTAGTTTGATTTTTCGTTCTATAGAGAAAACAGTCTGTACTTTAGGCACATCTAGTCAGAGGCACACTATTTCATCACGTATCGTCACTGCAGCATCCAGCAGCTTTGTTGACCATCGCATATGAGATAATACATTCAGAAATGTGTGTGTGTGTGTGTGTGCACATGTGCACACAGTTCCGACCTTGTTGTTGTACCCCTGTTGATGTTCTGGCCTGGAGGCACTTGTCCTGTTTTGGACTGCATGTTCATGGCCTCCATCACACTAGCCGTCTTCGCCACTGGAGGAGGGGGGCCGCCCGGCGCTATGACTGCAAAGAACACAGCATCAGTGATGCAGCTCAGTGCCGACACAACTCAGACAGACAGGGCACAGTGCAAAGTGTATTTCTGATCCAAAAATACTTCAGATTTTGATCTTCTAACTCTCAGAAGTTGCATTTATCACCTGCAATAACAAAAGCCTGTTATAATTTTAGCTCACTGAAGTGGAAGAGTAGTTCTTTTAAAGTTGATGAAACGCTACTGTTCAGGCACACAGCGATGCTTAGCGGGAAGAAAATAACATCTTTGACATTTCTGCTGCACTTTTCTCATTTCTGGAACACTTGGAAATGGAAAAAAAGCCGGAAGGCCAGACTCAAACCTGTCCACACAGAATGGATATTCTAGTGTATGTTTAAAGCTGCGTGAAAAGCACAGGAGGGAAAAGTATATCTTTTTCTTCATAAGTGACACAGATGTGGTAACCGTGTGGCATTTTGAATGGGGGGGTGAAGGAAAAAAAAAAAAAAAAAAAAACACTGAATCGGATATTTTCAGTTCTGATTTGAGACATTTTCCTATGTGGTACTAAAATCCAATACAAATCCCATGTGCGGAATGCGATTCAGTCTGAACAGCCAGATCAGAATTAATGCGTCTTTTACATCAATCCAACTTGACATGCCTCAAAATTTTACTCTGCCAATTAGGAAAGATGGATGACAATAGCGAGGGAGGATTTTAGTGGCGGTACCGTGAGGTAATGGACAACCGGGGTGATGTTTCTGTACAAACAAAATTGGAAGGCACTGATTACCCCCACTCCGAACATGGCAGAACACGGCCAAAATCGGCCGAACATGGGAGGACGAGGCTTTAAGAAACCAGGGACTGAGACCAAATAAGCAGCCATGGTCGAATAAGTCACCCTTTTTACAGTGAGCTCGAACACATCCTGAGTCTCAGCTAGCGGAACTTCGTAATCGCTTCTGTGACGCTGGCAAAGATGAAATCGCCCCCATCGCCAGCAGTCGTGATTGTGTATCTCTGGATGAATGTGCCACATGGAGCATTGTACTTTCGCACATCCGGCTCTCATTTGAGATAATGTGAACAGTCCGACCAGAAATCAGATTTGGGCCACTTTTACCTGCTGTGTAAATGTAGCTTATCTAATCTACTGAGTATGTGTGTGCGGTAGTCAAAGTCAAGTTTCTCTACAATTAACTATTTCACATCTAATCAGTCTGGATGATTTGTTTACATCTCCAAGGATACATTAGATTATAAGACAAAATTATATTGTGTTAGTATGTATATGGACTCCCTGGACTGGATGCTATGTTTTGAAATGTTCACATACTACATCAAACATTAAAGAAAAAGAAAAAAGAGGAAAATTCAGTTTTCCATGATATGGGCTCTTTATGACTTGACTGATGTCACTGCTTCATGCACTGGAGACTCACAGGAGGAGGACGTGACCCGCATGGGTGGAACCGGTGGGTGCATGTTGGGGGGATCTGAGGAGGACCTCTGTCTGCCTGCCAGGTCTATAGAGCCCGGCTTCCATCCTGAGGAGCCCTGAACCACTCCACTGAGACCAGCCAACTGAGCTGTGAAGGGCGGTTAAAAGGACAGAGAGAGATAAAGAGAGAGAGAGAGAGAGAGAGAGAGAGAGAGAGAGAGAGAGAGAGAGAGAAACATTAGTCAGACTTAGAATGAAAGCCCTCCGTGATTCAGAAGAGGGTGCTTTTTGTTCCTCTACATGACGAGAAAGTTCCGGAATGTGTAGTTTCTTTTTCCGGACTTTGGCTCGGCCCCAGGCCAGCAGAGCTTCATTCGCCCCTTAATTACATTAAAGTCTATGAGGACACAGCACAGTATGAACCCTGCAACTGAGGCCTGTTGTCAAGAGAGCCAAGAGCCAACAGTCGGGCATCTAACAACAAGAATCAAGATGATCTAGAACAAATGCTGGTGCCATGTGTGTCAACTACAGCATCTACGATGGTTAAAGGAGTAGTTTTTCATTACTTCAAATGTATACGTTTTTGTATATGCTTTTATGACTGAAGCTTTTTTAGTTTTATACTGAGACATTTATACCTAGCCAAAAGGAGCTAATAGAGGTGAAATCAACACTTTCAGGTTCTATATCATTTTTGACTTTTGGAAAGATGAAGATTCAGTTCCGTTTTCTATTTTTTAATGTGCTACAATGTCTTAATTCCACACAGCTCATATCTTCCCAGATTGGTTTGGGTCAAAGAAAGGTTCTCTAGCAAAACTGCAGTGTATCTGCAGCGTCAGGCCTCCAACAAAATAAGCTCACGGTTTTATTTTTGGAGTCTACTAAAACATATTTACACACTTAAAGCTAGATCGGAGCAAGACGTTTTAGAGTGGTACGTTTTCACTGTTGTCTGCGTGTTGTGTGAGAGTGTGCCAAGCTTGCTGGTAGGCATTTTTTTTTCTAAAACAATTGACCAGTAACTGTATAGTACAATGTGCAGAACTGTGTCCTCCCTTCTCTCTTTACAAACGACTGTAGACTTAATTATGTGAATTCTGACAATGTAGGACCTCCTGTTTCATCCACACTTACGTCCACATGTCTACTTTTATACACATCGACTACATATAATAAAAAGGGAAATGCAAGTTTTCACCAAAATATTCCTTTAATCCAGCTGTAGGAATTTACAATCTTACTATGGCTAGTGTTATGATAGCACTGCTGACAGGGGAAACAAGACAGAATTGGACAGCAGAAAAAAAGGACCCTGATAACTATTCATACTCAGTAAATACTTTCTGCATTCCTTCACTAAATCTGCAACGGGACTGCAGGAGACTTGCCAGATTCCATCCTTGCGAGGTGGATTTCCAATCCGAAAATAAGACTTAAACCACCACATGCAGTGTTATGTTCTAGAAAGTAGTTCAGAACGCTGAAGCTGCACATGCTTAAAGAATCTGCAGAGTAGTGCTGCCACCATGAAAAGCAAAACCCGGGCTTAAATCAGCACCCCGGCTTACATGTAGCCCTGCCGCCAACCCAAATAGGTCAGAACCTTCAGCTGTCACCAAGGATCTACACTGTAATTGTCAGGGGTGAAGATTCAGGGGCAGGTCAAGTGAGATTTCTGATATTTTCAGAGAAGATAAGAATGTTATTAATACAGTAGCCTGCATAATGAGAGCTGTCTCTGTGTCACTGTCCAACGCCCCACCGTCTGCACCATGCGCAGTGAGAAGCTGTTGAATGCTGAATTTAAAACGAACTGTCTCAAAATGATACTGCACAGTTAAAGTGAAGCTGAGAGAGATTTCTTGGAAAACAAGGCAATTAAAGATTTCCTCATTTCACCAAAAACGTTCCCTGCTCTTCAAGAACACAGCCCATTACACAATGAACAGTATATTCGATAAGGGAATATGAGCTCAATAATACAACTGTGGATACCTATATTTCTCGGGGGCAGTGGAGGTGCAGAGGAAGACAGAGGGACCCCGGTTGGGGGGCTGGTGTTCAGGATGGTCCCATACGTCTCGTTGTTGACCAGGTTGGGCACGTAGCTGCGCTTGTCCTTGGTCAGGCTAGCCGGGCTGGGTTGTAGCACTGAAGTACCTGGTGTGTAACAGCTGACTGGCCGCTCGTCTCGCCGCAGGGGACTGGGCTGTGCATGGAAAGGTCAAAGGTCACGTAACGGTTAACTTTAGCTATCACAGTATTAGACTCTAATACTAATTTTATGCGACTAGTTTACTGACCCTAACTTGAACTCGGGCAAAATGCACTGCCAAGTCATATATAAAAAAAAAAAAAGCTATCCTTTGTATTTAAATGAGTAACCTGAATAAGTTACTACTTAAGAGATCAGATTATTACTGCAGTGATTTATATGCTTCAACTAGCAACAATTCGTTTAGACCTCACAACGAGTAGCTTCCCATTTCTTAAACAACCATCAAAGAAGACATATCTCACTATCGTAAAAAGATGTTACTGTATTTTCTACTAAAAAGAACCTGAAATGGCCCGAATTGGGTTAGGAACTGTCTAACACATCATTAAAACCTGGAAGTAGTGAACCATAGTTGGTGAAGTTGAGTCATAAAACATCAATAGCTGAACTCGTAAGTGTATTTCCACACTTGCACTGTGACAAGAACTCACAGGATTGAGACTAAGCAACTGTGTCCTTAGGAAACCCACTTGTTCATGAGGCTAACTAAAAAAAAGTTCAGTTTGCTAGAGAGCATAAAGATTGGACTCTGGAGCAACGGTGACACGTCATGTGGCGATGTGATGGATGCATCATGGCAAGAAGGGAAGAGCCTGAAGCGACGCAACCATCATGCATAGAGCCTACTGTTCATACCTCTGGAGGGTAGTGATAATTGCATAACGTTGTCAAATATGTGTGTTGAGAAAAAAGCTAAAAGCAATTCAACAAAATATTAGAGTGTGCAACTTCACTTGTTCAGTGAGTGTACAGGTCTTGTGTAAATACAGCCAAGATGGAAATGAACTGCTATCTAATCACCAGAACAGGTTTGGTACCTTAAGGTGCACTGGAGGCAACTTAGCCATCTGTAAAGATATCATTACACCGACTTGCACAAAAAGTAAAGAACGTTTTTTCCTTCTCCTGTAAAGTGACTATTTTGCTTCACACGTTGCATTCCAAAATGTGTCATGATACTGTAACGCAAGCTTCATCCTGGGCATTGCAGCAAGGAGAGCTTTATTGAGTACTGAACTCCACCACAGTAAGACATTATGTTGGGTTTGTACGACGTCTGCAATGCTCTAGCTTCCCTAGTACAAAACCCCTGACACTGACAGAATCCCTCATTACTGGCATTGACTACTACAGTGACTAAATACCTTCTCATC
The DNA here is from genome assembly GCA_034552555.1 of Semaprochilodus insignis. Taxonomy (NCBI): domain Eukaryota; kingdom Metazoa; phylum Chordata; class Actinopteri; order Characiformes; family Prochilodontidae; genus Semaprochilodus; species Semaprochilodus insignis. The sequence goes on along the minus strand of CM067483.1, from coordinate 16,285,320 downwards.
CAAATCTTCATCACTTTCATCCAGATCTTCATGCTGTAGGCGCCACTCATATTCCACGTGCACGTGTGCATTAAACTTGCCAGCCAGCGCCTGGTTCAGCTGCAGAACGAACCGCACAGAGTAACTTAGTTACAGAATACAGAGTTGATGGAAGCTTGTCACATCATTAGAGCTCCAGTAGGTTATGACCTTCATCTATCTCTGTCACCGACTTCTAGTTATGACTTCTACACAGTTTCCATAAATGGTAGTAAATACAGCAAACTCTGACTCACCAGCTCCTCACACTGCAGATGTTTGAGTCTTCTGGCAATGTCCAGTGGGGTCTCTCCTGCCTCGTTAGCTGAACATATAATTGAATAGAGTTACAGTTACACACACACACACACCCGGCATCGTTAGTGCTGGAGAAGCTGGAAAGGAAGCACACTTCTCTTTTTATATGCCTGGCAGCACACACAAACACACTCAGAGGATTTGTGGCATCTTAGCCAATAGTGCTTAACAAGAAGGACAGATTCAAGGGTCTGCCCACATGACACAATTACCAAGGCAGGCAGGGTGCATGTGTGAACACACACATACGTACAAACCCAGGCATGTTAGTTTCATGTGTGAATCCACTGACTTAAGTTTTGACATTAACGTCACTAACCGAGAGAAACTTTTTGGCTTTATTATTTCTTTGATGTCTCACACAGGGGTCAGCGCTGCCTATTGCCTGGTGACCCTGGTCCCAACATTCACTTTTTGGTCACTAGCCTTTGGCCTGAGTGGTCACTTGCTGTGGGATTTTTGTTATTTGCCTTTAAACAAACAGCAAGACCAGTTGAATTTTCACATATTCACAAACATCCACAGTCAACAACAGAGCAAGATCTTTCAATCTCAGGGACAGGATCCAAATCCACTCTGCTCAGACACTGAAGAAACTGCATCAAAACAAATCTTAACGGAACCATTACGACCTTAATATCAAACACGATAGCGAATGACAGCATTTCTTCATAGCCTGCCACGGCGAGTGGGTTATTAAAATATGGCTTTGCTACCAGTGGCAGTGCTGACAATGGAAAAACAATAAGACAACAATGATCACTATGAGAAAAAACATCATTTAAAGTCCAGTGGAAGACAGAATGAATGCGGTTCCGTCGAGCACATTCCACTCTCAATTTTTACGAAAGTAACCAATTTACAAAATACAATGTTCAAAAACATAACTTCTGTTATATTTTAATGATCTTCAGTGATCACAATAACAATAATAATCCAGATGTGGGAGACTCGCCACAAAAACAACACCTGACTACTTTTTGCTACTGAATCACGCATTGAAACAATGTACATATATGAACTAAATATTGGGCACAAGTTTCATTTGCCAGCGTAATCTGTCCACCCTATTCAGATGACTTATTCCACATTTGGATCAGGAAAATGTCACATCATGTTTCATGTCTTCCAAACACAAAAGGAACAGTTACTTCCCAAAAAGAGAGCAAAACGCACACGCACACAAACATATCCCAGTGCCAGGCCGCCCGTTGTTCTGGCTTAGCTCCTTTGTTTGTGGCGTTTGCTGGAAGGGCATTAATTAGTGTGATTCTCATACTCAACAACAGGAACACTGCCAGCTACAAATCCACACTCTTATCACCACATCCAGCCTCCAGCCCAGTCAAAACAGCCCTCTGCCAGGCACAGGAATGTGGAAGGATGCAAGCAAAACCAAACAAAGCATCCGGGAAGGCTTTAGCAGAAAGACAGGACTCACTTCTCATCTTCACAAAGAGGTAAACGAAAAAAATGCCCAGTGTTAAAACCAAAATGTTCCCTCCTATACAGGCAATGTAGCTGATCGAACGAGATATACATTGCCTTTTTGACTGTACACCAGAGCAGCTAACAAGTAACGAACGCATACAGCCAAAGTTAGCACCGTGCAAACTGCGAGCGAAGAGATGTGATTATGATTAAGCTGGATCTATAGTTCAGGCTTTAATGCCAAAATGTCATCAAATTTATCTTTACGATAATGCCAGTTTCTGCCAACATCTCTATGGGATTTCTAACAGTATGTATATATTTTATATGTTTTAATAGATATGAACATATAATTGCTGCGACATATATAATTTTTAATGATGTTCTGTTAACTGTCATCTTGGGTTGAGGCAATCTTGTGATGACTTGAACGTGCAGTTTGCTTGATAATTCTTGAGGTTTTCATTACTTGCAATTGAGCTACGAGGCCTCAGCTAAAAAAACAGAGCAGACAAACAAACACCAGACATGTCTGGGCTGAGGAATGACATTTGGGGTAAGCGGAAAATTGTGTGAACTGGTTTTGTTGACTGAACTACTGCTTTGAGGAGGTGGTTCTGAAACTATGTGGTTAGTAGAGGCAGTAGCTTACCGATGTCTATGGAAGCCTTGCCTCGCAGGAGCAGCTTGAGGCACTCGCTGTTGTCTGTGAGGCAGCAGTAATGTAGCGCTGTGCTGCCCTTCACCGTCTGTTTATCCAGATTCAGACTACAAAACAAACACAGCTCAGCTACATTGCAGGACGTACCATTTAGTGTCCCTTAAAAAGAGTTTCCAAGGGCAGAACACGCTTTAAGTCATTTATGTAGGCTTTATCTGCACATGCACACAAAAATAAACATGGCTTCAGCATCAGGAGTGATATTACGCTGGTCAGCGCAGGTGTGTTTAGGATTGCTGTATGGTTCTTACCTGTTCTGAGTGAGGAAATCCACAATGTGGAGGGAGGTTCTGTCCACCAGCCTCACCGCTAGATGCAGAGCCGTCTCTCCTTGTTCCTGTAATGATCAGACCAACAAAGAGGTTTTACATCTGACGCTGGACTGGTTCAAGATCAGCAGATGACAATAACACAGCATTACTTGCAGATAATATGAGCAAATAATGCAGGAGAACATTTGTCAAATGTGAGCATGTTATATTTCAATTATATATTCAATATTTCTGGCATCTTCTTGACCACACTATTGTTATTATTATTATTTTTTTTTTTAGTATCCAAGTGACTTAAAATCTAAATCAGGTACACCACTGGAAGCAACACCACTGTTGTAGAAAGGAACTAGGGATCCACAACTGGAATCATGCAGCAGATCTTTGCTCCACACTCAGCAATTGACCAGTTTATTACTTTCATGTTGGCTAATCTGTGTTGCATTTTGAAGACATAAATAAGGTGCGTCAGGTATAAGCAGTCGCTCTCTATTTGACCAGTGACACATTCATTGTAGCCTGATTATGCATTGTTTATTTATCTATTATGCAGAACTAGCATTTTAAAATATGGAATACTGTAAGGCAAATATAGTTGCCTACGATTTTTTTGGGTGCTGGCACCAACAGGATGACTCATGGAGGACATCACTGCTTGCTGAACACAATCATGGCTGTTCGGAAACTCAATATTTCAGATTGGTGAATTAAATAAGAATTAAAATATAAAAACAGTGCTTTGAAACCTTTTTACGACCTCAGGATGAAGAAAACAGAATTCCCATTTCCACCACATAACCATGCACACACACTCAAATATGGCATTAAATTCTCTATCTAATTCCTAACTACTGGTCGAAAAGAAACACAGAGCTATGACATTACATGAGACTGTCAGTCCTGCTCTCGGCTAATTGTTCATCACTGGTCAGTTTAGATCGCATGACAGCTGACGGCTAGATATTTTGGTTGGTAGGCCGTTTTAAATAAGATTACAACACAAGATGATTCAGTTTTCAAAATAATCTCTAGGCATAACCATACAGTTTAATTAGGGTTTGGTTTTTTAGAGGAAAGGCGGCTATTTAACACATTAGGAACGCTGGAGCTGCAGATATTACATTGTTCAACTTTTGTGCTCTTTGAAACAATTCAACACTGCATCAGGTTATTATCTCCTGAAATGCCTGAATAGCATCAGTTTATGGCTCCTCTACTACAGCAAAGTAAATAGAGCACAAAAAACAAGAAAGATAGATGGAACTGGATCAGACTTATTATAACACATACCTGACGGTTATACCGAAATGGTTATAAGTTATTTATGTGACTGAAAAGTAACTTGATGCTAGTATGTTCCCTCCATTGCATTCATGATCAGTGCATTAAAAATCAGCACCAAAAAAAAAAAAAAAAACTAACAGTTTTGATCAAATGTCTGAATCAACAGTGAACTGATTTTTCATCTCTGCTGGCGATTCTCATGCAGAGTTTGATTACAGCCCTAATTATCGTCACCTGATTCTCATATTCAGATGTTCCCGAACTGCTGATGGATTGAATCAAGACTGTTAAATGGGAAGCTTGTACATAACTAAAAGCTGTTCATTAGAATGCTGTTAAATACAGTGAAGGCTTTCCCCATATAATGCTTTAGAGGAAGAGTACAGCAGCTGGGCACAGACTCACATGCCCATTGGCCAGTGGAATGGGCTCCATCAGGTCCACTCCCTCAGCGTAGACCTGGATGAGGGAGAAGATGTCCCGGGCCTTCACCGCATCGCACAGTGTATGCAGCTTGGACGCTGCATCAGGACACTTCTTCCGGGCAAAGCGCTTCTCTGTATATTTGGCTGTGATGAAGTCTTTTCTGGCCTGCCTGAGAGACAGAAAAGAAGAGGTACAAAACACTAAGGCCTTGGATTCTGATGTTTAGCAACTGTTCAGCAATTAAAGAAGCCCAACACACCTACTGAAAGATAGAGACACAGAATACTAGACTATCCACACCTACGATACAGAAGACATACTTTGAAAACTTTGAACTTTGAAATAGCACATTCAGGATTATGCAGCAACAAAAAACAGTGCTGAAAGGGCATCTCAGCAGGTTTCTCTGCATAATTAAATCATTAAAGTAAGTAAACAAAGTAATGCAGTGTGGTTTAACGTGAAATGCTCGGTTCTAGAGAAACTTAACGCCCCACATTCATTACCACTCTCCCATGAGAGGCAGCTAGAACTCTGCAAATAACGCAATGCTCAGCTGCACACACAACACTATTTGTTTAAATGCACACCTGCATTCGTCACTTCTATATGATAGAACTGTATTATTTTATGCTGCATTACATGTATGATATATATAAACATGTATGTACACTTTTTAAGGCCACTAGAGTCTCTATTTAGCTGCTATTGCACAGAATTGCATGGTATATTCATTTGCACTCATATTGCATACAGTACATTGTTCTTATTCCTCCTAGAATTTGTCACAGTTACAAAAGCAGACAGACAGTACAGTATAACATATATTGTATATTTACTGTTGTATAATTCATATATATATTTTTTCCTACTTTTCCATTTTACTGGGCTCTTTTTACTCTGCTACCCAAGAGTGGTGGGTAGCGCAGAGTAAGAATTCCATTGTACAGAGCAACTGTCCGTTTCTATGTGCATCTGACCAAACTCTTGAATCTTACAGAGTTCTGTTTACAGGAGCAGTGATAGGAACCAGACAGTTTCATGCCTTAAAATCGATACCATTTGTACAAATTTGCTTCCCAATGCTGAAGACATAGTTTTCAGTTAGAGCTGAGATGAGATTTTGTCCTAAAATGTAGCTTTTCAAAATATGGAATACTGTAAGGCAAGATCTTTTTTGGGTGACTCATGGAGGACATCCCTGCTCGTTGAACGCAATCGTTGCTGTAGGGCAACACGGTTCTCCATCTCCATGGTTCATGTAGGTCTCCCAGACCCTTCATGTCACTGGTGCGTGCCTTCTTCTATTCACTGCCGCCAACAATGTGTGATGGTAATATCCGCACAACCAGTCTGGTATGCAATATATTGATAAGACCATCCTGCTTCCCGGAGCCCTACAATGTAACCCCTCTCAAACTCTTCCGACTGCTGAAATTGCTTTCGAACTCTTCTAAATGGATGCTACCAACACAACAGCAAGAGTCAGAATGGAAAGCATGCACAACAGGACGACCTTATATAGTCAGTCAGGTACAGCAATAAAGCCTTGCTTACGTCACGTGTGGCATATACATATATATATATATATACACACACACATACACACACACATACACACATATATATTATTATATATATATTTTTTTTTTTAATTTTGTTAAAGCACGTTATTTTCCCACTTTTGGCAGTAAGAGAGAGACAGAGCATGACTTACATGTCACTGGTTGGATTCGGTTTGACCACATCTTCCGCACTCAGGCAAGCCTCCATGATCTCGTTAAAGCCAGCATTCCCCACATTCTTGGCGAGCTGCAGGACACACACACACCCAAAAACACACCCTGAGTTGATGACCAGTCCACCGACCATCCTCAACCCAACACTATTACAATAACGCCCTTCCCAAATACATACAGCTTTTCCCATCAACATGCATTTACCCATGGTTCATTTCATGCACACAGCTATTCAACAAAAGCACCAGTCAGCCCCACACCAAATAAATGTCAACCGCTCAAATATCACAAGCAAAACAAAGGGCATCTTCCAAACCCACTCTCATTGTGGTCAGCAGCTCTGTCATCTGCTGTAATGACTGCAATGATTCTGCATGGCCGGCTCCGACCCATAAAGCTCAGAGCATTCATCTGCATTGATTTGCTTTGAGGCAAATTGCTTTAAGACAAACCCACAAAAACGGGAAATATGCAAATACAGTTCCAAATATGCAGCCTGACACCAGTAAAAGAGCGCAGCACTGCATATACAGTTGCTAAAGGCTAATTTTAATACCAACCAGCAGTTCTGATGTGCTGAGGACGTCCAGCGTGAGAGACTGGATTCTGGAGTAGTGAACACCCAGCTCACGGTGGATTCCAGAACATTCTATACAGGTCAGGATCCCCAAGTTGGTGGAGAGCCATGTGGGTCCTAGAGAAGAAGAAGAGCAGAACAAGTGATAAAGTTCAAAATGTGTCCCACTCAATCTAGCTTTGAGACATGGAGTATCACTGAAGTCTGAAATAAATGAAATGACCACACTTCAGCTGGTCAAGGCTTATGATTGTGATTTACTTCATAGAGTAACATAAATATTAAAATTGCATGAATTTGTATGAATGTAAGTACCAAAAAATGAAACAGGTAGTTTTATTTTGGATGTCTAGAGATGGAAAATGAACAATTAGGACCGCAATCATTTTATTATGCTAATCATCAAGTGTCTTACAAATTTATGTTTGTCCTGGATTAATACATTTAATCCTGTCAGTTATGTTGTGATCTGAAGGACCGGGATCTAAATGGCCCTATTCAGTAGAAGGTCAATATTTCAGGCTGGAGTAATCCCACATTTTCATAGCGTAGTTAGATATGTTGATGGACAGATGGATGAACAGACAGGCAGACAAGTTTATAGACCGATAAATATATTAACAGATGGATAGATACACTGATACATGGATAAATATACCCTGATATCTATATAATAGATAGGTGGATAGATACGTGGATAGATATATCCATAGACAGATATGTTGACAGATAGATAACGGAGAGATTCACACTGTGTTTAGATACAGAAGTACTATGACACTTCCAGAGAGCTCATGTTATGCATCTGTTTATACAGCTATTACCTAAAACAGCTTCAATTCCACTATGACCAGTTTCTGATTGATCCGTAATGTAGTTTAAAACAGTACTTCCCATCCTGGTCCTCAGCCCCACCCCAGACGGTCTAAATTTTTGTTTCAAGCTAACTCAACATATATGGTTGAAGGAAATATGTGGTCTGTGTGTTGCGCCCTGAGGATGGGCGTAGGATGCTGGTGTAGAACACTTTGATCTCCACTGAGAGCTTTTTAGAAACCAAACAACAGCTTCAGGCATCATATTAATCTAGGGATTTAATACATTCAAGCTAAAAACTCTCATCTATAACCACACCTCTCAAACCAACAGAAGTATTTCCAGCTTATGTTCTACTACAAAATCACCCTGCATTTGTTCTAGCTCTGAACCACTCATGCTTTCCCGTAATTGATTCCCCTCTCTTTTCTTTCCTGCCTGTTTGTGGGTCACTCACCAGGCGCGCCGCAATCACAGCAGACGTCGTTGCCAGTCATGCGTTTGACCTCGCCCAGGATGGCCTTGGTCAGCTCCTGGACGATGTTGTTTTCGCCCACGTGCTGGTCGCCCTTAAAAGCGTTGTTGAGCGCTTCCTCTTTACTGTTCTGGAGCACCGAGATCCAGCTGAGAGCCACAGGAAGAGAGAGTGACAGAGTGTGAGCAGAGAGGAAACACAGAGAGCAGTGGATTTGGAAAGAGGCAATTAGGAGCGCCGGGAAAAGGAAGCGCACAATGATACGTTTCCTTTTAGCACAGAGAACATACACACATACATATACTCACATTTGACATTCCGGCTCATCCTCAGCCTGGAAGTGGTACGTTCTGTCATCTGTGAAACGGAAAGGAAGAAAGGGGGAAGTCGGAGGTAGAATGAGAAAAAGATGAAAGAAGAGAAAGGACATGCACTGAAAGAGTATTCCGAAAGTTAAAAGAACAGCATTATATAAGTCACAGAGCCTCAGGCACAGAAGCACAGATGAACATAATAGACTGTTGATCCTCATAATACATACTGTAATACAGCACTATATACCACACAGCAGCACACTGCAACTCTGCACTCAGAGAGCCTGTAAATATACTGCACAGCAAAAGTTTGCCAAGCTTTTCACATTTTTTCCAACATAAAGGAGCACAATTTCTCTATGGGCCTGCAGTAACTCAATGCAGCAAATGAATAACAACAGCTAGGTTGAAAAAAAAAAAAGCAAGAAAATAGCATAGAATGTATCTGACTAAACTGTGTATGTATTTAATGTGCCATAAATGACTCTGATAATGTTTTCGGCTTACTAAAGCAGTCAGGTATCTCCAAATGTGCAGCTTTACAGTAGAAACCAACAGGCAAGAGATGATTTGTTAATTCTGCAGCATTTGTTTAGTAATTTCTTTATTTAATTTACTCATAATTTAAAGAACAGCTGCTGGGTTCACATGACTCAGGATGTAAGGATAGACACGCATGTTTTCTGGACAGTGACAACATACAGGGGAGAAAAGGTACTTTTACTGTAAATCAAGAGCATATTTTGTCCTATGTTTTGCTCAGTGAATCTTATTAATCCTAACATTAATTTGGCATTGAAACTTTATGTCCGATTAATATGTCAAATAAGTTCTAGTCTAAAACGGTGTTATTAATTTATTTAACCTTTAGTAGAATAAAATGATTGAAACCCAAAGATACAGAACCTAAAAGACTTTGACTAAAATACATCACATTCTGAATAGCTAGTTGTACCCAAACTTTTGGCAGGTGGTGTACAGCATTGTGTGGATGCAGTGCCCCAGTGAGCTGTGGAAGTGAAGGTGTTCTTTTACAGTAGTACAGTGCAGAACAGTGATGCTGAACCCTCTCATTCTAAACACACTACCCATCTGCTTCAATTCTCAAACACTTCCAGAACAATGAAGACATTTTGTTCAATAATGTCAAGTTTTGCTTATTTGCCACGTAATAAAAACAGTGTGGGCTTGAGTTACGTTTTCTAGGAGGAATGCAATTTTTCTGTGGCAGCCAAGAGACCTCGGTACATCCGCTTTTAATCTGAGAACAGCTTTAAATGTCAAGCATCTGCAAAGACACATCGGAACTGTTTGATGGGCCAGCGGTGGTTTAGAAAAGGGGGGGGCTGGGTGAAGCTACTGACAACTCTGTGGTAATGTCAAGGGCAAAGGGTCATCAGAATGTCCCGAAAACACAGTTGTGAAGCTAAAAGCAAAGCTGTAAAAAGGCTGGGAACATGAGGAACATTCCCCTGTGCATGTGCACCCACTGTTAGTAATAACATTTAGTGCAGCTCAAAAGCATTTTGACCTAATGAAATGTGAAATGCATTTGAAAGATGTTATAGCAAATACTGAAGCTGATGTATGTGGATGATGTTCATCATTTCAAATATATATAAATATAAATATTAAATATAGTAACCCTATCAATGACTAAAGGGATTCCTCCTAGAGCAGGTATGTACAAACAGACACTGTACATGCACCCTTAAGTTCAGAGTAGCGCTGTGGGGTGTAGTGCCAGTCAGCTTTGCGCTGCCTAAAAATCATTTAACCCTGGTTTACAGAATCACGTTTTGTGCTTTAAATTTGCCTACTGTCATATTTATCACCTGTTAATGTACGTCTGCACTGAACATCTTGTGAAGCCATCACAATAAAATTCATACTCTGTGTGATCTCAAATTTCCTAGTTGGTTCTATTGGTACAAGTCCTATAGTCGTAACCAAGAGGCCAAGATGCAAGTTTGACAGACATAGCAACAGTTACTAAGGGAGGCAGGACATTTGCTCCAACTGTTGTGAGGTCGGATGAGCTTTACAGATCACTGGTTAAACTGTAGTTTTAGGTAAACCGATCATACTTTATAGTGCCTTATTAATCTCACAGGATATTTATACTGTATGCTTGTTAAATGTAGAATTATTAAAGCCAAAAAGAGGAGAATAAAGTTTGTGATGCGAGAGGACGAATACTTGAGGTAGGAAACAGAACAGACTGAACTGTAAAATTGTAATACTTTATGAGTAAATATTTTTTTAGAAACAGGTAGTCTCAAACTAAGTCTGTTTTAAGTCAGGCTTAATACAACAGCTTTTTAGGTTGTACAATTAGCATGACAGCAAAAGCAAACCATCTGTCTGTATACTACAATGAGCAAACAACTAACACCTATTGTATATTAAATTTTCATAACAATTCCTTCAGTCAATATTGTTTCCAAACTTTTGTCCTGCAGTGCACAAACACATACTTGTGGTGTAGTAATTATGCATTGAAAATCATCTAAATCAAAACCAGATTAAAGCAGTAAATCAAACACGATGCTGTCATTATATTTTCTGTGCAGAATGAAATGGATAGTGTATGCCAACATGATGACATGTTTTCCTGACACTCATCCACACTCTGATTCACTGTTTTATAGGCTGAGTCCAGAGCAGAGTCTTTTTCCTCTTTTTGTGAAAAGAGAATGAACTTTGTGTGAAAGGGCCCCATCACACTGCGCAACCCTGCAGGTCTAAAATACCACTCGCCCCCCTGCACCCAGCCAGCCAGCCAGCCGTATTCGATTTACAAAAAAGCCTTCATGTACAGATGAGCAGCAGGTTCAGAGCGAGAGTAGGGGTGGGGGTGTATCTGTTTAGAGAGATGTGAGCTGTGTATGTGTGTGGACACTGAATCACCGTACGTGAGATGAGGTCGAAACTTTTCTTCTCCTCTGGGTTATGCTTCACCTGACAGGTTAGGAGATTAAGTTTGGCTGGAGGTCTGTTTGCCTGAGAAAGAGAGAGAGAGAGAGAAACAGAGAAAGAGGCAGAAGTTGGGGAGATATATTTGTTTTATCATGCTCATAAATTATTGTTGAAATCATAGTAGGGTACATATTTCAGCAGCTCCCTTGGTTGAATGCATATGCAATAACTTCACTCTCTTATTCCTTATGAAGATCGATGCACACACTCAGTAACGGAGCTGTATGTCTGCTGTTCAGCAATAGCCAGCATTCAAAAGCACAGTTTGAAAAGTTTTACTTTCATGCTCTGCCTGTATGATGAGAGAGAATAATTCCGAGAAGTAGGAAATAGAACAGGCCTATGGAATTAATCAATAATTTGTCTGGCCTCCTCCACCAGTGAAGACCTCACAGGAGAGTGAGTGTATAATGAGGTCAGCAGAGAGGAGACGAAGCCCTGATGTGTAGCTATCTATCTATCTATAGATAGATATAAACACACACACACACACACACACACACACACACGCACACGCACACACAAATGCTAATGTATATATGTGCTGATTACACTTTTTACTACTTTGTGTTGGTGGGGAGCATAATTTAGAAGGTTATCTACTGAACTAGCAGATGAAACTGGCATATGACCATCACAAAATATCCACGTTTGGCTCACATGCTTTTTCGTATGAAAGTCATTTCCACCAGATAGGGAAAAACAATGCCTCCAAACTAAAACAAAAAAAAAGTAGGTGGAATGAACAGAACTTGAGTTGTCTGCCGAGTGCATTTGGAAACCGTGGGACATTGTAACATAATAAGCATGTATATCCTCACTGGACACCTCCTTGGTGCTACATTCAGTGTCCATTTAATCAGATCCACTTGCTATATAGGATCCCTTTGTAGTTCTACAATTACAGACTGCAGCCCATTTGTTTCTCTGCATACTTTGTTAATCCCCTTTCACCCTGTTCTTCAATGGTCAGGACCCCCATAGGACCACCACAGAGCAAGTGTTATATGGGTGGACCAACAATACTCACACGAGCGCAATATACACTAACACGCCACCGCCCACAAAATACCTGCTCTGTGAGGGTCCTCTGGGAGTCCTGACCATTGATGAATGGGATGAAAGTGGGATAAGATACGCAGAGAAACAGACGAATGCAGAGAATCAGACGAACTACAAAGTGCTAAAGTAGTTTGTAGTTCGAACTACTCCAGGTAAGTGGAGCTGATACAATGGACAAAGGGTGTAGAAACCAGGTAGGTCTACCCAATGAGCATATATATTAGGGAGTGAAAGCTGTGGATACGCATTTACTCACCGTCCCATGGGAGATGGTCAGGTAGCCGTTCTTCACTGTGCACTTCCTCTTCTGCCATACTTTCCTTAGACTGGGAGCAGGAAACAGGAAGTTATCATCAAGCACACCTCCCACTGTCCTTCAGCAGCCAGTTTTCCTTTCTATCACTAAGTTCAGCTGCAGTAAAATGAAGCTTGAAGGCTTTCACCACGTAATGAATAATGCAGCCTAAGCTTTAGTGATGCTAATGAATATGCACGCATAGGAAGGCATTTTAATGAAGTCTCTTCAGCCAACTGCACAAACTCACCCATCACTTTTCTTGTACAGGTTTCCACTGCGCTCTGTCCCATGTTCCTTGTTCCCCTGGGGCTGATGTAGGCTGTAGGTGGCGCTCTGTCGCACCTGCGAATCCTAAAACACAAGATCAGGTTAACACGGATGTGTAATAAATGTGGTGTATGTAAATTTATGTAAACACCCCTGGAGGAAGTGGCTAAGCCTACGGCCTAGGGAAGGGAAACATGTTTTTGTAGTCTGATGCGGTCACTTCCTCTGAGGAAACGGCCGTGGTGGACTTCCCTGAACCCCCCTCCCCAGTGGGGCGACCTCGTTTCAAACACATTTCCAAACGAAAGAGCATGAAACTGCAGTGACTTAAACTCTTCAAGTTTTCATTCATTCTGGATACAAAGACTTTGAAGAGAATATCAGCAGACGTACAATAAAAAACACATTTCTATTTCTCTAATAAATGTAGTACTATTCAAGCCAGCAAATTAAAAATAGCTTTAAGCCAGTAAGACCGGTCCTGTAACACTGCAGCACTCTTGGGTTTCAACATGAATCAGTACCAATCTATTACTTGATGTTGTGAACACCATAAAGCAGTTCATGAATTGACTTAATTAGTGAAGTGGAGAATAGAGGACATAGACATTAGCATGAATTAAACTCTGATTTCTAGTTCCTGAACACATAATAGTTACCTGGAATGACTTCACACTTGCGCAAGTTCAAATATTAAAGGAATAGCTCTATGAAAAATCTGATTTCCAGGAACCATAGTTGATCAGCCAAGTTTACTTTTCTTTAGTTTGGCACTGGAGCTACATGGCTCATATAAAAGCAAAGGAAACTTAAATACACATAAGGCTGTTACTCAAACCAAATATCTCAACTGATAGCAATTTGTTTCTACAGGTGTTGGCTTTCAGAATCATATGTAGACTTCACAAAAACAGAATGTGAACTGGGTACTTCTTCACTTTGTAAAACAACGTAAAACAAGTTAAATCGTCTAACGTGTGCTATAACACATACAGGGGGCAGTGGTGAGTAAAGTTTGTTTAGTTTAGATCAAGTTGTTTCTGTTGTCAGTTAGAAACTCCTAATGGTACGTATCCACTGGCACCTTTCTTGCCCCATTTCGCCTTCCTGGATCTCTATGTCATTATTAGGGCTGTTTATAGGCAAGAACCCGGTGATATGATACATATGATACATATAGGCTTATAGTTCAAAATACTATTGATACTGCTTTCTGGGAAAACTGTCACGTAAAAGCACATCATTATATGTATAGATTTGCTAACGCTAACGTCAGTCGTGCCCCTTTACATTACTTGGAGTGGGAGAGTCTGATGGCTGAAGATTTCAGCACTGCTATGTAGTGCTCAGGGGTTTAACGCCAACACCACTGTCTGCCACCAATGTTTGCTTGTAAACTATTCATTAAAAATCCATACTGTGTTGTTGAGAATCGATATAGTATCACAAAATATTGCAATACTCAAATGTACTGATAGTTTCTTACATCTGTAGTCATTATGGAATGTTCATATTGTTTATTCATATCTGTGGCAATAACCAATCTTGGAGAGGCGAAGGTGCAAGTGGATATGTACCGTGAGCATCAACAACTAAGAAGCAAGATATCTAATCAGCCAAACTGCCATTTTTAGGCTTGCAATTGTTCACTGCAGTTGCACAGTATAAACAAAAAATCTATTAATTAGCTTTTATAAGTAATTATACCGTAATCAATCATCAGCTGAACATCCATGATCGTGACAGGACCACAAATTACATCACTGTGCAAAATCAAAGAAGCAAACTCTGGACACCAGACATGTCTTGGCTGACTAACTATCTCTTTAGACTTTACAAACTACTTTAGAAAGAAGAGGCATAGAGTTGCAGGTTGTATGTCTTCAGCACTATGGATTTGTCTTGTATCGATTCCAAAATGCGCTACACAGCTTCCCCATCCATTTCACCATTAAGCACAAAAAAGGACATCAAGAAAGCACTTACTCTCCTAGACTTCGTTGGTGAAGGAGGGAAGCATTAAAGAAGAGTGGAAAGCATTATATCACACGATTTAAACACTGTTTCACAGCAGCAGCTACACAAACAAGACAAGCATCAGAAAGCAAGCACGGTTATCAAACACTCGGCTGAACAATCTCTTGGCTACCTAGCAGCAGCTCACGTGGTGTTAAGAAGCTCGTAAAACTCTGGGTGCTTTACATTTGGATTAGGAGCGTGTAATCGCTTAATGATCGTGGATTACAAGAGCCTAAGCTGCTCGCTCGAGGTCAAGGGAACGGCTACAGTGAGAAATGTGAGAAGAGATGCATTATGAGCTACTACAACAAACCGCCTAAAGAATTACTGGATATGGATCTTCTCATCTTCTCCAGTGGTTTAGGAAGACGAGCGTTAGTAGATATATCACTTAAAATATATACCAATATATAATATTATATTTTTAATATACATAAATTAGATTATTATATATGAGCACATTTGTACCAGGTGTATTACATGCGTTTGTTCAATTGTTTGGAATCACTTTTTAAAAGTTTGGATTTCATGTTTTCAATAATGGCTGGAGAAAAGTACATAAAATGATTCTGATATAATAATAACAATAACAACAATAATAATAATCATTATTATTATATTTAGTTATGCATATTAATCTATGTAATAACATCTTTGTGTTCTTTGATGCATGAATGCACAATAATCATGAAATCTCAGCTATATATATATATATATATATAGAGAGAGAGAGAGAGAGAGAGAGAGAGACATTTAGATTTGACTGATATTTCATACCAATATTTGGTGGTGTACTAATTGTATTCTGGTAGAACAGAACATTTATGATAATGCTTCAATACTGCACTATAGTGTCTGCATTCTATCCATTTTACTGCATTTGTAAACCATTAGAATCACATAACATGTGTACATGAAACATATTAGATGCTCACATTGGCCCATAATTCAAATATCAGTGTATTCCCACCTAAATGACCTGAAACGTTACACAAAAAATCTGACATATACACTGCATTAAATTAAAGCATATGCACTGTATAAGCTTTAATATATATAAATACCACACATTAATGTAATGATTCCAAACCTTTTAATGGTAACGGAAGTGCATTAGGTACATGTATTATAGTTAGGGCTGGGTGATATGGACCACAAATCATAGCTCTGTATTTTTAAGCTAAATGGCAATACACAATTTTCTATATGGCAATACACTATTTTCTACAATTTGTGCTTCAATGCTCAGTTCAGAGTCAAAGCTCGGTGGCGGACATCACAAGCATTTTTATTAAAACAGACTGTGATCAGAATATATTGCAGTGACAGGTTTCCTTCAAAACGTAGATGAAAAATTAAAAAATAAGTAGGTGTGACTGGCCAGCTGGCATCTTACCAGCTTTTCAAAGCTGTCTTTCACTGTTGCTGCAGGGAGTGTATTGTTAGAGATGTGGTGGACCACCACAGTTTTCTTTACATAGGGCAGACCACCACCACACCATCTCCTCGTATTATCTCCATGTATCTCACAGAGTGTCAGTGAGAAGATATACACTGGCACTGCTTTATGGGACTATGGGCTAAAATGGGTTATGTATTTTAACACAACATCAATTACATTGATATAAACAGTCATATCTCACCCTGTATCTCATCTAGTGCACCTTAAAAGCTAATATATCACCCAGCCCTAATCACAGCATACTGAAAATCTACTATACTATACTGTATCAATGTACTGCTTCTACAGTTGCAGGGGAACTGGACATGAAGTACACTTATAAGTTTTCCTAATCGGGTTTTGAGTAAACTATTTAATGACATAAAAAGCATTTTCAAGATACACCTGTCTCCCAGTGTTCTATAATCAACTTCTCTTATTGTAAGTGTGTAAGAGCTGAGGTCTGAACGGAGCAATATGTCTCCCAGAAATCTTGGGCTTGCAGTGCGTATAAGCAGTGGAGCAGGGCAGCCCCATGTCAAATGAAACCTGGTCCGGACCCCTGTTGGGTCTCTGAGAACAGGATTAAGCGTGGCTCATGTACAGTGTGCTGTGCAGAGAGAAGCTGGGCTTACCTCTTTCTGTTCCACCTGAAGCGCCGTCTTCAGCACGTCTCGTAACTGCGTGAGCTGCCTGCGCTCCTCATCCTGAGCCTGCTTGATCTGGGGGGAGGGAGGGGTCAACACAGTCAGCAGGGAATGAGAAACACAAAGAAGTTTTTTTTTCAGCTCTTTGAAGATTGTATATGCACATGAAAAGTTCAGCACACAAATTCACAGTATATTTACAATTAGTGACATGTGGAAATGTGTGTAAGTCATCATGCATGTGCTGCAAGCAACATCAAGATGATAGCTAATCTCAATAAACGTGTGTACTGGTGGTTACTGACAATGTAGCTGACTATTATCTATAAAAATGGGCAGGAAGACAGAGACTATTAAGTTTTTTCAAAATAGCTGCCACCGCTAGTCTACTTAGCTATGCCAAACTACGCAAGTGTATTAGAGATTCTTTAAAACACTTTGAGGCTCATGCGTGAAGTTTCCAGTCTGTTCCTATGAGTCAGTGTTGTCATTAATGATAAGAGAAGAACTCCTTTGCATGGTCTGGCAGTAATGGGTGCCCAGGCAGAACAGTCCTCAACACAAAGCAGGTTGTTAACAGCAATCAAACCTGAGGAAATGGTTATGCTAATGATCTGCTCACCGTGTGCAAGTCTGTTGCCAGTTTTTCTATAGAGGGCTTAAGGTTGTCCACCGCCTTGAGGCCATCCTGAAAGAAACTGAGAGAAGAGATGTCCAATCAGCTTTGAAACAGTATTAAATTAGCATCGAATTCCCCCCAGAGCTCGCCGACCTTCACTCATGCACGCCAAAGCACACAAGGGCACTCTCTCCACAGTGTCTAAGAAATCTCTCCAAGTTGCATTGTTCTGCTGACCTTCTGAAATAATTGGGCAAAACCTTCAGGATGAGGCCATCTCTAACCTTTTAATGGGGCAAGTACCTATCCTCTGTCACACTACTGCAGATACAGAACATGAATATTTTTAGCATACAGCTGTCAAATCAGCTGACAGGATTTTTCATATTGCCACAGACATACTCAGTCGTGCTCTTCTGAGACAGAATTATCTAGAGACAGAGAGAAAGAATTTATCATCATCATCATCATCATCATTATTATTATTATTATTAGTAGTAGTAGTAGTAGTATTAGTAGTAGTAGTATTAGTAGTAGTATTAGTAGTAGTATTAGTAGTAGTAGTACTCTTATCAAAATAACTGCAAATAACCCAAGTCTTTGGTTTGTGATATATGCAAATAAAACCACTCTATTTAATATCCAAAATGTCCAGTAGGTTCATTTTGAAAAATATGTCTCTTCTGAGTTTTGCTGTCTGAACAAAACCCCACATCTCCAAAACAGTAACTTTGCAGGCAAAGGAAACAACACTGTTAACTTCTAGCAAAACGCAATTTACTGGCCCATTCATCATGAATGGTGCTGCAAATTATACAAAAAGTAAAAAACTATGAAATAACAGAGGAATTACTAAGATTTATTTGCGCAAGAGCGACAATGTGAAACGTTAATAATGAAAAATAAGTGATAAATCAGAAGAAATCAGTTTTCTTTGGGTACACGTGGGGGTAACTTCAGGTTGCGATCCACTACATGCATCTCTCAATCATCAATGGATTAAAAAATGTTCTTCAGGCTACAATTATAATGTAATACCATTACATGTAATACCTTTCTTTGATGTATTTAGCAGCATGCTCTCTAGATCTCTAGATCTTATCAGCACTATGGTGACGAATTCACAACCACATTTTTTTAGACTGAATTATTCACATCACACCATGCTTTAATTTACATTTGATTCCATTACAGCTGCACTACGTAGGATTTGGGGATTAGAGGACCTCCCCGGTGGAAATGTCTAAGTTCTTGCAAGGTGCGGAAGAACATATTGCAATGTTGTGCTTCAGACTCCTTCACCGAGTGGATAAAGCAAGCAGGTAAAAACAGCCTTTAAAAGAGAACTCGGCCAGAACTTGGTGAAGGACGCGTCTTCCAAGGGTGTAACAGAATCATGTACATCATATCTTCAGGATAATGTTGATTTTGCATTTTGAGATGCCAGACCTTCCTCTTAAGCCGGTGATTTTAAAAGGTAAAGATGAACAGTTGTGGTCGGAAAATCAGACCTGACACTTTCTGATTTTTAGATGGCTGTTTCAGGCTTGACTCGGCAGCGCATGCAGGCCATGGCTTTGTGTGCTTTTTCTCCTCACTCAGTAATGCTACTTTCAGTTGCAACAAAAACATCTGACTTAGTGCAGCTTTAATTCCACAGAAACGTTGTAAAAATAAATGGAATTTAAATTCACCTAAAATGAGCACAGCCAGTATGAGCACAACAGAGAAGAGAGGTCTTACTTGCACTGCGCATGGAAGTACTTGATGAGGTTCTGCAGCAGGTCCACACCTTTCTTGATCTTAATCTCATTCACTTTGAGCAGGTACTGAAATGAAAGCATCAAGCAGAGTGAGGCACAATGCAGAATGAACTAAATATAACACTCATTATCACATATTCAGGCTGAACAGAAAACGACAGCCAGCTGCTCTGCAGTATGTATTGCTGATGGAGATGTATGATACTTAATAGGGCATCCCCCTGTAAGTCATCACGTTGAAGCACAAGTCGGAGACCAGGCAGTCAACTGAGATTCTTTAAGTCAAGCAGTCGAGAAGTGACTGTTTTAACAGCCAACGTGAATTATAATAACAGAATAAAATAAACATAAGCTTGCAAAAAAAATTAACATGAATAGCATTTTTAAACAGGGAATAATAAATAAGGGCAAGTTATTATGTCAAAGTGGACAATTTTATTTTTAAAAAAATCAGAAATTTTTTATTTTAATCTGAAAGGAATTCCAATCTAAAATAACTTGATTTGTTCATTAAATGTATTTATGAGTTTTAGGTCTGAGGAGAAATGAAGAAGTACGCCGATCTTGCTGAAGACGAACTGTTAGAACTATATCTTTCGTTCATTCATTTACACACCACTTTTAATGTTTAAAGTGAAACAAAAAAAGAAACGAGGCTAGAAGTGCTTCATTTAAAGAGAAATACATGCTGCCGGTTCTCGTTACTCTGCAAATCCATATGGAAGCCTGACATTATAAACAGGCAGCAGTTCAAATCTTTTATCATACGCAGCGGCCTTTTATTGATTTTGAAATACTCAAAAATAAGTTCCCACAACTCAAAATAATTGATGAAGCTCATGCCAATGGATTTTCTGCTAGCTAGATAATCTGAAGAAAGTATAGTCAAATCTTCGCACTGAAAGGCCAAATCTGATCAGACTGACAAAATTCAGGGTACAGCCCTAATTCTTACAATACTGTAATTCACACTTGAGGAAAACTTCCTTTTAATGTATGTGATTGTAAAAGGATTTTTATCTAACCCTGGAGCATTCCGTCTGTTCATGTTTTATCATGAAATGAATGTATGGAATGTGAAGGGCAGCTGGCATTTTTAAATGGTCTAAAAATGAAGGAATTAATGTAATACCTTTTTTTAAAGCATTCAGATATGACAGTGATAATATACTGCTGTGAAAAACAGGAGTTTTCTCTCTGGTCCGTATCTCTAATGGTCAGCTTTCTGCCCCCCTACTGACCTCACACATCTGAAGCTGAAAGAAACGTCTCTCCTTCTCCATCTCCTCTGCAATCTCTGCTCCGCTGATCTCTGTTCGGATCATCCCGTGCTGTCGCGCATGCTCTTTCTTCTCCTTCTCGATCTTAGTGCTGCAAGAAGACACAAAACAGACCCTTAGAACCTAAAATGCTCACACAGACACTTACAAACACGCAAACAGTTTCATTCATGCAACAAGGCATTCTTTTCCATATGCTCCAGCAGCATACTGGATCCTATTTAATGGATGCAGGGTTTCCTCCTAATGAAGGAAAGCCAGACACAGTCACAGGACCCCAGAGCTGGCATCATAGCTTCAGTGAAGGTCTTGTACTTCAGATATTGTTTCTTTATAATGAAACGGGCAGCTGGTCAGTGTTCTACATGTATTGACACGCGCGTCTTGTGTCAAATAGTCCTTTTAAATAATGTGCATGTGTGGCTTCTGACACTGTATGACACACTGTTATCTATAAAAAGGACAAAAGCGTAGACACCCTGTCAGAAAACAGGGGGGCTATTTTTTTCAGAGAACCACAACAGTAGTTTTAGAGTCTAACGGTGTCCCTTAAGACAGTGTGAGGGTTTTCAGCCTACGTAAAGGACCTCTCAAACAGAACTATGAAAGAAAAGGGCAGGAGAAAAGACGGCATGCAAGGAGTCAACAGAACTTAAAAACTGAGTGGCAATGTCTTGGAAACTGCTACAATTATGAAGAGGCAGGGAAGATGAATCCTTGAGGGTACCACCCCAATAACAAGAAGGCACCACTCCAGCAACAGTCAGCACCTTCCTGAGCGGTGGCTAGCAGACGCACTGCATTTTTCCATATACGTTTATTGATAACAGCATGTCATACAACACCAGAAACATTCAAGTTATAGCTAATAACAATCATCTCTGAGTCTGAACGTGGCTCAGTTAGGTCTTCTTTTGCTAAACAATCCCTGCAATCACTGCCAAGTGAGATCATCAATAACATTTCAGGCCCTCCATTCGCCTCTCCTACAGACCAATTCAGATCTACCTCATCAGACACTGGTGTGCTGGAAGAACGTAAAAATTCTGTACCAAGTGGTGTTTCTCAGGACACTCTTGCACATGTGTAGCAGTGACACTGCATCAAGCCAGAAACAAGCTCACTTGTTAAGACGAGCCAGATTATGATTGCTTCACCGCTACGTGCACTCTGTCACCTCTTTTCTAGACACAGCTGTTACAAATGATGCCAGTTATTGCTACATTGCCAGTATCTGTTACATGCAAACACGATGATGAAGTTGTCATGTTTTGTTTGGAAGTTGTTGATGAATCCTAAATGCATCCTCCTTCGACTTCTTCAGAATTTGTAAAGCATAATTTACTTCCATTCGTTACGCCAAGCTGGGCTGAGCACAAAACAAGGTATTCGTGTATTTATCAAGGTCCAATAAGTAGAATTAAGAAAGCCTGTTTTAATAGCTGCCATTTATGGTCTTCATGAACCATGCCTGAGATTACCATCTCTGGAACCTGTGACCGAGTCCAAAGCCTGGTGGGTGTTCCGTCATTTGTCAAAGACATTGACAAAACCCGAAGCCATTCTCCAAACCAAAGAAAAAATAAAGAGATAAAGTGAGCGGAAACAGTGAAAGACAGAAGACAGACAGAGTATCAGGCAGGTGGTGGCACAGTTGAATAGTTTTGCAAATGAACTACAGTTCATTCCGGCAGACAATCAGGCAGGTAGTGAGGACGAGCCCTGCTGGAAGACAACAGGAGATGTCCACTTTTTTCCCTTTTTAAACACCGGGTGCATTACAGTCAGCAACACACTGTCAACAAAAAAGGCAATTTCCTACCAGTGGCAGCGGTTCATGTTACAAGAAGAGAGAATGTCCTTAGGGAAGAACAGTAGCTGTCATTCAAAGTGCTTTTAAATAACAAGGCTCGACAGTCCTGACTAGAACAGTCAGAAGAAGAAGCCTGTTTCTTATCATGGTGAGTTACTAAAGCCACGGAAATTACATTTATACAAGCTGACAGGACATGAAATTAGTCTGGGGTGGATCCAAAAAAATCCTATAGCACTAGAATAATCTGCTAAATGCTTGTTTTAAAGGGCCCTTTCCCAACATAAGACCACTGTTAACATTTGTGCTGCTTTATGTACCAATCATAGTCATAATTCATTTTTACACAACCACTTTCTAACCTCTGTTAAGAATTAAGCAGGCTGATCTATGTAAATGAAGTGCATTCTGATTGGCTGTACTGTACTGCGCCTCATTCAAAAGCCAGTCATTGTTGAAAAACTCTATATTCATGGTGAGTGGGCAGGGCCAAACCACCATAATGCGAAATAGGCCCTGTTGTTTTTGTAGCTTAGAATCTATATAAGGAGTGCGTGGACTGGCGTGGACTGTGAGTGGTACAGTTTGAGGTCTGATGTGATGCGAAACTATTGGAACTAACGTTACACTAGCGCTATCAAATTCCGAGTGGATAGTGCAGGTAGCGCTGCACTGATGCAACAGGAATTTGTAGTTACCCAAACATAACATAATTTCACTGTTACTGGTAATGGTTTATCTGTTATGTTTGAATTTATTGTAAATTGTGAGATAAATTGACTTCCATTCTGACAGGATGTGAGTTGTCTTGAATACACACATACATACATACACACATACACACATGCATACATACATATAGATAAAAATATAGATTTACATTATGTCAACTATGTCAACAGAACAGTAGTTCATATACAGCAGCACTGCACCAAAGAACCCTTTCTGACACCTTTAAAGGCTTAAGAGGCTGTTTGTTGGGGAATGTTGGGTTGATGCGCTTTGGGCTGAAGGTCACTAGGTCCTATGAGGATGAGGATGAGGTTTATTTCCTCTCTGTCTCTCTCTCTCTCTCTCTCTCTCTCTCTCTCTCTGCTCTACTGTGCTTAAGAAGTGTTCGCACTGGCCCATTCAGAGCTGTGATAATCATTAGTAGGACATCTGCACACAGTAATCCACAGCCCAAAGCATTAAGAGTGCTTAAGAAATGGCTGCACAAATGACAGCTGACAGCTTTCGCACAGACGTAAAGATCAGAATGAGATCGGGCTGTGAGAACGAGCTGCGACAGTGATGACAGGGTGCTGAAGCACAGTATTTCATTCCCCTCTGTCTGGAGAGGCAAACACACTTGTGATAAACTCTTACCAGAGATTAACAGAGAGTTTTCTTTATCAACATTCCCCAAGGCAAATGAGAGCTGAAGTGACCGGGACAAAGGGGAGAGGCAAGAGGGGGAGGTCTCAATGAAGCACTTGCTGACCTTAGCGAAATCAAGCGACTGATGACGGAAAATAATGACATCAAACTAAATGGCACATAAAAAGCAACCTGGCTTCTGTTCATCTAGTTAAAAGGCAGGTTATAGGAAAAATCATTACCCTTTCAGTAAAGAATGTCCTTTGCAGCTTGAAAAATATATAAGAATGCTATAAAATAAATCTCAGACATCAAGACGTGAACGGTAAAAGAAAACAATTAGTGTGACAGTCAATACCATGAGAGGAGATAAGGTGATGAAAATAACTGCTCATTATCTAAAGTGCTGGAAGAGCTCTAACAAAACGAACACGGGTCAGTGATCACTCACACGGTACACACAGGACAGGACAGTTAAAAGACTGATTCATCATCCTTCATGTCATTAGCTTATGGGTGCTACGCTGTGTGCTGTGAACATTTGGACAGCATGACAGGACAACATGATTTGGTTTGTCCCAACAATTACCCTCAGCTTTCTATCGAGCAATAAGTACACCTTACACCAACTTACCGATGAGCTTCCTTGCTTAGCAAAGTTAGTAGAATCTTGTCAAGGATGAAGATAACGTGACTTACACTTTGGTTTCGTAGTCCTTCCAGGCCTTATCAAAGGGCTTTTTCAGATCCTGCAAGAGACGAAAACAGAGACATGATCAGTTTTCTGTGCTGTATAGCAGTATATAGTTCTCGTGAGAGGTCTCATCCCCGTTCCTCCAAAGTTACATAGTGCTGTAGAAGGCGTTTCACCCCGGAGTACCAATGACAGAGATGCTCTTCTCCCTATTGTAAGTCATTATAAGGGTATCATCTTCAAATGAACAGCTTCAAATGATTTTGAAGCTGTTATTTTAAAGTAAAATTGTTACATAATGTTGTTTTAGGCAGTAAGGGAGAAACACTGAACACATTTCTGGCTTTGTTAGATTATTTTCTTTTCATTTTTTAACCTGGTGCAATGACAGCATTTTTAGATTTTACTGCGGATTTAGTTCACAAAAGCAAACAACCTTCTTCCCAAAAGTCGTGAGTTAACAGAAGAATAATTTGTGTTTTGTTTTCATCATGTCAGCTTATTATTTGAAGTTATTCTTTTAAGGAAGTCTGAAATGTAACGAGGTTACTAACTTCCAGTGGAAACACTGAACCGTGTTTGTCCTTCTGCATAAAAGGGTTCATCTAGAGTTCTAGGATGATATACATGTAATCGTAATATTGCAGACATCTGGTAATGATTAATAAACACTAAAAACATCAGCAGTGGCCTGTTAACTAGCCAAAAAACTAAATGAAACAAAAATAAAAACAGTGCAATACATAAGTAGTCTAATATACAGTATGGAATAGTCAGCGTGTCACACCATCACACATGTAACCCCTTACATAATGGTTGTGAAGTCCCACTGGCTTCAACTCAGGGGTTTTGACATTATATAATAGGTGCAGAACATTGTGGTTATAACCAAAAATGCATTATTAACAAGCATATAATCTGATTTAATAACATTATAGGAGGATTTAGTGTCTATTTAACATACAACATTCATTTCTCAGTGTGTATATGAGAACAAGGACACAGTTTCCATATCAGAGGAACACACGCGCACACACACACACACACACACACACACACACACACACACACACACAGACACACACAGACACACACAGACACACACAGACACACACAGACACACACAGACACACACACACCCACCCTTTCAAATCCAGCTCTGATGGACCAGCATATGAACGTTATTTGATATCTTAATATCACTGAACAATATTTATGACGGTGCTTGAGCTCTATAAACTACACAAGAGTCTGAACCGCTTATCAGTTCATTTAAATGCAAAACAGCCAAGACTTATTATAGCAAATGCCTCAGTAAAAGAGAGAGAGAGAGAGAGAGAGAGAATGAGACAGAGAGAAGGAGATAGAGTGAGCAAGAGAGAGGCAGAAGGAGAGAGACAGACAGTGACAAAAGTATAAAATCATAAAATATGTTTTCCAATAGTCACTCAAAGCTCATTTTCTTAACAAGAAAACAGACATTTCTCAAACCAAACAGAACAAAGTGCAGAACCACAATCTGCAAATACAGAATGTCAAGTGAATGAAAATGAAACAAATTTCATTTTATATTTATATTATTCAGAAAACTGACAATAAATACACTAAACTACTTAAATGTGTTAAACTCTGCTTAAGGAAATACGCTGACAAGCGAAACAAGACAGTGTAGCGACAAGCAGAACCTCCACTGATGCCCTTAAATATAAAGGTTCCTAAAAGGTTCCTAAGGCATGCGTTGCCTTCAGTCCCCTAGCTTGGTAGCATCAAGCATAGGGGGAGGCCTAGCTAAGGGTGGGGAACAGGTCACTAAACTGAGTAGGAATTTCTGGGTAAAAGTTAGCAATGCATTCAGTAAAACATCTGGTCCTGAAAATGGTCAGCAGTGAGTATCAGGAGACACACCATGCTCAACTTTTTTTTTTATATTCAGTGTGTTTTAGAAGCAGAAAGGCAAATTTGACTTTCGGTTTAGGTCAGGAATTTATCATTTTCATGCTTGAGCCAGAATAGCATCAACTTGCTTTGGAGCCGTAACTCCATAACTCCACAGCGCACACAGCTCTGAGAGTGTTTCTGTGGGTGAGCTTTACAAGTGACTTTCACAGAGACCCTGTTCGTCCCACCCAGGAAAATCCTACAGCCGAAAAGCTCAGATAGTCCCTTCTAGAAACATCTACATGATTGGAAGCTGAGCTTAGGGTTAATCTCTCTCCACATACACTTGTTCACGCAAGTGACAATGGAAGCAGTGGGACGGGGGTCTGCTTCAGCAGTTTTTGATATGACATCAGCTCCGCATGTGTGTTTTCCCAAGGCTCACATTGCTGCCGAATCAGCACTTCCCAGCAGTCCCCACTCCAGATAAACAGCAGGGTCAGAACGCAGGGTGCCGGGGACATTCACACACTCTACTGATGTTGCTGAAGTACATTTAACTCACATTTAGAAATGTTCAAACGTGAATACATATTTCCAGAACTATGTTCATGTTATTGTTCCAGTTTCAACTCCTCTTGCTGACATACAAATCTGTACATGGAGAAGTGCCAGCCTAATGAGCTCAGTACCTGCACCTCTACTGCCCTGCCCAAACACTCAGGCCTTCTGACACATTGTTTGTCTGTCACAGAATTGTCCCTCTGCTGGAGGCAGAACATTCAGCATCATGGCCCTCAAACCATAAAACACATTACTGCACTCTCTTTGGGATTGGGATTACTGTCCTCCTTCATAGCTCATCTCTTAAACTACCTCAATCCTCTGTTCTCAAATCTTTCATTCTTCTGCTCACTGAAGGCTGTTTTTGTCCTTTCTGTAAAGCAACCTTATGTACAAGAAATATGCTTCATAACAGAATTTTGACATCAAGAAAAAAAGCACAAAGAATATACTCAAAAATTTAAATAATCATAAAATATCTCCACTTCTGCTCATGAACATAAATGTACTGACCGTTACTGTTGCTATGCCTGTCATGTCAACAGTTCAGGCTAGCTATTAGCCTTAGCACTACAATTTAGAAGAGGAGTACAATTTTTCATTAAAAACGTTTTGATAAACTGATGAAACTGATGAAAACTGGCTTTACAAGAGGTTCAGCAGAGATGTACATGATATCTGGATATCTGGTGAAATTTTCATGCAAAGTCATATCAACCTTCATGTCATGAGTTGGATGCAACATACTGTCCAGGCAACCAGACAGTTACATGACGCAATACAATCAGAATTGCTAGCAGCACATACTGTATTATATGGAGGTCCGAGCTAGAAAAGTTGACCCTTCAAACGTTAAAGTTAAAGTGTTAAAGTCAAGACTACTGTTTCCCTCAAAGAAATAGCATTTAGAGACTGCTGGGTTTCTCCAAACTACTAATACTATATGTTGAAATGGCATTGCATGGTGATACACAAGCAGTACCAGTTATTTTTCAATCTAATTAATTCCAAAGTTGTTTAAAAAGATCCTCCTGATGTTTTCACGGACAGGTGTTTGCTGCAAAACAACTGGAAGAAACTTGGCGTTCATAACCCTTGCTCAGTGTGTTTACAGTTTCTCCTTTGATGTGAAACAGGCTGCAGTGACTGGAGCGTGAAAGGCACAGGCTTAATGGCTCAAGTGACAACATGCACAGAGGCCTATAATCTTAATCCATTAGTGCCTAACTCCACCCGACCCAGTGCAGAATCAGAACGTTAGCATACAGCTCCTGCACAGAATATTAATACTCTGTGAAGGCCTGCCAAAGTAAAAGTGCATCAGCTCTTGGAGACGTATGTTCTAGTGAGGTTAAAGAAACAGTTCAAGCGAAGCTATTATACTTCCTGATAAGATGAAGGTAATGCAAACTGATAACAGTTAGCATATATTGGGTGACTGATTACCTTTGGCTTAAAATTGTGCAAATGTAAGTGCCTGGTGACCAATTCCGTTAAGCTGCAAAAACAGCCTGCATGTCAATACTTCTTGTGATGTCATGAAATTCAGTGCAGTTGTTTGCATGTGTCTATTCAACCAAAACCCATTCACACTGCAGTTATGAGGAATGTTTCAGCACAGAATTGTGCATGTCCAACCCAACCTCACCTACATGAAGCTTTGAGTGTGAAACTGACACAAAGCCAACAAAAATCACCTCGTCTTTACCTACTGCGTCAAATGAAGTCATCTTAATGATAGCGCCACCTAAATTACTGTATCGTGACGATGACAGCCGTCGCCTGACCATGGATAAATAAAAATAAACCATATAGAATAATGACCAAGAAAACCACCAGCCATCCAAACTGAAATACCAGATCAAGCAGAAAAACATGTGAAATGGTCTTTAGTCTGCCTAAAGTTTCTGTATTATGCTGTTCTCATGCTCTGCTGTGCTAATATAGTGATGTTAGTCTCCACTCTTGCTTTATAAAGAACACAGTTTTGCTTTCTTCATAATTTCTGTATAGTTACAGTGTATCAATAACATCATTATATGTACAAGCCTAGTTTTGCCAGACCGCCATCGGCTGCAGAGGGTTTGTCATACAGCTGTCTCTGGTCCAAAACACACATCCATCTTATTACAAGCCCTTGAGACGTAACTCTCTCATGTATTCACCAACGTTAAGCGCAACATTGCAAGGCGTGCTGTTAGTGTTGAAATCACTTTGGCAGTCGTCGAGAATTCAAACCTGATATTTGAATCTGACTCTTATCTGACTTTTAATAGAAATGACATCTGAATCTGACCAAACCCAACATGAGCAGTCGTGTCTCTTTAGGTTTAGACAGTTATTTCCAAGCTCTAGGGACAATACAGGGGTGTCAAACAAAACAGAGTTCAATGACATATATTAGCCTAAAAGTCACAACAACTAAATTAGCCTGTTTAATTCAAAGTGGTAAACAGAGTTTGACAACGTGTCATAAGATTGAGCTCTGACTGTTCTCGGCACATAAGCACACGTCATAGGTGGATCTTACAAGATAATGTAAGATATGGCCTCCCTTTTATGTGGTTTATGTGGCCACGATGACCAAAGACTAAATCAGATGCTGCATTAAAATATCTTTTGTTTATTTGTGGATGAATCAGCTGGTAAGTAATAACATTCCAAGTAACTGTGAATGGCTCTGAGGTCATAGACGCTGTGCAAGTTGGAAAGGAAGTAAAAACGCTTGGATTCGGTAGAAGGGAAAGCACTATGACAAATCTGGAGCCGATCCCAATAATAGCCCTGATGGGCGTTTTGCTGGAAGAGTCAGTGCAGTCGTGAAGGAACATCTCCCTGAGAGAGTTTCACCTTTCAGGGAGCTGGGCCCCTTCACCAAGGGAAACGCACAGAGAGAGAATGGGAGAGGGAGGGAGAGAAGGAGGGAGTCTCCAGGGAGACGAGCCTGAGAGCCGAGAAGCGGCCTCATTAGGAGCAAAATCACATCACGCTCCCTGCGGGAGCTAACGAATCACAGTCACGTGGTGCTGAGGGGTCAGGAGGTCAGGACAGACATTAATGGGGGAAGACGGCCTAAAAGAGCTCCATACACTAACACCAATCTGTCAGTCTGTTCACTCGCTCTCTTTCCCCTGTAGACACCTGGCATGACGATCAAACTGGTGCCAAGTTCTGTAGCATTTACCTGAGGCCTGCAGGTTCTTTGTGTTTAATGAGGTCCCGTACTGTTGAATAAATCTTTGCTCAAGGATTAATATGTTTGACGGAACAAGTGGACATGCACAGGTTGGAAATCCACTGCAGCACAGAACAAAAGCACTATGCTTTAAATTTCAGGCAGTACAAAAGTTTTAGCAGTCAATATTTGCAAGAGATTTTATCAGTTCAGAGTCGCTATATTATTATTATTATTATTATTATTATTATTATTATTATTATTATAGTTTAAACTAGAATTGTATACATTGTTTGTCATATTATATAGAACTCTGCAGCACTGCATTCATTATGCATATACCCAGCATGTCCCTGGGGTGTCAATCTTGACTACTGGTTTAGCCACCAAACTAAACGCTAATAACTTTTTTGCAGAATTTGGAAACCCTTTGAATCATGGACCAAGAGAAATGGTCCAAACCTTGAAATGTGTTCTGCTTACATTGACGGCCATTACAAGTTAAGAATTCGGAGATGCGAGGTTTTGTTCCTTGTATATTGCTTGAGGCTGTCAAAGTTGTATTACACATTGACAGATTATTAACAGCTCTGTTTTTCTATGCTTCTATTTGCCTTAGTTTGAGCCTTTAAACCATCCCTATATTATTATTTTTTTATTAGGCACTATGATGTAACCTGGAACAGTAGCCTTCTCATTTAAATCCAACCTTTAAAGTGCAGTTACAGTAGAACATGCAGCAGACTAACAAAAGCATCAGCACGGATGAAAGGCACACTTCCTTTGAGTCTCCGCTATAACAAGCACCCATGAAGAGAACAGCTGGTGTTAAACATGCAGACACCGTTACGCTCACATGATGCTGGTGATGAAAATTAGACACTGCCGAAACGTCACCCTGCAGGGATCACTTGACTTTTATGTTCAGGTTTATGCGAAGCCTGAATTCATTATGAAAATAAACAGAGCGTTACAAATCAACACCGTAAAATGTAGCTAATAATCTTAAATGGAACTACTTACCCCCTTAACCCCTTTCAGATCCCCCTTCAGGAGACTGTCCAGAGGGAATGTGATGATGTTGTTCATGTTCTGAAACTAAAACAGGAGAAGCGCATTAAACATCTCCTACTGCACTCTTCCCTGAGCCTCAGCTTTCTGTTTCGATGGAGATTATAATTATGCGCAGAGACAGAGACACAACAGCCCCAGGGAAGCAAAGTGCTTTCTCTCACTAGGATCCTGATTAGCAGTTAAACAGAGCACAATTCAAATACAAACTCAGCAACAGGGAAAATAACACATCGTCAAAAGAACAATTGCACCCAGAAGGAAGTGTCGGACTGCTATTCGGACAGAAGATTACCAGGAACAATAAATGACGGTAAATTTAGACTGTTATGGGTAATATTTATTGAGCTACACATACAGAAGTACTGTCTCTCAGTATGCCGTTGGGCCGCCATGTTTGATAACACAGCACTCATACGTATCAGCATGGAGTTGTAGAGGTTCCATATGATGTCCTGTGATGATCCATCCCATGCAGCTTGAATATTCTCACACATTTCCTGTAGATTTTGCAGTAGGGGTGGAGGCAGAGTGACACCAGGCCTTCTGGGTGCTGAACACGGTGCCTCCACAAGACAAAAGTGGGACTCGTCACTGAAGATGACCTGCTGCTATTCTGTGTAAGTATGACAGTCTGGCACAACACCATTGGAGTCTTTGGTGACGCTGACGTGATATTAAGGGCAGTCGTTGTAACGGTCTGTGTGCATGTAGTCCTGCATCACACAGCTGTCTGTCAATGGTGCTGGCATTAACAGGATTACTCATGGAGGGCACCACTGCTCACTGAATGTCTGCAATCGTGGCTGTTGGGTCACTTCATGCATGTCGGACAATTAGTCGGTTCTCCTTCTGCGTGGTTTGTGTAGGTCTCCCAGATCCTTCATGTCGCTGGTGCGTGTTTTCATGAGCTTTCTTTACAAAGATTCATGTGCATAATAATATTTTTCTTATGGTCAGATCTGGATGTTTTTATTGTAACTAATATGTTCATGTTCACAGTGTTCACCAATATCTCCCACTTCAGCAGATACTGGCAATAAAACCATTAAGATCCTCAAAGGTGAGCCATTCTCCTCACATTTGTGTGGGTCTAATGTGGGGCCTTAACGGGATTTTCTGTAATCCTGAACATGGAACTTTAATATCAGGCAATTTCAAAGAACATCTCGAGTATCTGGAACTACTTAAATCAACAATCGTACGTCGAATTATAGTGAACTGAATAAGGGATGTTCTTGAAAGCTGATCCACCACATAGGCTGATGATTGAGGATTACATTTGGGCTCGAGGGTCCCAACGCATTAACAGCAGGAAGGAAATGTGTGCAAAATCCATTTGCTCTTCAAGCTGAGAGCAGCACACACATATACACATACACACACGCAGTACTTACCAGGTTCTTGAAGAGGGCAGTGAGCTCCTTGGTGAAGACGGAGAACTTGAGGAAGGCTGAGCCGAGGTCAGGGTCGTCACGGTACACACAGTTCTCCCCAAACTTCTCCAGAGCTTGAGTGTACTGCTCCTCATTCTCCACATGAGCTGAGAGAAACACAGACAACACATCAGCTCAGCTGACAAAAAACCCTTTACATGCAGCAAGAATGTTTAGAAACGAGAGATTTAGACAGAGTGACTACACCCACAGTTATTATTGTTAGTAGTCTACATATCATCGCTGTCCAAAGAAAAACATGTAGCTCCATTTTTTGTAGATTTTTACTTTTATGCATCATTTGAAGACAACAACTGTTGTTTACACTGCATGAAAATTTGATTCATGATGAATGGACCAACAGAAATGGCCAAAAAATGCTTCAGACAGTGACAATATATAATCAATGCAGAACAATTTATTGCTGGTCAAAATTTAATGTTGCAACTTAAATTAGACTTACAATATTCAGCTTTGTCTGAAGTTTTAAATGAGGAAATTTAAACTAATAATGCCCACCTTGTAATCTGGCCGGTATCTTAGACAGATATTTTCCCAAAAAACATTTCCAATCAGGTATTTCAATATCTGTATGCAATTACATATTAATTACACAGTGTATACATTAATTACATAATAATAGGTTACATTATGTTTACACTCGGTATATGGATTTTTGTTACAATATCAAAAGACAAAAGCATGGCAAAAACATAACGGATGTTCTTCCTTCCATAAAACTAGACTAGACACAATAACAATAACTCACAATATTAACAAATTAACAACACAAACATTCACAAGTAGAATCTGCACTTTCTACAGAACTGTGATGTGATGCTTATTTCAAAGAGTGAAAAATAATTGAAGGGTGTCTTGGAAAACGTAGTATAGATTTGGACCGGGTGGGGTGGAGAAACATCTATGCAACATTAGGATTAATAACACCACCTTTCATAAGAAAATTTAAATATATGTTTATATGTCAATTATCATATCCAAATTTGTTACAAGTGCATAGACAGCACTGTAGAATAAAATTCAGAAATAATTACCTCTATAAGCACACATACTAAGGAGAACCTAAGACGGTTAGGTATTGGTTTGAAGGGTTGCAATGCAAACCTCCACCTTTTACAGTGCCTGGGCGCAATACAACAGAGCACATGATCATCACATGACCTGGCAGCAGACACAAATATGTTTTGATCATATCAGAGTACTGGTGCCTCACACAATGCATAGGAAGAGCTGAAAGAATAAAGTCTAATGTTGGACTGTCGCTTTTAATCTACTGCTGAACTCCACTACTTGACAACACAATTTAGTTCATTTAGTTCAACACAGTTATTCATGCTCGTGAAGGTGTTACACTCTATTAGGTATGTTTCAGTCACAGGTGACTCATTTTTTGCCTGGTGAGCTTCTAAGGGGAAAAAATGAAAACACACAGTGCTGACCTGTGCTAAAGTTATGGCTCATTTTAGACTTTTTTTCTAATGGATAAACGCAACAAATTTCTGAAAAAACTGTGCACAAATATTTGACCAAACATGTGATATGTTCTCTGTGGAGCATTTCTTTACATATTTTCAAAAAAATCACATGTCAAAAAAACAACAATGTTAATTAATTAGGGGTGTTAAAACTTTTGCATATGACCGTATGAAGTCTTCTTAAGAGGCCTTCTAGTTGGAAAGGCTAAACATGGTCTGTCATTGTTCAGTCAACTCTTTTTTGTGCCATTATTTTAAACCAGAAGACAATTAATCAATCAAAACAGTCACTATATTTTTTGACGGTTAGGGTGTAATGGTGCGTGTATTCATTCCGAGCCATCATGGTATGAACGCAAGTGTGCAGTGCATGCAGTCGTATGGAGAACACGCAGTAGCCTATGTGTGAAGAATGTAATCTGGTTCTACCCGGAAAGTTGCCAACATGCCATGCTGAGTTTAGTCGTCTCTGGCTCAGCTCAAGCTGATTGGTGTCTGACTGACTCATTTAAAAAGACAATTGCTAGTTAGGATGTGACCTTTGCAAGCGGCGGTTACAAGGAGGAGTCTTCCTCTACAGACAGGGCCAAATAACAAGGCCCATCAAGGCATCATAACTACAGCAGTGTCAGAACTCCTGATCCCTAATCAGCTGTGAGGGCGAGTTTGAATAGTCTGAAAAGTGAGCCAGAGTTAAGGAAGGGAGCCATCAAGGAAAATAAAAAACTAAGGAGAAATTAAACGAATGAATGGAGAACTGCCCTTATTCACAGCTTGCAGTAGTTTTGCATGTGTGAAAAGACCAGGCTTGGCAGTTTTGTGTTTACTCCGCTCCTACATGCCAAATCACAACTGAAGCTGAAGCATCATCACACAAATTAGTCCATGTTAATGACTTTCCTTGTCGAGTGCAAATGACACCCCACAGGCTTTGCCACCTAGCTCATGGGGGACCATCAAACCATGACATGTACCATGTACTGTCTATGAGCCGTTACAGCCTTATCCTAGTTTATTTAGTCATAGTGACGGGCCTTAACCAATGCATCTCATGGTGAAGTAGACTGACTTGTTTCTCCCTATCGAATGACTCTGTTATCTCTCCTGATTTTGGCTTCTTTCCTTTCACTCCTATTGTGCTGGACCAAAAACACACGGGAGCTGTTTATTATTCCAGACTCTTCGTTCCCACTCTCTTCCCATTGTTCCTGTGAGATGAGAGCAAAAGCCCCTGATAGAGTCTAATGGAAATTTAAACATATATCCAAAAATCCAGAACTTCCTCTCAGTCCTGCAAAACACTGCCTCGTCTTTTCCTATCTATATCCTCGCTCCACACGGCCGCAAAGCTAATACTGAGAACTTCCCAAAAGAAAAACATGCAATCAGTTGATTCCCTGACTACACTGGTAATGCTCCGCTGTTGTTAACAATTAACCCCTCTTTTCAGTCAGCCTCTGGGAAAGTGTGTAATGCACAAGCCCAAGCATGTTGTAAAAGTGTATAGCAGGCTGCCTGTGTGTTTGTGTGTGTGGGGGAGTTGCACTTGCAGTGTTTACAGGTCTTGCTTGCACATATGTGCCAGGTCTGCTTTCATGCCTATGTTGTTAGTCAGGCCATGTTCCAGCACTATTACAGCAAACCATAGGATTTAATAACAAGAGCTCGTCAGCTCACAAACTGTAACTGTTCATGCACAGAAATCCTACTAACCTGAACCGAAATGGACCTTTACTGCCTCATTAGTATTGCACTATAGAGCTGGGCTATTTGGCTTTCTTAACAGGAGCAAAAATGCATGACAGTCAACGTCTTCATAAATCAGTCAGATTTTTAAAAAAAAATAACGTTCGCTTAATTAACGTTTTAGCTTCTTATACTTGGTTATAAATGTAAGTGTAATGTTTTTGTTCACATCGTATTCACATTTAACAGGTTTGGTTTGATTGAAACGACTGGTCTGTTGGTGAAGTTGATTAGCACAATGAGAATGTTGGCAATGCAAACCCTGGTGAGCACTGAATAAGCAGACCGAGACCCCCTGAGGAGAAATCTAGTACAATTTGTGTGAACATAAACTGATGCAAAGACATCTAAGCAGACCGAGCACACCTTTAAAAAACATACTACGCATAGGCTACACATGTTGCTGCATATTACTTAGATTACATGTTAATGGCTGAAGTTTTCAGTGTGTTCTAGAAGCAGTAAGACACTCAAGACCACTTCGTTGGAAAGCCAGGCTAATGCTTAGATGGCTTATCACTCTAGAACATCTCAAAAGTACAGCACAACTTTGTTGGATTTAATCACAGCTACTGTACATCACAAAATCTGTCCACTCAGTTCTGACTTATTCACCCAGATCACTGTAAACTATCTTTTGATTCAACATCAATTGTTATTATAGAAACATGAGTACATATGCATGCTTAAATGGTTCTTTGCATGGTGAAATGTCTGGTCAGGTTCATAAACAATGTGTTGTATATGGCTCTATAGACTATAGAGACTCTTTAAAAGTAGTTCCATATAGTGTAGATTTTACATATAGCATCAGAAAGGAGTCTTATAAGTTTGACATCAACCTAAAAAACATTTCTCCATACAAGGAACATGTAATGTGCAGTGGTGCAAATGTGCAGTGGATACATAGTCTAAGATTGCAGTGACTATAGTTATGGGTCAGTGTTATTGCTCTATGAAGATTAACAGGCAGTAAACATGTTTTATTATTTACACAGAAGTTTTGAGTTGAGAAAGTCTGGTAGGGTCTGGCGACATTTGCTAATGTTCCTCTATTCGTTGTTTAGCTGATGACATGATCAGTGTTCCCTTGAAATTGTGAGTGCATTGTGGGATATTGCTGTGCCCTCAAAGTCACCCTGGAACTCCCTATTATGACACTAAGAGGAAAACTGGCTGATGCACATAAACAAATAGGAATCCATTTCAGCCACAGCTCTGGGTTTCCGAGAAATGGACAAAAACTGGACCAAAGGAAAAAAAAAAAAACATTACAGGACACAAGGTGGCTGTTCCTGCTGTTTCCAGCTAATAGCTAGGCTACATCATTTTGTTTTTGTGGATAACAGTATGTCACACAGCTTCAGAAACCACATAATTAAGTCTGAGGCTGCTTAACAACATGCTAATCTGGTAATTACTCGTTATGTACTCTAGTCTTGTAGTTCCAGTGCAAAACTAAAGAAGCAAAAATCTGA
Organism: Semaprochilodus insignis; assembly: GCA_034552555.1. Taxonomy (NCBI): domain Eukaryota; kingdom Metazoa; phylum Chordata; class Actinopteri; order Characiformes; family Prochilodontidae; genus Semaprochilodus; species Semaprochilodus insignis. The sequence continues at coordinate 16,247,844 of CM067483.1, read as the reverse complement.
CATCAAGCCAATCTTGCCTGACCAACTACATTTGGGGTGCTGGGGAAATGAGTTTTCCCCCCTAGAGCCAGTGTTTCCCACCGGTCTGAAACAAACCTGAAGGGTGCAGCATGGGAGGTGAGGGATGTATTTGGAATACATGGATATCTACACGCATCTTATTTGTTCAGCTAAATGGATATTAGGTTAAGACACTGAATAAGTGAAGGTTAACTCTTCTATATATTTTGTAATTAGATGTGAAATGTCTACATCTGTATGCATCATAGCTTCTACTCTTCTAACTTCATATTATTGTTATATAAAACTGTATATTGGGATAAACACAGCTACTCTGGTGTTGAGTATTATGTACATTTGTTGTCTAATGTGCATTTTTTTGTATTCAAGTACTGCAAGGGACTACACACCTAAGATTTTCACTCACCTTCACACCTGTGTAAATGTGACGTGGCAATAAAAATGATTTTATTTGAAGCACCTGATAAAGTAGAGGTTCAGGCCACTGAAAAGGTCTCAGAGAAACAGTGATGCTTTGCATCAATGACACTGTGCAGCCTTTTTTATGTATAACAATTCGAAATACTGGCAGGCTGGAATTGTTAAAATGGGGACCAAATAGAAACTGGATATTGCTAAAAATGGGACAAAGTATACTTGAGTGGTTGTCTAAATACAAGAATACCCTGATCAGTTCAGCAAATGTGACTTTGTGGGTCTCCTTAAGAGCAAGCCTAAAACTGATGTGTGCTACTACACCCACCTCAACCCCTTTACAGGGGCCTGTAGACCCTTACTGAAGAAAACTACAGGGATGTCTGCACTCTTCTTGCTGCAGAAACAAACTGAGTGAGTGTTATTCTCTCAAAGCAGGCCAAGCTAACACACTTTTGCTGACTCAGAGATGCAGCTTGACACTGGAGTTTACAGGACACAGTTACTTACCCCTACACTAAAACCTCCTCATGATGTGCACACAGGCAAGAATCAATAGCCTCGGATGAATAATACATTAGTCTGCCTACTTAGTGAGGATCAGTGTCGGAGGTTTCTCTCTCACTCTTTGTCAGAACACAAAAAGGCAGGAAGTGAGGCAGTGGCGTGCTGTCATGTTGGAGCAGGTCCAGAGTTGAGGCTGTGTGGCCACAGCAGAGACGCTCACAAAAACAAAGGAGGAAGAGTGGGAGACCAGGCAACACTCCAGGAGATCTGCTCTTTCATCTCTAGGACTGGACTTTGTGTAAACTGAAAGAAGCCTGAGAACCTTACCAGGTTTAACTCCTTCATCTCGGGGCTGCTTAGTAGTAGTAGTAGTAGTAGTAGCTGTAGTAATTGTAGCAGTAATAGTAGTAGTAGCTGTAGTAATTGTAGCAGTAGCAGTAGTAGTAGCAGCAGTAGCAGTAGTAGCAGCAGTAGTAGTAGTAGCAGCAGTAGTAGTAGTAGTAGTAGTAGTAGTAGCAGCAGTAGTAGTAGTAGCAGCAGTAGCAGTAGTAGCAGCAGTAGTAGTAGTAGCAGCAGTAGTAGTAGTAGCAGCAGTAGTAGTATATTAGTATATATAGTATAGGTATCAACGAAGTACAGTAACGAAGTCAAAATTTAGCACTGGTTCTTATTTCAATGACGCGTGACAGTTCAACAATTCTAAAATCTGGGGGTGCTGCAGCCTCCTCAGTACCCCATTTTGTTAATAAGCATACTTGCAAACTGCATTAGTCATGTAAACACTTAGGTACTGTTGCTGGAGTGGAATGTTCTCTAACTAAAGGAACTGAAGATGTAACCTTGTAGGTACCTCCACACTGACAGGAGGGGTACCCCAGTGACAGTATTAGGGCAGTACAATATTGGAAATACACTGCAATGTTTGTTTTTCTGTGATGTATACAGTGATATGAAAAACATGGGATTTTTAACTATATGACTTGAACAGCTCTTTTTAGAAAGAGCTCATCCTTCTTCAATAACCAGGGCAGTTTGAGTGCAAACTATCCTTTCCTGAACTCTATACAACTGATTTCAATGCACTTAACACGAAAGTAGGTGAGCGTAGTAACTGCTCTTCTCCAAGTATCTAAGAACCTTTAAAATGGAGTAAACCAGGTTCTATTAGGCTTCTCTTGTAGATAAGGAAAACTAGAACAGTGTGACTTCTCCTTTTGTATCAAGCGGTGATAAAGATGTAGCATTTTTTATGTAATTTGTCTTTCTTGACGTTGAATGTCCTGCAGTGTGACTATTGGGCACACTTGCATTGTGATTTATCAAATGGCTCCAATGTGCACCTTTACCCTGTGAAAGTGAACATGGACCTTTAAAGCCTGTTTAGAAGTTCGGAGTGGTGTGATGTGAAATGGTTAACTGTACAGAAAGCTACAGAGGCAGATTCCTTTACAGCGGTGGTGACAGGAACCAGATGGCTTGATGTCTACAACACAATGTAGCCGCTTTATTTACTATGCTCATGTACTACCCACTGCATGTGCTTGTGTATGTTATGATGATAAAATACTGTTCAACCTGAAAAGTGTATATTTTCTTCAAAGGATTATTTCGCATTAAGACCCTACAAGTTGTAGGCCAAACTCTCATCTCAGCAGCATTATAAAAAATGTTTAAGGAAACAGGCAGTGCATTCATAACCATTTCATAAAATACCCTTCTGTGAGCTTATGGAGCCTTTAACCTCCCATCACCACAATGAACAATTCAGACCTGATAAGCTTCCCCAGAATGGTTTCACATCAGACCACACTAAATGACACTGTATTAAATTTCCCTTTAAGGACCTTTGTTGTATATGTAAGGGTACATGCACACTGTTTATACTAAAATACACTTGCACAGAACCCTTATTTGATAGTGCAAATTTGATCAGTGTAATAATACGCAAACTAAAGACACCATCACGTCTCCGCTGATCTACTGCACCAGGGGTTACGGCAGGATTGTGCAAATCAGTTTTTTTGAACTGTTCAAACTGTTCCTTTAACAGTGGAGGGGCGAGGCAGTTTGTTCACATGAGAAACAAAGGCGAGTTGCTGCTGCGCTCACAGCGAGAGGGAGGGAGGAGAGGAGTGAGAGACAGCGAGCGAAAGAGTGTGAAGTGCTGCTCCCTTCCAAACACCTGCTTCTCCACTGTGACTCACCAGATCTCATTAAGGCCCAGACAGACCACCAGACTCCGTGCTATCCACAGGCTTTTGTCATGTGGGCTTGCTGAGAAGGAAACATTTACTGCCGTGAGGGCGTTCGCACATGAAGTGCTTCGCTGCTGTTTAAGAAAACAAAAGACACTTTGAATTAAAGCTTTGATCCGAGAGCTCAAAGGTTCTGTTTCTCTAGGAAGGCAAGAGGACTGCAAGAGGTGCTTACTCATGTTCTAAACCTCAAAACCTCCCCTCAATATTCAGGTTGATGCACTTATTTAATGCCAACCACAGCTGAAGTGCCAGGCCTGGATTTTCTGAGCACTGCAGAGCTGAACATTATTCACTCTAGCACTCCTACTCCAGCTTACTAAGCGCTAAACAGCTCTGTGATTTAAGTAGGTGGGTAGAGCAGGGAAACACCAGCTCTAGCCCTGAATCTAATTAGAACATGTTTCATCTGTGCAGGTTCAAACCCAAATGTCTATGTACAGGTTTGTTCTCTGTTACATGACGACATCATCTCGTAACACAATCGTCATTGCCCGCCTACCACCAAACTTGCCATGCCTTCACATAACACTCAGAAAGCTTAAACAGTAAAACTTCCTGCTTCAGTCTAGCTTGCGAAGATGGAGCTGTTCTACCAGCTTGTTCTACCTGACTTTCAGGATCGGACTCTGCCACACTGGGCTCATCAGGAGGCAGGGCTTAAAGACACCAAAATGAGCAGAACAGATCGCCTTGTGTATTGCTTTTTCCACATGAGTGTTCAATATTTAAGATATCATTCAAATTCACCTGCATTTGCATATTTGCATATAATGGCTGGAACAAATTTAATATGGCAAAGTAAAGTGCTCCTAACATTTCAGTTAGCACTGAGGGGCCACTTAAGTGTGTTTTCAAGAGGATGTGACAAAAAAGTCTATAGTTTGACAGTACTGCCGCTTAGCTAGACGGTTGTTTACAATACAGAAGTAGCATTAGCAACCACAGATGGTGACATTTTAATAGTAGCCAACCAGGCTGAGAATAATTCTGCTGAAAGTGGTTTTCTGTTTCGTTTGAAAGTGAATCTTGGCTGACTAGGAGAGCTTTCGCCATTACAAGCCCCAATGTTGGTGCATGGAACAGCAGCAGTGTTTGCCACACTATCATGAGAAAGGTGGCTGTAAATACACATTTGCAATGTAATAAAAATGGCTGGAATATCCTGCCATAGTAACGATATACACAATTGCCACTGGAGTTTAACATGTAAGCTCTGGGACAAAATTTGGCTTGGATAAGGTTAAATGTTCAGGTGCTACATGGCATCGTTGGCTAATCACTGAACGTAACACATCTATAACATGCAAATAGTACTACCACATTCAACCAGATGCTACTTCAATGTCTGTTACAAGCTTTTAATTGTCCATGTTCAAGGTAGATGTGATAAACAACCTTGAACAGACATAATTGTTAGCTAAGATGCCAAGTACCTATGTATGGGATGGGAGTAGACAACTGGGAGGGTATATATTTATGAATGTGTTTTGCAGATGTTAGGTGTTAAGTTTATGCATGTGCCTGAAGCGTTTTAATATCACCCCTTTCACATTTCCGTCGGATATTCTCGACTATAACTTGGCAATATGTCTACTACACTATTAACAACTGACCAAGTGTTTGACTCGATTATAAATGGTGGAAACAGCTTGAATCTACCGGATGGTATATTTAATTGTCAGATTGGCTGCACAAACAAAAATAAAAGTAGATATGTCTGTTACCCATCAATTTAGTCTTAATCTAGTGAGCAGAATATATAGACCTCTGCAGATAATATAATACTGGGCCTGGAACTTTACATAACACCATCCCCAGACAGCTCAGTTTCTTTAGTTTAACGTGGAATATTAAAGCATGTCGATCCCCAATCATAAGCTCATTTACAGTTTAAACACTTGCTGAAGATGCTTGGTCTAGCGCTCTCTAACTGGAAAGGTATATTCACAGTTGGGATCTTCAGCTGTAGACCACTCCATCTGTACCTAATGTTATGAAAACAGTCCTCGGGCCCAGCCATGTGTGTTCAGCTTCAACAGTGGCTGTGTTTGGACTGCAAACGGACCCGTGTTATCTTCTGCCATGCTGACGCCTGGCAAGCTTCTTTGGCTTTGTGCTAAAGTGCCGTGAGAGCTCTGAGCGTTACCTGCTCATGCGTGACTGTAAACTGCTGAGCACGACCTTTGGCCCGTTCCGCTGGTTTCAGTGAGTCCAGCCAGGCTCTTAAGATTTAGCGTTACGACGCATGAACAGCTGACAGCCGGTCTGAACCTCTGCAGTATCCGCATTTCTTCAACCGTCCTTCAAAATCAGCCACGCCGTAACCGGCACAGCGAAGTTTAGACGGAGCCATGTGGATTGCAAAACAAGGCATTGTTCTCTGAGGAATGTTTGGAAGCAGTGCTGCAGAATATCAATGTATTGCATAAACACACTCCAAAGCATTTCCTCAGGTTATCTAGCAGCCAGGAGGCAGCTGCTTGTTTGAAACTTATCTGTGTTTAATTAAGTGATAGCGGTGAGGCAGCCGTACTTCCTCGCTCACCGACTCTTGGCTCTCTCTCTTTCGCTCTCTCTTTGTCTCTCTCACTCTCTCTCTATGCACATACACAAGCTCAACTGTACTGTATAGCTACTGTATAGCTGCCAAACCTGAAGATGTCAATTATGCAAAAATGTCTTTGAGGTTTTATGTACGTCAGTATGTTTGTTGAACCATTTCCAAACCTCTCCTTAAGGAGGCCCAGCATTAATTGTAGTTTTCCTGGTGTAAACCTGGTTTGGCTAACACATACTAAATATTAAAAAGCGCACTGATGGAGGATATGCAAAGGTTAGAGGGGTCCTGGAGAAATCTGGCACCAAACTGGAGTCTAGTGAGCATTTATTTGCATTTTTCTATAATGATATACAGTGATTTTACACGCTTATTGCCAATAAAAATTGTTCAAATACTATGCACAGGTGCCTGAGCACAAACGTTTGCACAGCACTGTATACATCATGTTCAGTATCCTGAATGAGGCATGCAGTGGCGTACAACAGTATCGCGAATCGACAATAGATTGCATCTACCGCAACAACCATGGAGTAGACACATTAGATGATAAAAATGTGCTGTGTGTGGCTTTAGAGGCAGAATGCAGTCGCCTCAGACTTTGTAGTTCATGTCCTATATCAGCGCTAATATGATGTGAGCACAAAGCAGCACTTCCTTTTTTGCTGCAGCCTTCTGTGCAAAGAACGTCTTACATTGTGAAACACTGAAACAGACTTGAATGATTCTTTACTGGATGTGGTGGTTACATCGGTGTTGCCTAAAACACAATTCAATAAAGCCCAGCCTAATAAAACAAAATTAATGAGTTTAAATAACAACAGTAACCTTTGGCCACATTATTAACACAAAGTTACAATTTATTATAGTTACAGCATGTTCTACCAAACTAGAGCAAAACTAACTAGGAGTGTAACAAATTGCTACTTAAAACTGTGACAATGCGCATCACATAAAACAGACATTCTATTAATTATGCCATCTACAGCATCTGCACTGCACATTACAGTGTCCAAACAATCAGCAGCGATCAACACCTCCTTCCAGCTCTCCTCCTGTCCACAGCTCTAGTGTTCTTAGTAACAAGCTACAACATGATTACAGTCATCATATTTCCTCTTTTGAATTTTGTCCACAATATGGTGAGTCATGAAACATGAACCAACCATCATCAATCCAAACTAATTTTGCTTATCCAGTGTATAAACAACTGTAATCAAACATCGTGTTCACATACTGGCCAAACATCTCACACCAATTTTTAAATGTCTGCTGATACTGATATGATTCTGACTCATAGTTCAACATTTGTTGGTTGCAACAAGCGTAACAGGACAGCTGTACCTCATTAGTGGAAAAACTGCCTCAAGTCATTGGTAACATTTATTCCTGAGTGTTGACTAACTAACATGTAGTAACACATTAAATATGGTTACAATGCTTAACTTAAGTAAACATGCAACAACTACATGTTACCATGTTAAGTAAACATGTAATAGTTGTTACATGTTCACTTGACAAATAAACTTGAAATTTGAACTTGAAACTTAACGTTAGTTAACCATTGTTAATGTATTACATCATGCTAGCTAATGCACTACTTCATGTTGTCACACCTGGTTGAGCTGGGAAAGTAAGTTTATTGATAAAGGCATAATGTGGGACAAACTGATGCACACAGACATTTCAAAGAAGTGCTGATGTAGAAACCGAAGGCACATGTTTGGCCCCATGTTCTCTCAGAGCCGTTGATCCTGGTGGGTTTGCAGGGTGGGTGACAAAAGTGTGACCGCTGCCCTCATCAAATGCGCGACTGCCTGCCATGTACAGCTGACACAGGACTGTCAAAACCGCCATACCGAGGGCTAATAAAGGTTCACATCCCACCACTGTATAAGATACATGCAAGTGAGCTAGGCTCCTGGATGCGCTCTAGTGTCCTCCCGGGATACGTGCTGGCTGTAAGCAGGTAAGCTTTACTCTACCTTTGGTCACTGAAAGAAATCATGTGGGAAACCACAGCAAAGAACAGTCAAATTTGACATATAGTTTCTGCATACACAGATGACGACTAGACCTCAGTGCGGACAGCTACAACAGCTGGTTTACCGAAGACCTGGTTTAAGATGAGATGACTAAACAGGTTTTACTGCTGTTGCTTCTTCAAGAAATTGCATTCAACTGTAGCTGTATGGAAACACTGATTCATTTGCAATTTCTTTTACTGACTTTTTTCAGAAATTTGGTTGTTCTAATTTGGGAAAACTGGTTATTATTCAGCTGATCTATCCATCTTTATTTCTCAGATTTTTGTCATGTGCTTGTAGTGCATCTCCACTGCATGGTCAGTCAAAAACCTGTCAAAAATGCTTTTATTCTAACGTACAGGTGCAAAAAAACCTGATTATGTAAACACATACCAAGACGAGTTCCAATATCCATACACACTTTGGGAGCCACATGGCTGCTGTTGTTTCATTGCACCGGAACAGAAAAAAAAAAAATCAGCTGTCAGAAACTAAATTTTGAACGATGGCAGCAGCAACAGAGAGGAACTCAAGAAGGCGTAATAGCCTTGTAGCACAATAGAGATAATAGCTCAGTAGGAAAGTAACAATAGGACATATAATATTGTATTACAGCTTATCATATTCTATCACTGCACCATGACAATCATGTTAGCTTCTGGTTGGAGCATTAGATCAGGGCATTATAAAAGAACAGTGCTTATTTTAAATACTAGACTTTTATAATGGTGAATGCTGGAAGAAATAAAATCAAAACATCAACAATTTCAGCCACTCCATATTTTTACTGTATCATTAAACGTACTGAATGAAGACGACACTATATTGCATCAAATCCAGTTCTTATTGTAGAAGGCAGATTAGCCAATTACTCAATAATAACAGTCAATATTAGGGACAAAAAAAATAGCAGTATCAGCTCAACACAGCTGAACCTGCACATGCACACAGCACAGCCTTGTCGAGGGACACTTTCTAAGCATATTATACAACTGTTCACATCAATGAGGCTAATTTGCAGTAAATGATTCCCATCTCCTGTTCTCAACCCTATTAACTAGCACTGTAACATCACATACACTGAACATCAGCGCTGTCTAAAAACAAGCCTCCTCCGGGGTGTGGGTGATTGGTGGGTGGGTGGGTGGCTGGGTGGCTGGCTGGCTACGTGAGTAATGTGGACACAACACCTGGACACCGCACACCTGGAGACCCGTATTCATACCTCTAATTCCCTTTAGCACTTCCATAAGCAGAACTAATCCTCAGGGGGCTTCACAGGAGCTAAGAGAGACGGGGGGAGGTTTGGGTTTGTTTGGAAGGTAGTGAAGAAGGCTGGCATAATAACGAAGAGTGTGATGCGCATGTACGTCTACAGATGCCGTAAATACTCCCCTAAGAGACTACGCTTCCCAGAAGCACCTGCAGCTCTCCACAGTGTGCTGCTAAATCAAACCTGCAGTGTCCGCCTCAAGCTACGAGTCCCTGATGTGTACCACTACAAAGTCATCTCGCCAGGTATTACCCACAAGTCACAGTGCACAGTAGCACGGCTGATGAGCACCTTCCGCTGAGCAGTATAGCCATCTGTAATTGGGAAACTCTGGAGGTGCTGACATACGATGACGGCTCATCCTGGTGGTGATTGCCAGGCACCTTCAGCAGGCCTCAGGCTGCTTACATGTGAAGACATGCAAAGACGATAGGTGCTCCACTTCTGCCAGTCTCTCTGTTTCTCTGTGTCTGTCTGTCTCTCTAAGTGTCTCTCTTTCTTTCATCTTCTGCTGGCTGCCTCTGCAGTAATTCTCCACTCCTGTGCATATGTAATAGCGCACTGACAGTGTTTTAGGCCGAGCTGAGACTACATTACTCCCATTGGTAACTTATAATACACGCGAGACAAACAGATTTTGGGTGACAAAGATCTCCAGTACTATTTAACTACATTAAACTTGGATTGGCACTAAATAAGCAAACATCGGAAACCAAAATACTTCTTGTATAATCAGCTGCCTTTGGAAGGAAACTCCAATTACAGTTAAATAGTATATAGAGATCATCAAAAGAATAGTTGCACCCAGAAGGAGGTGTCAGATTGCAATGCTATAGGGAAGGGAGATAAAGGTCACCAGGAACAATAAATGATTATAAATTTAGATTGATATGGGCAATATTTATTGAGCTACACATACAGAAGTAGTGTCTCTCTGCATGGCGTCAGGCCTGAGTATATGTAGCCCTGAGTCGTGCAGCCATCTGCCAATGGTGCTGGCACTAAAAGGATGACTCAAGGAGGGCATCGCTGAATGTCTGTAATTGTGGCTGATGGGTCAGTCAGGTTCAGCAATGAGGCCTGTCCACGTCACATGCACGGCCAAGCGTGAAACTTGAATCATTTGCATGTCAATGTCAAACCTGCCCACCAAGTTTTATTCCCGTGGGTTGATTCCTTCTGACTGCAAGTATTTGTGGAACACTGTTTTTAACAATGAGTGTAAAAAAAGTACTCTTTAGAAAGATCATGAACTATCAAGTCTACACTAAGACTCTAGATTCAATAGAAGAAATGGTGGCCTGAATTATGGCCTTTATCTGACCTATCCCAAAATCACCCCTAAATGACCTTCCTCCAGAATATACTCACCCACTACAACAAGAGTGACTCTCACCCTCTCAGTGAAAGAAACTCTACAGTCCCACTGTGAAAGTAACTACATGGTGCTAATTTGGACACAGCTTGTCTCTTCTTCAGTTAGACCAATGAATTAACTCTAATTATGAGAGGAAAGAGCTATAAGAGACTGAAGTTATCTGCTGTAGCACAGCACAAAAACATGACCTATTTCCTCCAGAACAATTACTCCCTCTCATACATATGGAAGAGGCTGGAAGAGAGCATTTTATACCAACATTTCCATTTTTTATCCAAAGTGAAGTACAGTAACGTTCCCAGATTAAAAATGAAGGTAATAACTTTAGGTTACAATTAAGGTGGTTTTATAAGGAACTTCTTATGTATGACCATTACACAAAAACAATTATTAGCATTTCAATATTGGAATTAGAGGTTCAACACAGTTTTGCAAAACACAATATCCATCATATTTAGTTTTTCTGAGATTGAATAAGTTGGAACAGACAAGACCTGTATTTTAAAACAACCTAAAAAGTAGCAAAATACTAAAAATACCTAAAACCGAGCCTTGTGGGACAACCTCAGTAATAGTAATGTAAAAGCATTTTAAATGTTGTGCCATTTGGTCACTTAGTGTCTCAAGCTAAGAAACTAGCCACAAACAGCTAGTCACATGAAAATGTGCACTGAAAAATAAGCACCTAGGGGTTCAAATCTCTGATCACAATATGATTCAATTTGATGTGTTCTGAAATCTTTAATTTTACCAAGATTAGATTCTTTTTATATTGTATTGTGTTTGTTATGCATTTCAAAATATCTTAAATACTTGATCTTAGTATATGCGTACATATTGAGATAATACATTAAAATTTATTGCAACAGTCCAAATCAATACAACTGAACTGTCTTTTTTAAACAGATGCATTGTAAGATATCAATACATTGTCACACCTCTAGAACCTCCACCATTACTAAACATCCCGGTGCCTTCACAGCGCATGATGAACTGTCAGACAGAGCGAGTTTCATGTTACAGTGAGGTGTCAATCACAGTCTATACATGAGGCCCATATTTAGGAAAAAATCATGGACTACAAAATAAGGTACAGACTTATTATTACAGCAGTCAAGCTCCAGAAAATAGGATTATCGGATAATGATCTCTAGGAGTGCATTACATGCATTGTGGGAATGCTCCTTTGTTTAATAATACTGTTTGTTCTAATATCAAAAGCTCTTGGAGAGTAGTGGAAAAACCCATTATCAGAATCTTCCCAGCTTGGGAGACTAGTCTCTTTTATTACCAGGCTTATCTAAATCACTTGCACCGATGCTGGCAGGGTTTCTCATCGCTCATGGCTCCAAGAAATATCCTCCGGAGATCCAGATTTACAGAGTCCTACTGAATGACAGTCTCATTTGAAGCTGATGTAATGGTTATGAGAAGACATTCTACAGGTTTGGTGCCAAAAATGGAGCCATGTACCTAAACGGTTATTCTATTGGCTAATCAAACCTTATACTTTTAACATCTTTGTATTTGCCCTCCCTGATTAAAACTACGCCTGACCTGTTCTGTTAAAGCAACACTAAGTAAGATTTGGGGATCTGGAGACCCCTCTGGTGAAAACATGCATTTGCGTGTAACAGGCAGTAGAATATTTTGTAATGCTGGTTGTGCTTCAGACTTCCCCAAGTGGATGAAACTTGTGACAGAGAGTGCATTGAAAAAGTATCCAAAGACAACTTTTAGAAGGACGTGTATCCAGAAGATGAGAAAGGCAATTATTAACTACTTCATCCATATAATGTTGATTTTGCATTGAGTTTTAAACATGGGGGTGGACCTTATTGTAGAGCCTGTGTGTGTGACGGTAATATGTAAACACGAATGGGTGTGGGCCAAAAACCCGAAATCTGAGGCACGTACCACTCACCATATTTTAGCAGTTTTTTTTCCCCTAATGACTCAGTAATGCCACTTTTTTAACATTTCAATTTTAGAAATATTTGGATACCATCCCCACATTTCCCACATTATTCCCCACCACTATAACACAATTCATGGAAATCTTACATGCCAGGATGCAGTCACTCCACATCATTTAGTCTCACAGCCAAAATTCTAAGGCTAGGCCTCTAGAGGCTGTTTGTAGAGTAATGAGTGCTCTGCTATCTAAGGCCAATTTTAAATGGCTGTTGAGACAGCTTTAAAGGAGCCTCTCTAGAAAGGGCCAATTCGTCTCCTTCATGTTGACAGAGCGAGATTTACACTCAAACCACTTGGCCTCTCCAGCGCTGGCCCAAACCAGGCTGCCCTGGCCCGAAACCGATAACGAAGCCTTTACAAGCCTAATGAAATCAATCAAGCTCTCACCCAAATAGAGTAGGCCTGGACTTACAGGTGCCCTGCTTTACTGCAGTGGAAAAGGTTCAAAATTAGGCAGTTTAACATTGTAACAGATCATTATTAGACAGGCAGTTCATAATTGAATAAAAGCTGTCGTCTTGGTTTCGCAGACAGCTGGTTTAAGTCCAAAAAGCCTTTTAGCAACAGTGATTAAAAGCTTAATATGATTTCCAAGGATTTCTGTCGTTTGTTTGTCATTAAGGCTTAAAGTGCAGCCGTCGGTTATGAAAATGCTGCAGGAATATTAATAACGGCAAACCAAATGCTGCACTGTGGCGCATGAACAGACCAGTAAAATTCAAATGCCGGCGCGAGGTGGATGGCTTGGTTGCAAATTACTTTCGGTGTCCAAGGGCTGTTCATTTGCCTAATCAAATGAGCTTCTTGTGCTCCTCCGGAGATTCCACAACCTCGTATGAGTCAGTGGAAGAGAATGAGGTCCAAAGAGGAGGAAAAGCGCAACAACATGACCGGGATTCTGGGAAGCCCATTAGCTGAGTAAATAAGGGATTCTCACACATGTACACAGAGGGTGTGTCCTGGCTCAGCTGTCCTTCAGGACGGAACACAACTGTCATGGCTGAACAGTGCGCGCAGTGTTCCCGAAAAAGGCCAGTGCGGCACAGCACGTCTCCCACCGTGCCTGGGTACTGGGACCCCCAATACAGCTGAAACAAACAGCGCTGTCATATCACCAAAGAGCCAACACAGCAGCCAAACACCAACCAGTACAAAGTAGGACTGTCTCCCATATTTTAGACGTTGATGAAATTTGAATAACCACCCCCACAATATTTGTTTAATCACAAGTAACTATGGATGCATGATGATATCAGCCTGAATGCAGACATTAGGAGACACGTGATAGAACATCTGCATTTTTCCCCTTTTTTTTGCATTTATAACCACCAACAAATTAGTGTTACTGTGCTTGGCAATGTAATCAGTGAAACCAATTCAGATGGATCGAATCTCGACTTCTTCAGAGCCATGTACAGAGAAAGAGTCGCGTCAACGGAAGTTCAAAATGCTTTATGGTCATGTGATTCACAAAGACTTCAGATCCAGGAAGTTATCTGCGGGTAATTTGAAACCTAAAGAGAGAACTGCGATTTTTGGTTATAGCAGTCAATAATGCCTTTATCTACATCCTACATTCAACCCAAGTTTTTGATTACTGTTCGAAAGGCTAAAATATGCTTTAAATCCATATTCATAGCAATGCATTACAGAAATAGCTAGCTATCTCCTTTATTATAACGCTAGCTCGTACTCCAAAATGGATATCCACATTTCACTCATCACTCTACCCAATAACGCCCGTGTTAACATGATTTAGATGTGCTGATAATATACAGGCTGAGTATTTAAACATCTTAGTTATTGAAAGTCGATCACAAACGCTCTATTCTGCTGCACCTCCACTGCGCTGCTGTTATTTGCCAATAACTTCCCGGAACTATTGAGAGGTTCCTCGATCCGCCATTGCTGTAAAACAAAAAAATGGTCCATTGGGAAGAACGGAAATGACGTGACTCTCTCTCTAAATGGCTCTGGGCTTTGTCAGACATCGGCACCAGCCCAAAATTCCTACACTAGCGCATCTCAAAAAAAAATTGAATATCATGAAAAAGATCATTTTTGTTCATAATTTAGTTAAGTTCATTTAAAAGGAAACTGTCTGGCATTTTAGATTCATTACATGTCGTGACAAATTTCAAGCCTTATTTGGTTTGATGTTGATCAATATGGCTTTAAGCTTATAACAGTCAGATATCCAGTATCTCCAATTATTAAAATATTTGATTTGAGTAAATTAGTATTCAAATAGTGTAAAGACAGTCTCTCTCTCAGTCTAGTTCAGGACAAACACAGTCACGGGGAACACTGCCGACTTAACGGCTGTCCAGAAGACGATCCTCGACACCCTCCACAAAGAGGATAAGCCACAGAAGCTTACTGCTGAAAAGGCTGGCTGTTTGCAGAGTGTTGTATCGAAGCATATCAATGCAATGTTAACCGGAAGAGGAAGGTGTGGTAGGAAAAGGTGCGCAAGGAAACCTTGATAGGACTGTCAAAAAAAAGTTGATTCAAGAACTTGGGCTTTACAAGGAGTAGACTGAGGCCACCACGTCTCCAGGAAAGGCTAGAACCGCCACATTCCCAATATCAGGCCACTTCTGAACCAGTGACAACGTCAAAATCATCTTACCTGGTTTAAGGAGGAAAAGAACTTGACTGTTGCTCAGTGGTCCAAAGTACTCTTTTCAGATGAAGGTAAATTTTGCATTCCATTTGGACATTAAGGTTCTACAGTCTGGGGAAACAGCCGAGAGGCACAGAATCCAAGGTGCCTGAGATCCAGGGTCAAGTTTCCACATTCTGTGATGGTTGGGGGTGCCATGTCATCTGCTGTTGTTGGTCCGCTGCGTTTTATCTAGTCCAAAGTCAACGCAGTCGTCTACCAGGAGATTTCAGACATTCCACAACATGATAGTATTTAAATAATGATGACCTGTCAAATTTCTGTTTCACATCTGAACGGCTATATAAAGACTTCCCATCCATTTATATTTTAGAGGGCCTCCCTGGAGGGCGGCATAGGGGTTAACCGATAAGAGGAGAGGAAACTCAGAGCTTGGGGAAAAACAGGAAAAAGTAAGTAAGTATGATAGCAGCCAGAGACGTTATAAAGAAGGAGAGAGGCCTCTATGATGATGGGAAAGCTTATGATGCTCAACATGGCGTCAGTTTGTAGGGAAAGCCCTCCCTTCAAGAAAAAGAGCCAATCAACTTGGTGGTTATGTAGTGAGCAATAAAGCCCACCCCCCCCCCGACTCCACACTGTAGTCTGTGCAAGCACAGGAGCCAGAATAAACTGAATAAACATGTATTTTTGCATGTTAATGATCAAAACGCTATGTTCAAAACGCTATGATCAAAACGACTGTTGTACATCTGGTGTGCTGTTCTGTCCTGTGTTAGAACGCGATATGTACTGTCCAGTGAATTTGTCCTAAACATAAGCCCTAGTACACACGGCATCACTGACTGCTCACTCTAGGACACCCTTGCCTGTCCCTATACTTCGTTACCCCAACACACAGCTCACAAATGTCACAGCGCTTATGACGTAGTTAAATACAGGCCTCAGTACTCCAAAACATAATTAGAAGCTCGTCATCACAATAGAGCTTCAAGGCTTGAATGTGAGTGAGTGAGCAGACAGACAGAGCGCTTGTGCAGTCTCTTCCTCTCCACACTCCGCTCATCAGACGAAGAACAGATGGAGACAGATGCAAACTCAGCTCCATAAATCAGGACCACGCCTGCCATTTCACTCAACCCACAGACACACACCACTACCCCCCAAAACCCACACCTGTCAGCAGGAAGTCAATATTCCCCAAACCAGCCACAGTATAGCAAACCGTCCCACATCCACAGGACAAAATGGCATTTCTAGCATGGTGGCCACATACTGTAGCCAGATGAGAATGAGGTGGAGTGAGAGAGGAGTGTTAATAGAGGAGAAGGGTGAACACTCACCTAGACCGGAGGTGTAAATGGCCTTGACTGACTTCTTCATTTTGTACAGCACACTGCGGTCCACATCCAGGGCCTAGGGAGGGAGAGAGACAGAGAGGACGGAGAGAGGGAGAGAAATACACATAGCTTAATAACAGGAAGAAGGGCTACACAGTATATCATTTGTTAATGGTTACTGCCATACTAAGCACTGCTAGGGTCGTGCGAGCATCCAATCACACCCCCATAGCCATCACTGATTGTAGAGACTGTGAGGCTCTGATCAGCCTGCAGACTGAGGAGCGTCTAAGCTGAACTTCGTGGCACTTTTCTCCAACAACTCGGCTCAGCATGGAAAGTGGAAAAAGCGGTAACGCCGCAGAGAAAATAAACATGTTTGTGGTCAGAAAGTTGCTACTTGGTGAAGCTAACTGTGTTTGGTAAGGTTTGAAACCATCACTTCTTGTTAAATAATGATACGTTACTAAAGCTTACTGTGTTAAGGTTTCTGTAGCTTATTAATGTGATGCTGTGTACAGGGGCATATTCAGGACAAACAGACCTGGTTCTCTACTTCCAACTCACTCTCACTCTCACATATCTATCTGTCTCTCTGTCTATCTCTCTCCATCTTACTCCATGTTTCTTGTGTCTCTTTCTCTTAGTCCATATCTGTCCGTTTCTGTCTCTCTCTCTCTCTCTCTGTCCATATCTGTCTCTCTCTTTCTATATCTCTCTCTTAGTCCATGTCTGTCAGTCTGTCACTCTCTCTCTCTCTCTGTCCGTGTCTGTGTCTCTCTCTCAGTCCGTGTCTGTGTCTCTCTCTCAGTCCATGTGTGTGTCTCTCTCTCTCTCTCTCTCTCTGTCTCTGTCCATGTCTGTCACTCTCTCTCTCAGTCCATGTCTGTCTCACTCTCTCTCTCAGCCCATGTCTGCGTCGCTCTCTCTCTCTCAGTCCATGTCTGTCTCTCTTTCTCTCTCTCAGTCCATGTCCGTCTCTCTCTCTCTTAGTCCATGTCTGTGTCACTCTCTCTCTTAGTCCATGTCTGTGTGTCTCTCTCTTAGTCCATGTCTGTGTCTCTCTAGTGATGGCATGTTGGCAGGTGTGTGTGTGCCTGCGTGTGTGTATGCGTGAGATGGTAGGATTGTTTCCCCCACTGTCTCCAGGTAATACATTATTCAACACAGTCCTAAAAATATGCTGAAACAATCCGTACTCCACAGGGGAGAGGAAGTAGGCAGGCCTGCTCAGACTAACACTCTCTGCAGTGAAAACGCCAGGAGCCCTGCAGTACAAACATGCTGTCACACACAGAGTGAAATTCACTGCTCAGTACATTTCATTCAATATATGAAATTAGCATCAGGAAGACTGAAAAACAGAAAAACCACATCCAGAACTCAGGCCTCCTCACACGGTTACAGTACTGTTTTAGCTTTGTGGCACTTTGTCAACATTTTACTCATAACTGTCACAAAGGGTCATAAACCACATAAGCCTCGTCTATCTGAGCTAACTTGCGATGGGTTTTAGGTGATTTCATGACTGGGAACATTAACAAGTATATATCTGAAATTTGTTCATTGTAAAAGCCACTGTATCCATTCTATAGATATCATTTACCTTCCCTTTATATGCATATTTATTAGGGGTGGGACTCGCCAAAAGCCCCACAATGCAATGTCACCACAATACTTATGTCACACTATATTACAGTGATTTTAAAAATATTGTCATATGCCGAGTGATTCCATATATTGTGATGACTGTGTACATTTTGTCCCCAAAGGAAACTGTTCAACATCTGCTTTATCTAATGGGACACTGAGTTTTTAGTGTGTTAATCTCACTTCAGTCAAGCAGACGGACTGACGAACACGGCCATAAAAACTTATTTTACATTTATATAATAGAATACTGATACGTGGCTTCCGTGTATCAATACAATAATGCCACACTTCTACGCTGTATCGATTTTTCCCCCAGTCTTAATATTTATAAATGTACTATCAGTGGGACACACATGGCTCCCAAATCGTGGCATCAACCACTGGTTGATTTGTTGATTATTTCTTTTATTTCTTGAGTAATTTGTGTAGTTTGCATCATGCTAACTGGTAGTCACACACTTCCACTCATAGTTAGCTTAACCTCGCAGTTCCATGTAGCCCTGCGACATGCAGCCTGGATGACTCATGGAAGGCATCACTGCTCGCTGAATGTCCACAATTGTGGCTGTTGGGTCAGTCAGGTACAGCGGTAAGGCCCATCCCTGCTTACGTCACATGCAAGGCCGAATGTGAAACCTGAATCATTCGCATGTCTCACAATGCCAAACCTACACGCCAAGTTTAATTCCTGTCGGTTAATTCCTTCTGGGTGCACCTATACTTTTGATGATGAGTCTATATGAAATAAACTTTCAGAAAACTAATAACAACATCACATTCAATTCAGTGCTCAATAATGTTCATGTAAATGTAAACTAGTACTTCACATATTGACTGAAAATTCAGTAAGTAAATTTGTATTCATTAGATTATATTGGAATTATTGCATTAAAAAATCATTATCTATCTAATAAAAAATTAAACCTCATCATTAAGAGAAATAATACACATCCATCTAAATACACACATCCTACTGAATACATAAAACAAATAATATTGATATCTTAGTGCCAGAATTGATTCTTTAAAGTAAACTGCAGAATCAGAAATATCAATATTTAGGTATCAATCCCACACACACACACACACACACATACACATACATATGTATAGCTTTTCACTTCTCCAAACACTCCACTCTCACTTTAGCTACCACACCCGCCGCCAACCCCAGACAACCCAAATCCAGCTTTAATTGCAAAGGCTCAGTGATATCTCTTCCTCAAACATGTCACCGGGTGGCTCAGCGTCCGAGACGCGGCCCGCGCTTCATTTTACTCAGCGTTGCGTTTCAGTAGAGTAGGCAAGAACAGACAATGTTCTCCTTCACGCTCTGCGGCGAGGTAGTGGCTAATCCAAAGAGGCTAGCACAGCACAAAGGGGGCTTTCTGAGAAAACAACGAGGCTATAAATAACAGCCCACCGATGAGAGGAAAGATATCACATATAGAAATTCCTCACAGAGCCAGGAATGGAACTTACTTTCCAGGCATTCCAGGTTTGCATTCTGAGCAGCCACAAAAGAGAAACATCAGGGATTTAGATATTTCGCAAGCTCATATAACGTGTTAGAGGTGAGGAGCGTGAAGGGGGTGACTGACCTGAACTTGACCCCAAATAAAATGGAGGCTGCGTGACTCCGGCCAGTCAAGGACCTTCTAGTATATTTATTCTCTCTGTATAAAATGTCGACACTTTAATGCCTTCATACCTCGCCTGCAGGGTCATATACGCTACCACTCAAAAGTTTGGGGTCATTGATTTCTTTCACCAGTTTGACACCAGTTTCCATCAAGACGCATGTATAAAATGAATCCAGAATGAAATACATTTCTCTTTCAAACAGTTTGAAACAATTTGTAGGGATCAGTAAAAAATGATGTTTTGGATGATAAGCAGCTGTAAGTGATTTCATGATGAATGAGAATGAAGTGATAGAACTGAAAGAACTGAGGAAACTGATATCCGCAATGATTCATATTTGAAAACTCATAATCAAATATCTCCATTTTTCAGAAGATATTTATGAGAAAATTAGATGCACAATTCACCTGCATAAGGAATAGGAGAGTCAACTGAAAATAAATGGGAATAAAAAGGAGTTTACAAACTCCAGAGTTAAATTAATGATTCAAAGAGAAAATGGGACTCCCAACAACCATACTTGATAGACCACCACAACTGTCACCATCAGATAAACAGGCTTTAAGCATTCATCTTCAAGAAAGAGGAGAGACTCCAGCTGCTTCAGATCTGAAAACATCCACAGTTGTTCATGTCTATCCTTCCACTGTGAGAAGACAACGCAACGCTAAGAGCCCGAAAGGATGGGCAGCTGTCAAAAAGCGCTTACTAAGGAAACAGACAAAAAAGAAGAATATTAGCAAATGAAACAAAGAATCTGCTGGTGTTCTCAGAACAATGGACTGACCACCCCAGAGTCCAGACCTCCACATCAATAAAAGTGGATTTCTGTGTGAATATTTTATAACGAACAATCCACGACTAGGAATAAAATTCAGAACATTTAACACACATAATGTTATTAATGTTTTTCCACCATCCTCTAAGCTTGATCATGCTGAAGATAGGAGGTTCAGTCGCGACCTGTTTGCTGATTCTGTAAAAGTAGGTTACGCCTGTTTTTCCTTTGGTTTTCCTACAAAGAAAGACTCTTTTGTCATGAGAACATATGAAACGAACACAGTTTCAAAAGTCATGCGAAGTCAAGAGAGCGATGCGAAAAGAAAATCTCTGGCACAAAACAAAACTGCTAATTAAAATTGCAGCAGAATTATGAACAAAAATAGGCTCTCACTGTAAACAGGAATAAAAGATCCGTTACGCCGAGACCATCTTCAAAACCAAGCAGCAGAGAAAGCTCTTTCCCCTCGCTTACAGGCTCGGGGGCTTCACAGCTCACAGATCTTACAGCATAATGTATAATCACATTCAAAGTAAGTGCTAGAGGACAGCTGTAACAGACTGATCACTGCACATCTCTTTGTAATCTGACACTGTATTCAGAAGCAGCCATTTAGTATCACCTTAGACCTCAGTGCTGTGTACATTTAGACGCCTGAAGGGCTACCCGATCCCCCTTTTCATCGTTTAGCCAAGTTAGGCACTTAGCCCCAGACATGCTAAAAGCTTCATCAACACATCTTGAGATGACTAATGATGAGAAGCTTCTCCAGCCAGCTCCTTAAGTGGTCTCATCTCAAGCGTCACCTAAAAGGGTGCTAGGAACAAGGAAATTCTGTAGACCCCAACAAGGATACTTCTGTACTAATGCAACAAGGGTGAAGCAGTGGTCTGCAGAGCCTAGTTCCAAAAACAATTTGCCACACCTGCTCCACCTAACCAAGCCCTTCACAAAGTAGATCTCGAGGAGGAAGGTTGGAGGCCACCAGGTTAAAGCATACATACCATAGATGTGGAATGGCAAGACATATAGGCCAGAGTTGATCAGTGTATGAAGTTCATGCATCCTGCATATATGTTTGTTGGTATACATGAATTCTCTTACTTATTTCCTAATAGCTAACATTACTGCATATACATGTATAGCAATATAAACTACTTGTTTATAATTTATGCTGATTTTGATTTAACCAAACCAAACAGCTCTCCGACAACCTGGGGTATTACAAAAAGCAAGTCATCTTGGTAGCAACAGAAAATGGCTACAAAGTAGATTTAGGCATTTTTAGATCAAAATAGCAAATAACATACATCTGCAAATGATCACATTATTCCTGTTTATTTGCTGCTTTGAACATAGTAAGCAATAAAACAATGTAAAATATGGTCTGCGTTAAGGTTATGGCAGAAAACACCAAATTTATACAAATGGGTTCTCTGTAGAGGATATGTTAACACAACAGGTCATTCTGGCGTGCATGCACCGCTACTAAGCCTGAAGTAATCATTTCAAAGTCAGAGGTACCGGGACGAACCTGATGGGAGGTTTTCAAACCATGTTGTACCTCTTTATGTATTCAGGTCACATGTACAGGCTCAAAAAGGTCTGATGTCTGATGCAAAATATAAATACAATGACAAGTTTTGACTGAGTTCTCTTTGAACACTCTTTCAACACATTCGCTGAAGTCAGATTCACCTCCTTGTCGGGGTCTGAGCATTACACAATGTTTGTCTGCAAGTTGTATGCAATTACATATTTCCACCGGAGAGGTCTCCAAATGCCCAAATCCTACAGAGTGTTGCTTTAAAACTTACAATGATTTGGAAGCCAGCATCTTTAATCTACAGCCCTTTACACACCTAACGCAATGCGAATAAACATGATAGTGCTTAGTACACAAACAAACTGGCCTAAATTTGTTAGTCCATTATGACAATTTTTTGCTTCTCACAAACAGATGTAAACACCAATATTGGCTACACCCACTTTTGGAGCAGCACAGAAACACCGAATTCTTAGCAGCGCAGCCATCGGCAGAAAACTGTGAGTTTGATGCAGACTGATGCCATAGCCATCCATGGTTGGAAGTTCAAGGCAGCGTAACTGTCCTTGTGCCGGAAGGGTAGGACGGCTCTCCCTCTCTCCTAAGCTACGTGAGCATCTGTCAGCTGACGTAATGCAAGAGACACTGAATCACCTCAGACAGCACAAGCTGCCATTATCAGCACCAACACCTCCACTTTAGCTCTCATCAGACTGGAAAATACCTCTATGGGGGTGCTGAGGTACATCCACTGAAGTGATGTTGTGACAACACTGTCTTTTTTGGACGTGCCATTCTTTCTTATTTGTATGTCATCATGTGCCAGTTTGCACTGCGGTGGGGGGCGGGGGTGGTTAAACGAAGCTTGTACTTGAAGCTGGGCTGGATGTTCATATAAACATCAAGGGAGACAAAGCAAGTATAGGTTACATAGGTTATAGCCCTCACTGTGCAGTACTGATAGTCAAGACGGTCCTTGTCTTATAAAACACTCATCAAAAGGAACCACAACAGAATGTCTTCCTGCAGACTCATGATCTCCCTAATGTTGTGATCAGTGTGAAACTGATCCTAACAAGCTGTTGTAGCAAGGCAGGTGGGCTGCAGAACAAATGCCTCTGAAGTCCCAGTGGAACAATTCTTAACATGGTAAAGCACATTAGAAACATACCAGGCGCCTGCTCTGAGACAGTCGAGCATGGTGAAGTCTAGATAGAGAGAGCAGCCTGGGCTACTGCTGCTTCCCTCACACCCCACTGAGGGAGCTTAGGCAGACAGAGACATGATTAATATCCAGTAAGTGTGCTGGGTGAGGTAATATCTATTAAGTGTGCTGGGTGAGGTCAAAAATGGACAGCAGCCAGACAATAACCTCAATTAAGTGGGACTGAGCTCAGTGCCTCTGCCTCTCTCTCACACACACTAAGACTCACACACACACATGCATACATGCACACAGGCACGCACCTTTTCTTAAGGTGGCGGCTTTATAAGCTCACACTGTATGAAACCCTGGTAAACAGAGAAGTCAGCCTACACAGACTTTGGTTCCACAAACGGTGGCTTTTTTGCCTCTATTCTGTTAGTCCCACACGTTGATCTTTGAGTCAGTAGTTGTGACCATGGTTTTGTGTGGTCTGTATGCCATTTCAAGATCAGTTCACCAGCTCTTACAGACGACCAAAACGTCTGACATTTGACATCAGTCCCCTCCTCACACTGCACGTCAGCGCAGTACAGCGCCAGAGTATAATGAAGCTAAATTCGGCCTGATCATGAGATTTTTGGGCCAACGACTAAACTGGGCTTACAGTTGGGTAAAACTGCACAGTGTATGCCTGGCTTTAGGTAAGCTGTGTGGAATCTTCTCAGGAAAATGTGGAGACGAAAGTGAGGGGAAAAAAAAAAAAAAAACATCATTCTAAACAGAGTTTGAAGCCCTGAGTATTCATTTCAGTACTTTTGTTTCTACAGATATACATTGATCCCCCTAGATCCCAACAGCATCCTGTGGGAAGCATCCTTTGACCACCCATCCATGAAGGACTACAGGACGACCAACACAAACTCAGCAGCAGCAGATGAGCCATCACCTCTGACTTTACGTCTACAAGGTGGACCAGCAAGGTAGGAGTGTCTAACAGAGACACACCAGCACACACACACACAAACACAAACACACCACCACCACGTCAGTGTCAGTGCAGTGCGAGAATGATCCACCACCCAAATAATAGCGCCTCTGTGGTGGTCCTGTGGGGGTCCTGACTATTAAAGAACAATGTGAAAGAGGTATTAACAAAGTATACAGAGAAACAGATGGACTACAGTCTTGCAGAACTACAAAGTGCACCTATACAGTAAGTGGAGCTGATAAAAAATGGACAGTGAGTGTAGATACAAGGAGGTGGTTTTTAATGTTATGGCTGATGGACATACACACACACACACACACACACACACACACACACACACACACACACAAACATACACACATACACACATACACACATACATACATACATACTAAGCTAACTAACTTTCACTCACTGTTTCGAAGGGCTTGTAATATTAGCTGAGGAAACCACCAGCATTTGTCTGTGTATCTGAACTCAGACTGTCCTTATTTCTCTGAGGAAATTTCACATCATTCTACTTCTATGGCTTTTTGTGGTCTTGTTTAATGTAGGAATGGTAAAATGAGTATTAAGCAGTATGCAGAGAAACTGAGCTGTTGCAGAACTTCACTGCACCTTGAAACCGTATGTTTGCGTCAGTGTATGCAACTTCATTTAAGCAATTAATTAATTAAACAAACAGTCCAGACTTTTTGGAACGTTTGCTGCTTGAATGTTTGAATTATACCACGACACTATCATAACCGGAACACTTACATGGCTGTACACCACCATCGGTCACATACAGACACTGATTATAGCAATCCTGCTATGAAATACAGAAGTACTTCTGTTTTCATGTTATTTTCTCTGTGTTCAAACAGAATAAAGGTCTTTACCCCCCCACACATTCTCAATCTAAAAACCCTGCATCATATTTCACATCCCCCAGCTGCGAACAAAAGCCCAGCCATTTGGCATAAAAACTGGAGCCCTTTTGCTGGTGCTATTAGCTACTCTGCTAGTAGCTCACTCTGGGCTGGACACGGCCTTGTTACTTGGGTCTTCTACAAACGCTGGACATTTTCCTTGTTTTTGTACCTTTTTGCGTAACTAGTCAACAAACGCACCAAACACTGCAGATTTTATAGCTGCTCTGGCATTCGCTTGATTAGAAGAAGCCAATTTTAGTGGGCGGCTGGGCAGGGAAAGAGGGAGTGAATGGACGGTCCTGGTTGGCTGACGTCAGGCGCCATCTGCGCTGTTCCAGCCTGGAGAGGATAGCATCACAGAGGTTGCCAGGCCTTCACCGGGGGTCACTGTGTCACTCTATACCCCCATGGCCACTGGCTAATAACCCACGCTTCCACAACCAATCATGATTTACTGCTGTAGGGACTGTGAGGGGGGTAGCACCCAGAGGCAGGGAGGACTTCCACCTAGCAGATGTTGGCACAAGTCAAAGTGGACAAACAGTAGCTGATCTACTCAACAGAGAGAAAATGACCAATTAATCTTCCCAAACCCTAAGAGCCTGTGTGTCATCACTACACAACCTACATTTCAGTTACTGAATTATTTATAGGCACCATTTTGGATGTACATATCAGTATAATGTCTGTATAAGATTTAATATAAAACAATAAGATTGAATATAAAACAGAACCTTTTGGGTTCATTGCTTTTGCAAAGTTACACAGCTACACAGCAGTTTAGCCCCACCAAATTACACTGAAGTTACAAGACATGATTCAGACTGGAATGCTGTTTGAATGAGGCACAACAGAGCAGTGAATCAGATCATTTACATACACTCATCATCAAAAGAATAGCTGTACCCAGAAGGAAGTGTCGGATTGCAATGCTATTGGAAAGGAAGATAAAGGTTAATAGGAACAATAAATGATACACGTACAGAATGAGGTGTCTCAGTATGGCATCAGGCAGCCATGTTTGTTAATGCAACGAAGTTGTGGAGGTTCCTAATGGTGTCCTGAGATAACCCATCCCATACAGCTTGAATATTCTCACACAGTTCCTGCAGATTTTGCAGTAGGGATGGAAGTGGAGTAACACCAGGCCTTCTGGACATGTGACACATGACTACAAACCGTTCATGTTGGGGCTGAACACTGTGCCTCCACACACGATTAGTTGGTCGTCTCCACCAACACAAAAGCTGAAGATGACCCGCTGCCATTCTGACACATACACTAATTTTCCTTTGTTCTTTTTGTACTCCAGTCCTGTAGTCTGAGGTGTGAAGTGGTGTGAAGTTAGACTGATACGTTTTTTCCCCCGAAACATTCTTTCAATATTCAAGCATCAAAACAGCAGCTACATGTGTCTTATTCTCAGAATTTCTGAATAAATTTCTCCAAAACGGGAAACAGCTTATCCAGAGTCACCACCACCACACACACCAACACACATCCTGCCTGTGTGTCTGCCAGCATCCTGCCTCCACCTCTGGTCACCAGCCCTGGTCAAACTACCCAACCACAACTAGCCATTAGCTCCAAAATGGCTGACCAAAGCAAGTCCCACATCTGCTGTCTGGCTCTGACTAAGCCACAGTTGGCCCGCTCACAGATTTAACACACTTGCCCCATTTTGCACAAGGACTTAAAGATCAAAACACGGAAGGCACATTAGCAGGCGAGGGGAAAATACAGCATGATCCCCCGAAACCCCCTCCCGACTCAACCCACACCACACGCCCACCATTCTCTAGATTTAGAATAGCTAGTCCTGCTATTCACTGAAGTCACTATGAAACTCAAGACCTTAGCTTGATTACTAAAGAGTTGTTTTGAGTGAACCATGTACTGTTGGGATATATAATTTACCTTATTAATGTAAAATGGCCATTGAGGGTTTAGCCATTTTACACACACACACACACACACACACACACACACACACACACACACACACAGTGTTCAAATTGTTATATTTGAGAATTTTTATTCAGTCAATTCAAACGTGTGTAATTGGATGCCTAGTCAAAAGACATTTTGTTGACTTTCTAGTAAAGTAAAGTAAAAATAAATGAATAGTTTACATATAATAATGCACATTTAATGCAAAATGACAGTTTACACACATGAAACAATAAAAAGTGGTCCATTGAAAAGTTCTGTAAGAGTTTTATTCAATATATTACTCAAATACGCAAATACGAAATGTGTTAAGATGAGAAAGTCACTTAGAAAATCAACAAAACAGATCATTTGACTGGGGGATCATCGCTCACAGACTGAAATTCGGACACTCAGCATGGGGACGCTCATCACAGTTTTAAAGCCAATCAAAATATGTATCATTTCAGTCATGAGAACCTTCCAAACCAGCAACTTAATAGCCATTAATATAGCCTCTAATAGTAAAGTTAATAGAACTAAAAATCTAAGATATTTCTATTGGCTCATTTAACCAAGAAATATTTACTTAATGTGAAGGTTTGCAAACGGTACAACAGGATTAAAAAAAAAAAAACAACAAAAGGGGAATTTTCCAAATGACAACACACTGGCTATATACACAGAGGCTTGGGTTTTCCTCCTCTAGTTAGATGGTGTGATGAAGCAAAAGGGTTCCTCAGGACAGAATGGCTGGAGGGGTTCTCCGCACTTCTGGGATTAGAGATGACCCGGCCTCCATTGTTTGCAGATCCACAACTATTTGATGACGGCACGTCTAGTGTGGGCCGGCCCCACCCCCCACCCCCATCAGCCCCCTTACATTAGGCCGGGAAAACAAAGCAGTTTTGCTGGCCTGGCATATTTCAGATACTTCTCCTTCCCCCTCACACTGCACTGGATCCCAGTCAGAGCTCCAGCAGCACTGCTCCCTTTGAACCTAGGAGCAGGGGAGGGGTCCTCTTACACTACACGTGCCGTGATGGTGTATGCCCCCCTTCCACCTTCATCCTCAAAACGAGCCGCAGCAACCGCACTCTTTTCCTTTCTTCCCCCCCTTCGGGGCTCCGCCGCAAAGCAGCCTGAACACGATGTTGTACCACAGCCAAGAAAAGGCCGTCTAGAATGCTACTACCCATTTTGCTGCGGGGAAAGAGAGAGAGAGTGAATTCCCATCCAAGGTTCGATGAGCTGCCAGATGTTTAGGTTAGGTAAATAAATAGCCCAGCAGAGTGAAATGGAGGTGTAGCAGATTGAGGGCGTTTTGCTGCTCGTGTGATGTTCAACACCACTAAAGCCTGGAGAAGTGCGGGAAGGTAGAGCAATACAAATGTGAATAATAAATAAACTAATTTAACATGATTTTTAACTCCAAGCTGACCTCTACCACACACACACACACACACACATGAGCAGTATATAGTCAATGAATAAGAATTTACACACGTTTGCATTTTTTTTTACTCAGTAAAAAGCCTGTGAACCCAAAGCAGCACCAAGTAAGACTGAATAAAGTAGTGCTACCTGGACCCAGTCATGTGTGTGTGCTGCTGTCATGCGTCGTTACATACTAATGTCAACTGCATAGACTCAAAAAGAAGGTCCAGCTCGACGTTTAGGTCTCAAATAAAAGAACAACATCACTCACATCCTCGGAAGACAGGCCCCCACCCGCCAGAGCCCAAAAGGGGGTCCGAAGGGGTCCAAAGCACAACCAAATGGGTAAATGGGTAACACTTTGCATTAAGTGTTGACTAACTGACATGAAGTAATGAATTACTTAACATGAACTAATACATTAACAAATGATTGACTGGCGTTAAATAAACATATAACAACTGTTACATGTTTACTTTCCATTAGTTAAGCATTGCTAATATATTAGTTCATGTTAACTAATGCAACACTTGATGTAACGTGTTACCACCAAAGGTTACCAAAACTTCCCCACACATTACATGTTATTACACATTTCCACCAGAGAGCTCTTCAAATAGTTAAACGTTATATACTGCAGCCTTTAATGACTCCGAACATAGAGTCAAACAGGCACTTACACCTGTCTTTGGGCCTCATCTCAACCCAAACACTGCACCTTGGCCTACCAAGATAAAACGTTTGGGCACTGCTGTTTTAAATCGCGGTAAAAATATAATAAAATAGAAGGCTGTTAATCATCACACTATTGGCTTCTGCAGTACTGATAATATGTAAATGAGCCGTCTAACCAATCACAATGCCTTTTTACTGTGTGCTGGGAGCATCTTGACCAATCACAGGTCCAGATGAGGTTTTCGGTAGCTGCTCTGATGAATGAAAGCTTGCGCGTGATGTATCAAAGCTGGCTTCAATTTAACACAGATGAACACTGTAACAACCAAGTACCCTGGCGAGTTTACTGTGTGTGGTCCAGACTTCAGGCACCAGTTATGGTACAGACCAACAAACACTACACAGTATGGGAGCAGTGATAAAAGAGATGTATGGGCGTGCCAAGATCCTTACTTCTAATTAGTTCCAACACAAAGCTGAATGAGAACGTACTGAAGTGCTACCGTGACTCAGGAATGAATCTAGAGGTAAAGCTACATGCAAGCTAATAAAATCATATTCCAAAGACAGGAATATCACTGTTACACTGCATGTTTGTCTGGAATGTGCTGTTCCCATTAGTCAGTATCAATACATTTGTTTCTTGAAATAGTTTATGTTGGCTTTGAGGTATGTTTCAGATTACTGTTGCACACACGCATCCATACACGCACACATGTATTTATTATTCTGTATTTGAGGTTGTTTGGCTTTTAATGGTTAACCATAAAGTTAGTGTAATTTAAATCATCAGTATTCTTGTAGTTCAGTGAGAATTACACTTAAAAGAGTCAGTGTAAACCAGAGGAAACAAACTAAAAATATGTATTTAAACATATTTAAACATTATTTGATGACATTTGTCAACAAATGGCTGCTTGGACATTAGAGCATCACCTTGCTTTATGACTTTAGGTAGAGAAGTAAAGGAACAGTTGTAGCTTTACACCTTACATGACAGTCACAAAAGATGCATGCGCTGGAGGATCAAACCACCATTTTTGAAGCAGGGGGGTAACAGAAACAAAAGACAAGCAGTAGTTGAAAAACAATAATGGGGAAAGCAAACACATTACATGATGTGTATAACAGAGTATCAAAACTAAAACCCAAATCGATGTTCTAAGGCGATTAATTTATAATCAATTTCTAAGACAGTTTCCCACTGATCTAGGATCAGGTTCCGACTTTACTACCAACAAGAACAGATCATAGATCAGCGCTCCAAATCTGAGCAGCTTCATGAATCGGAGCCAGTGTTTGTCTTTCTTCTTATTATAGTCTTAAAACAGCTTCTGAGATTGTCCGTTTCCATTAAAGAACTCCGCAGCCTTTGAAAGGCTCTGCATGGTTTGTTATTTTTAAGTCCATTTTTCTTTTTTTTTTGGACATTTTTCTTCTCTTCTCCCACCCATTAGCGAGGTCTCACCCAGTTACACAATACTACACTGTGCTAGGAGGGTGACTGCATGAGTCAAGTGAATCCAGTCACCACATCTTTTCTGCCTGCATTGGCCAACATTGTGCTGAGTGATAGGATGGCTTTAACACATACCATTTAATTAGTAGATTTTTAAATGACTAATAAGCTCACTGGAGAATTGAGTCACCTGTGACTGAAACATACCTAATACCATGTAATACCTCCACAAGCACAAATAACAGCTGAGATTTGATTTAGCATGGACTGGACACGTTTCTGAATGTAGGCAACATCAGTGTTCAGCCACTCTTGCATCAAAGAATTGCGCAAATGGGCCAGATTTGGTGGATGCCTTCCCTGTCACAATTCTGAGGAGAATTTCCTGTAGACTGGGTTTCTTACAATTGGTTTTGTGACCCATTTTCCACACATCGAACGAGACATTCACTGCACTGTACCACCTCTTCTCAATCTATGCACCCCGTCGCAGCCTTCAAGTATTTATTACTCCATCATCCTTACTACCACCTTAAACACACAAGGTGACTAATATTTTGTCTGGTGAGCTAATAATCAATAGTCTTCCCTTTTGGACTCTGGATTGTGCGTCCAGCAAGTTCAGCAACACTTACAATCGTGATTTGTCTTTTCTGGGCCAACAGCTGCTGAATGAAAAGCGGAATCTGAAGGCACGTAAAGTGTATCCTGCATCCATCCACTTGACACAGAGTACAGTGAAGTGCTTGGCTGCTGTTTAATCTACTGCCTGTGTGTAAGTCAGGCTTTGCCGTTTCTCCTTTAAGCGTGGAGAGAGTTAGCACAACATGTGGCATCGGAACAGGAATTTCAAAGAGGCAGGCGGCGAGTTTTGACATTTGTGAAATGCTCTACATTGTGCAGATGGAAAAGACAGCGTCCACTCCAACGTGAAGTGTGAGTGTGCGCTCCATTAGCATGATTGCCAAAGCAGGCCCCCCTCTTTCTAATGCTCAGGGGGGCGCACCTTATCTGTTCCATCAGGCCGATTGGGATGACAGCAGGGTTCTATCTTCTAAGCCCCGATCACTGCTCTTTCCTTCTCTTTCACACAGACACACCGAGCTAAGGAGAGAGGATGAGTGCCTCAAAATGTCACAATTACCATAAAGCAGAGCTGCTACTGTCAACACCAGGTGAGTTTAGTGGAGCAGCTATAAAAGAAGTGATCATCACTCATATTTACTGTAACCTTATGATTCAACACCGAAACCTGCTCCGAAACAGCGGTTTAGTGCAGGTCACTCTGCACAGCATTATACAATATGGGCATATGGATATACCAGCACTGTGATTATCCTGCTACGTTTTACAATAAGTGATAAAAAAAAAAAATACATTAGTGCCAATAATGTACATGATTAAAGACTTGCATTATTCTGACAACGACAAAACAAATTTACGTTGTTGGATTACAGACATTCTGGTTCATTTAACCACTCACAGAAGCACTCGCTTAGAAGTGGGATTGGTCAACATGCTCAAAGGAAACTATGCAATCCTCTGATTGGATAGGGGTTTCATTTGCATATTGTCACCTTCTCAGTATGGAACAGGTCAAAATCTTGACAGCAATTAACAAGTCTTGGTAAATTTCAGACAAACACTGTGTGATGTCATTTATGTGCTCTCGTCACGGCTGAAAAATCGTGATACAAAATGTCTATATTTAATATAGCTAATGCACTAGGAAGCAAGACAACATTGAACAATCTAGACATACAATAACATAAAATTGCAGCTCCTGAAACATGAAAATTGCACTCTTTTTAACTGATGAATCGTTTAGCCCTATTGACAATGTTTTAATGTCTGACCCTCAAGACAAATTTAATCCAATAACACAGAGTATGTGAACTGCCAAGCCAGAAAAAGTGGATATTCAAAAACAGACCTGGACTAACAAATAACCAGAATTAAAATCATAATCAAAATACTGATCAGAAAAATCACAACAGGAATTAAAAAAATAAATAATAAATAATTTTTAAAAATCAATCATTCAGTCATATATCAGATTATACAATAAAGACTACCCACTGCCACCCAGTAGTGGCACACCATCCCATGCAATCCCATTTTCCTAGTGATGGCTTTTTTCAATAAGGCATTATAGCATTGCTTGCATTGTGGGATTTGGGAACACAATTTTGGAAACAGCCAGAACCTTTGTTGTAGGTTGTCTTCATTTGCAAAGGCACCAAGTGACCCAATGATGAGCTTGTCACAAAACACACTACACAGCCAGCAGTAAACTTCATACACGAAAGAACAAAATACAAATGAATTACAAATGCACACGCCATCCACAAGACAGGGGGACATATTTTATTGTTTATTAAAAATTAAAATATTAAAAATTCAGTAAATCACACAAAGACACCTTGTTTTCCATAGTTACGCATGTACAGAAAAGTAATATTTGCTATTAATCTAAAAAAATTTAAATCTTTTCATCCTTCTCCTATACCTGCCTACAACTGTCCTGAGTAGCCCTCTGGAAGAAATCTCTCATTTAGAGGTAAAACAGTCCAAACGTAACAAAGTGGGTAAGTTAGCTGAACCATGGCCACGTGGCACGGCCTGGTGCCCCACCTTGCAGTGCGAGGGGAGGGGAGAAACAGAAGTGAATAAAGCTGCAACTCATTTAAAACCATATGATCACAGCACAGCACACATTCCTCCTTCCTCTGCACTCCTACACTCGGCTAGTGCAGCCTGAGCTGAGCCAGGCCAGGGTGGGATGAGCGGAGTAGGGCTGGTCTGGTTGAGACTATAGACTGGGCTGGGCTGGGCTGGGATGCACTAATGGAGTGCAAATAAAGACCAGTTCCTTCACAAAGCCAGAGGCTCTGTGAGGGAGGAAGAGGGCTTTTTATTGTCCCGTGTGCTCATTCTGCTTTATTTAAAGACGTGACATCAGCTGCAGACGGCTCCAGCGACAGTAAAAAACACTGTAATGTAGAAAATGATGTAGGCTGGGAAACAGAGGAGTTCTTTTTGTTGCTTTATTGATGACAGATGGTCAATAAGTCGGCTGATATGAGTAAGGCCGATTATAAACTGCAGCCCTATTACAATAACATAACCACAGGCTCTAGCTGAGTGATTTCACAAGGCATGATAATGCGATCCATTAGCTCAAACACTGTGATGAGAAGGTATGAGAGTGTGTGTGTGCACGAGAGAGAGAGAGATAGAGAGATAGAGAGATAGAGAGAGACAGAGAGAGAAAATAAGGGCAGAATCGAGTCTCCCACAGTGTCACGGGACTGACCTAAGCGCCAGCTGACGTGAGGTGAACAAACACAACCTCCCCCAGGACGGCCACTAATTACGCCAAAACAACAAGTGTGCTGTGTTAGCAGGGTTAATGCACTCTCGCACCACAGCTCTCTCTCGCTCACAACCACAGCGGTTGGTTTTTTGCACAATGTGAGGACATGAGGTCACTGATTTATCCCTTAGGTATTGATTTAATGCAACTTCCCATCTGTATTTATGTGAATGTATTTCCTCATATTTAACAACGACGTCTCCTCTGTATAATATGAATGTAACTATGGCTGTAAGTACCTATGAGGACTCATTAGATTCATTTTCAGCTAAGCCAAGCTCTGCCTTATCGTCAATTCCGTAACTAGCATGAGGACACCGAAGTCCTCAGACATTTTTGGAGTATTTTTATGAGACTACACAAAGAGCGCGTCTGTTCAGCAGCTGACCTCAGAACAGGTGTGGTTTGGCTATGGATTTCCTGCAGTGGTTACCTCTCTAATGCTGCCCGGGGCAGCTTTGACTTCTTGAGATGTAACGTTACAGGAATGCAGCACAGACACTGTAAAGGTAATATTTAAATTAATATATACATACATACATAAACAAACAGACAAACAAACATTGCTGCACTGATACGGTATCTGCACCAATACTGTAACTTAAAAGCTGTCTGTATTGGTGATGGGAATACCAAAACCTATACCTGATATTTCCTTTAACTGCAATTTCTGACACACACACACACACACACACACACACACACACACACACACACACACGATGATAAGCCGATAAGCAGCAGTAAAAAAGCTCATGGCAAAATAACTGTAACTGCTATACTTCCTGGGAAAAACACACTAACAGAAGCCCCTCACCTGAATGGCTGGCTCCCTTTAGTAATCACTCATCTGCTGTGCAGTCACTTACCCTCTGAGTTAATGTTAGTCCAGGCTGTTTTTGAGGGAGTGGAAGAAACTGCCAGACTCGTAACGTAATGACAGCCTCTAGCCTTGATTTAGCTTTTAGCTAGGATAGCTGCCAACTAGCCCCCACCTGGGTGGACTTCTATCGGTGAGCTTTACTACTCAGGAGCAGAATCTCACCGCCAATTGATTCACCAAGCTGGAGAAACCAAGCTCCTGCTAACACCAGGAACAATGGTGATAATTATTAAACTATTCTATTTTGTCTGTTCCACCTTAATATGTTGGCATTACTGCAACTTATCATACATTGTGAAATGGTCTTCAACTAGCAGCTGTAGAAGTAGGTCACTTTCTGCAAACTGGAGTTATGACCCTCCATGTCACATATGTTTCGTATATAAACCCAACAGTGACAGGACTTGCATATATGTAATATACATATGCATTTTAATGTAAAATCCAAATAAAAAACGAAGAAAATACAACACAAAAATTAAACACTGAAAAAAAGAAAAGTTTTTTCATTTAGAAAGTTGTTCCTCTTTGCAGGTAAACTTGTGTTTTCTCTCATGTACCAACATATTCAGTACATATTACACCACAAACACTCATATGGCTAATTTCATCAGAGAGAAAGCAACCCAACCAGAGGACCACTGAGCTGTAGTCAGTGGAGCACACTAACCATGCTAGCTGACGGTTAATCTCAACAAAGACACCATTGTCTGAGCTGAAAAGGCGAAAGAAACACACATACACAGACACACACACACACAGACACACACACACACACACACACAGACACACACAGACACACACAGACACACACACAGACACACACACAGACACACACACACTCAGAGCCCCTCTGTGGAAACTACTATAGTGGAACTGCCCAGTGGACACTCAGCAACAGCCGCCAGTGCCAGTATTCACACTTAGCCTGGGATTTAATTGAAGTAATTAAACCTAGGAAGAGAAAGCCAAGGAAGGTGACTCCCCTGTGTGCTTTCCCATCACTTACAACACAGTTTTACATCAATGGCCAGGCCTGTTTGGACTGAGGAGAAGCACTCACAATCAGGAAAGACCTTTTGCCCTTCAATGGCCACTTCAAAGGAAAGCCCTTGTTTTATGTCCCTGTGGGTTTCAGTGCAGTAAGATACACACTTCACCATCCAACAGAAGAAGCCAAACAAGGTCAAACACCTCTGGCCATTCTGAAGTATATAGATGGTGTTTAACTCCTGGCTTCACAAAAACAGCAGGGTGTCAGCATTAGGATATCATATGTAGTATCACAGTGCTTAATCCCAAAACATCTCAATTTCTACATCAAAACTAAGTTTAAAGAGTTTGAGGCTCCATTAAGCACCAGCTCTCCCTACTAAGCGACGTAAGCATAAGTCTGCAAGCTAAACTACAACTTCTTAGAAGTGAGCATTTAATCACCAGCAACACACAATTAGTCAGGCAGAAATGTATGCAATTTAGAGAGCTTGTGGTAGTCATTGTTTTTACACAGAACATCAATAGCTGCACAAATAGTTGCACCCAGAAGGAATCAACCGACAGGAATGAAACTTGATGAGTAGATTTCTCAAATGATTCACGGCCGTGCATGTGACATAAGCAAGGACGGGCCTTTTCGCTGCACCTGACTGACCCAACAAGCATGATTGCGGACATTCAGCAAGCAGTGATGCCCTCCATGAGTCATCCTGTTAGTGCCAGCCACACCGGCAGACGCTTGCACAACGCAGGACTACATGCACGCAGACGACAGTAGCATATGCATAACATCAACATAGCGTCACCCTATCCATCAAAGTAACCACATACAGTAAGGAATTGTTTATCGGCAGTGGTGCTCACAATGCATCTTGCAGCATTAGTCTCCAGGCAACACGTTTGGGAATCACCCACAACAGCAGAGGCAGCATATGCTGGTCTTCTGCCTTTCAGCTTTTACTTCAATAAAACCATCAGAGGAGCTGCAGCCTGCCAGAGCTCAGGGTGTGACCAAAACAATCAGCCACTTTCAGCCAACTGGACAAACGCGACACCAGCGAAACTGGTAAAGCAAGTTCCACTCAAACCTGATGACTAATATAATGGACATCTGAAACCTGCGTGCTGACTTGGGTATAATTGGATCTGAAGTCAAAGTCATTCACCCAGCCTTTGACTTTAACCGAAAGGTGCCGTGAAGCAGAGCAGAAGCAGGGGCAGCAGGACGTGCACCAGTTTTAGAGACTGCACTAGACTTTGAAGCGACTGCTGGGTGAAGTTTGTAAACAGCGGGGGGCTGATGGAAACGCAGTCAATGAGGAAATGAAGACCAAATGTGTCTGGCTGATAGGAATCAGGCATGTAAACAACAGCCTTTGGGTTCTTTTCACTAACTGGATCCAACAGCAGCTCCGAACAAGGACCAGCATCCTACATTCATCATCATCTTAACTAATAAACTGAATCTTTATTTTACCCCCCAACCCCCACACCGTGGTGCACTTTATGTGGGGTATACACAAACCTCTCTTTATGCTGTACATCCAAACAGGCCGTTTTGTTTTGTTTTGTTACTGGGCCTTGCAAATTATATCTCCTTGTTCTGATTGGCTGCCCTGCATTGTGCCAGATTTACAAAGCAGTACAAGCTGAAACACTTCTTACAACGTCAAAGACAATGGGCGGAGCTAAACTGCTGTAGGCAGAATGGTCGGATTTATTTAAATGCATGCATTTGCATAAAAATGAAGCACAACAATGAGCTCAAAAACAGATTTGTGGCAGCTTTTACTTTTCATTTATAGACTATGTGAACTGTGAAATGGATGGTACACTTACAGACTTCAACAGTGTTTACATGTTACATCAAACCACATTAATAAGGAAATGCTTGTCAACTTGACCTCATTTAACATACAGGGACACCACCCAGAATCATACTTTCATTTGTACCTCCTCCTAAGAAAGAATTTAAACAGCTTTTTAAAAGCAGCGGTTAAAAGCTTTGTACAAGTTTGAATGCTGCAAACTGTGTGTCAGTCACCAAACCCTCATCTCCAACTGCATCATATGTGTTAAAGGGAATTTCACTCTTAATTCTGCATGATTTAATCATTTAGATTTACTCATTTAGATTCAATCGTTTAGATGTATACAAAGTCATTCAGAAGGGTTTGAGGTGAAATGGCTCATAATTGATCATTTCATTGCATCAGTGATGGTGATTGGAACCACATCCAAAATGACCTATGAACTTCCATGTGTCTGTAATGTTGATAATAGTGAATCTGTATGGTAATGGTAAATCTGAAAAGGGCAGCTTTCTTTGCATACTACTGTGTCTAACACGTAGGATGCGCATTCCAACTAATACAAGCATAACTACTTCCCACCAGTATCCATAATGAGTTTTAATGAACAGATAACACATTAAAGAACTGCAGAGAAACACAATTTAAACCGGTTTATTATTTAAAAGCAGCTGGGAATTCTGTAGGTGTTCGTGTTGGGTGAGTAACAGAAGCCATCCCTTCAGATGTGCTAATGATTTGTCAGAGCTAACCGGTACTACACTGTGTGCTGATGAGCAGAGCTGAAAGATCACGCGACTCATTTTTACATCACAATCGAGATCAATTTTAAGTTCAGTTTTAAGTTTAGCCAACATCAAAGTGCTTTTGTACCCAGTACCTTGTGAACTGTCTATAGGTGAGTAGCATCATAACCACAACTGACTGGCAGTCTGGCACATAGGATATACTGGACCTCTTGGCCAAAATAACAGGAGGGGAGCTTCAGTTCTAAAAAAAAAATCACAATTTTAATCTAATTTGGGAAGAATATTTAACTGCGATTTTTGTGATCAGTATTGCGACTACAATTTAAATTGACCAGAGCATCCCTTTTCTCAGTTAGCTTTCACAGCATGTAGTTGTTTGGCTGCCTCTGATTGGACTCATCCACAGGCAGTTTACAAGCTCTGCTATGTCAACATTCACCATAAAATAGCCTATAATTAAAAACTGCAGCTCTTGCGATTTGAATATTGAATATTCTTTTAAATTGCGATTTCGATATAAAATTATTTGATCGGTCAGCCCCGCGGTCAGCCCCACGTACTTCGCTTCTAGAGGCATTAAGGATGCCTGGGTCCCATCATCACTACTATGAATTCCGACTTGACAGGTTTCCCTAGAGTGGAACATGGCCCAACATGCAGCTCTGAATGGCATTTATATCTTATTGATTAAATAATGACGATTTTTCTGTTTTTTTATTATTTATTATTATACTGTTATATATAAACCCGACAAAACTACATTGCATAGCTTAAAGACCAGTAGGAGTAGCCGCCTAGCAGTCTGACGTTCCATATTTCCCAGTTTTGCAGGCATAATGACCTTAATAACACTATAAGCTTCCATTTCATGTTAGCAAATGGAGCATATAATATCCAAGCTGGAAGACGAATAAAAAGCAGTGAGCTTCAGACACATCTGAAACCGCGAGGGGAAAACTGTGCGAATTTGATATTTTGCTCAACTACTCCTCCAAGCACTCTCCCCTTCGCTCCCTTCAGCTGGGAAAGATCAGGGATGAGAAATGTAAAGACATGTGGTAGCAAGGCGGCGTATCAGGGAGTGCGCATTGTTGGAGCTCGGATGGCAGGGCTTTGAAGTCGGGCAGAAGTCTGATTGCTCTTCGTGGCTGGGGCCGGATGAAGGACCCGATTTCGGCAGCCGCTGGTGCTCTGCACTCGCTGGGCATCTGCAGGCTTTCTGCTCCATTAAAAATTCAGCTGCTTTAAAAATAGAACTGTTGCCAAACACCAGGGAGTCTGCCAAACTGGGGACACGCAGGTGACATCTGTGCTTTTTATACCACTCCACTTGTCTTTTCCTTGCAGACGGCAGAAGAGCGTTTCTGCTTTTTAACCAGACGTGTTTATGGTGACAGACCAATAAAATCGAAGTCAAGCTTTAAGCCAAATATGCTGAATGATCACTAGCTTTATTAGTGTAATCTCAACAGATGTGTCAGGTAAGCACCTGCACCAACACAGCTGCAGTGGTGAGATATGGGAGCTGAACGATGCGAGTAAATCATCAACAAACCTCAGAACAAGCTCCTACAAATGTGCGCTGGAAAATCCTACAAATTACTGCACGGTACAGTGAAAACTACTGACATCCCTGCACACAAACCTGGAGGTTTCCATGCTCCATCTCATCTGTTCACAGGTTAACAGTGCAGGAACTAGTGCAGAACTGATCATATTAAAATGAGATTACTTACTGCAATTAGTCAAAAAGACTATACAGGTTGTTACCTAACCTCGTATAATATTAATATATTATAATATATTAATAAATAATATCATGATATTGCTTTAAAAATGACATTTAAAAAAGGTTCATACACTTTTTAAACAGTGGACTGTAATGACTTTACCAAGACATGAAATTTCCTTTCTGTGCCAAACATACATATACACACACACACACACACACACACACACACACACACTAATACTTTCATATCAAACGTAGTCCCTGTTTCAGGAAGACTGATTATATTTTTGAGTAGTTAGTCAGGCTGGGGGTTGAAGGGAATGAATATAAGAAAATGTGTATGTGTACCTGGTTTAATATCCCAACGTCAGAGAACAGACCTGTTATTTTGCTCACTAGATCAATATTCCACACATTATGCACCTGTGTATGTAGTTTTGAGTTTGTCTTTGACATTAGCAGACACATTAGTGTCAAGTCTCAAAGTGTTTCTTGGAATCTAGACTCTTCAGCATTTACACGTTGATGAGATGATGAACCATATGGGGGGGGGGGGGCAAATGTCTAGGAAATTCCTATTCCAGACCTGGAAAATCAAATTTCTACATTTCAAGACCTTTACTGGATTCCCATGACCATGCAATCCCTGCTTAAAGCAACACTAAAATGCAGCACTAATTCAACACTTAAAATTCAGTGTGTCAAAAATATACACACTCATAATATACAGTTTATTACATGTAACACATTTTTGGCGATAACATTTTGGATTTACTTTTAATTGTACACAGCACTACATGAACACACACACGCGCAAAATTCAGTGTGCCAAATAAATCTTAAATGGGAATTGTGATATCAGTGCAAAGCCAAGCAACTGTAATTGCTATTTAATGAAGATGAAGAATCATGTGACACTATTATCCAGTATTCAAACAAAGCCATGCTTCTGAAACTCTTGCTGCTAGCTTCAGTCAAACGTCATACATTGCTAAAAATTCCCTCACACTCACAGCGCTATGTCTATAAGCCAAAGTGACAGTACAACACGATTACAAGGTACCTCTGGGAAATGTGTCATCCTCTGTGGACACAGCAACAAATCAATGAGAGGAGTTCATTAATGAAGAGGCACCGCTTGACAGCCCACAATGGCCTTGAAAAGGACTCGTCCTCAGCAATCTGTGACAGACCCCCTTAACAGGGGGCCTCCCTGCCCCCCATTAACACTTTCTGGACAAAGGCCAGTAGCAGCCCTGACCTGTCCCAGATCAATGCCCACCTCTCCGCCCAATTAATGGGATTTCCTCAGGCCCACTAAACCAGTGTGCTCCTCTGCACCACCAGAGATCCAGTTTCCTATAGCATGCAGTCAGGGAAGATGATGGGAGCTAATCTACAGGGACAGGATCACGACCTTTCCCCCTCCCTCTCTCAGGCTGTGAAAGTGTGAGGAGCGCAGCTGTTTCACAACATAGTGACCCACAAAGAAATACTCAACACACGCCTGAACTCATGTCTACAAACAAGACTGAATCATTCCTATAGGGTAACTGAGGGGTCCAAGGGTCCCACCGTTACACTGTTTGGCTGATAGATGTGTAACCGTGTGTAGTCTTTCTTTCATGGTCCTATTCAGCTTAAGAGTTCAATTTAACTCGAGTCTGTGTTCAGAATTACACCATTTTCTCTCAGTACACCAAGATGGAAACTCGAAAAATCATGGATGCCTCTAGGAATGCATGTACTGATAGCAACAGCTAGATAGCCAACCAGATTACTAACATTAATTAATTCATTCATTCATTCGTTCATTCGTTCATTCATTCATTCATTCATTCATTCATTCATTCATTCATTCATTCATGTGCATGTCAACTTTATGGTCAATGATCTAGATTTAACCAGCCACTGATTCTGTACGTAGACTGATTTAAAGTCTTAAAGTTAAAACTTAATATTATACAGGCAATATCTTACTACTGCGCAAGCGGTATCGGTTGACTTAACACCCCAGCGACACCAACAATATCCACTACTTTCTAAAATCTCAACCTGACCTGTCGCTTGACGATCTGTTGCTTGTCCACGCTAAATCGTGTCTACAAATCGCGTACTCCCATAGGAACTGACTGGTTGCTTGTCGCTTTGTCGCCTACTAGCGTGAACATTTTTGAATATGTGACACTGCGTTCAAAACAGCTGATATCACCTACACCGGAACGTCAGCTCTTTGAAACCTATATCAGTGACTATATCAGCCCTAAAGGTTACCTCAGGAGACCATATAACGGTGAGTTAAGGACAGCCCTGTTTGTGCCCACAAAACAGTTCCAGGCAGGCTAGAGTGAGACTGATAATCTTCTTAAAATGGGGGAAGACAAGCCAGGGTCATCAGCCTTCCCAGCTCCCAAAGCTACGTGCCAGCCCGCCTGACTGACACAGGTTCTAATGCTATTAGACTCAGGATTGCTTCTGCATTCTTAATCCCTGTTCCTGGGTCCTCATTAAAACTTTCCTCCCTCCCACCTGTTCCACAGAGCAGCTGTTCTGCTCGTCTCTGCCGGCCTGTTCTCGCGAGCAGTGCCTGGAATGACACCAGGAAGCAGGTGGCACCCTAGGCTATGGCCTCCAGCTGACCAGGCCAGTGACCGCAGCATGTGCTGAAAGGCAGTCTGACCTGTGTCGATGGTGTCCGTTTCAGAAACCCTAATTTTCTTAGAAAATGTACTTTGAAGTTTGTACTTTGTGACCCTCTAAGTGCACTTTAAACAGGCAGTGCTGCACTGTTATTACAGACCAAATTATGAAACGCAAATGTACTTTGTCCATTTTTATAGCTAACTGTGTCATACAGAGTCAGAAACCATTAGCAAGTCCGTCTGAGATTACTGAACACCTCTATGCAGTCTGAAACAAGTGTGCAGATTGGAGCCATTAGCATAATGCTAATTAATAGGTAAAAGCTCCCTTTGCATGTTACCTACATTGGCCATGCAGCACCAGTGCAAAGCTAAGTAATCCGGAAATGTGGACACCAGAAATGTTTCGGCCAATCGACTACACCAGGGGTGAGACGAAAATTTGTTGCTTTGTCCAGTAAGCTTCTCTAGCTTCTAGCAGTTGTTTAGATTTGGCCGATATTTCAAACTGCAGAAGATACAATAGGACTCCTCCTTTGCTGATACCACTCCTGAAACCCTGTACTGTCCAATACCAGTATCGTTCTGTCTATAAACTCTGAAGCTCGAAAATGTGTCCCATGTGTGAATGCTTAATTAGAGCACGTCGAATCAAGACATGCAGACCTAAAAACTGCACTGTAATTGGCCTCATGTCTCTCAACAGAGAGTATGGTCAGTGTCAGCAGCTGGCAGGCATCCCATGAATGTCACAGAGAATTCTCTGCTCTCCTCCAGTAAGACTCACGCAGATCCATGAGCTGGGCTGAAACACTTCAACGGTGTGCTGTTAACATGACAAAAACTACACAAAACATGGTTTCAGAGAGACAATCAGCAAGAATCAAAAGTACGGTACAGGGAAATGTTTCCTTTACGGATTTGCCTCTTCCAAAATGTGCTTCCCAAATCCAAGATATGCATTGCTGCAATGAGACTAACATAGTCAACAAGCAATAGAGGCTTATAGCCCACCAAATGCATGCCTAATTCATCAAACCACGTTAAATGGGAACTCATGTTGAGGTCATGTTGAGGACCTGTTGAGGTCCTCAGGAACAGACAGCCACATTTCAATTGATGAATTATGCTGAAAAGGCTCCAGAATTTCATAGAAATACCCTTTAAGTAATCAAGCAGACTTGTATATGTGGTTTCTGATGATGCCTGGTGCACTCCCAATCATAACAATGAATGAAAACACACTGCATAGCTAAACACACTAGCAGTGGCCACCTTGAAGGCTGATTGGCAACCTGCAGTTTGTACGGTGCTAATTGGTGGGTTTTATGCTTCCACTACCTGTTAGCTGCATTAGCCTCATAACACCGGTGATAACTACAGTCACAAAACTCTTCATT
Source organism: Semaprochilodus insignis (assembly GCA_034552555.1). NCBI lineage: Eukaryota > Metazoa > Chordata > Actinopteri > Characiformes > Prochilodontidae > Semaprochilodus > Semaprochilodus insignis. Next base: position 16,203,704 of record CM067483.1, on the reverse strand, counting down.
CAGAACATGAACCTAACAGGCTTTTGTGAGACCTAAAGCAGCATCACTAAACATCATTTTAGCAGTATGCAATGATCTCTTTGAACCTGGAGTCTTTAGCTGGTAGTATCTTACTTGCATCACCTGCTGTAACAGATAGAGCAGCTTTAAAGCAGGAGGACGATGACACTGGAGAAACCAAAATGATGCAACACTGTAGCACCATCTGCAAGTCCTCTACAAGCTCAAAAATGCCATTTTTAGGCACCATGTTCTAGGACAGCAGGTCAATCACCTTTCTCCTTTCTCTCACTAGCAAATAGCCTGTTCTAATAAACTCTTAAACTGAAGAACATGGCCAGCTCCTGTCTCGCTGGTTTGAGGCAGGCCTGTGTATGCAGAACAGCGTCAGTGAAAACATGCTATAAACCACAAAAGTGAACCCATACTGAAGCAAACAAAGCATACTCTGAATCTAACAGAGAACTGGCCTGGACGGCAGCCACAAACGCTTTGGCTGACCACAACAGCCTGTGCATATAATTTGTAGGCAGTTATTAGCAAAAGCCCTAGCTGTCTTAAATAACCATAATATTCATACATAATAAATACAAAGCAGTCCTGTTACCTTAAACACCTGCTACCTTATAATAGAAGCAATACTATTAAAGATAAACCGCTGGGAACTGGAGGCATTAACTTAACAGGGCATCTCTTTGGCTGCACTGTGAGCTTTATAAATCACATTGAGTAGGGATCCTTATTGATCTGGAGCCCACTTAACCTTAATTCACCTTGCTACATGGCAAGGACGGCTAAAGAGCATCCAATAACCGCACAGAATGGATGCCTTACACTGGTGGAACAGTGTGTTTGGGAGCATAACAGCACTACACGTTCAGAATGTCACGCACAACTGATGCGACTGATACAATGACAATATTCTGAAAGCAGAAGAGTCGGTCATTTACCCACACTTGAGCAACAGCAGATCTGATCTACTAGATCAGTTTTAGTAGAAACTTATTAACAGATCCACTACAATACACCATCCTGTGCAGCATATTCATGCACAGGTACTTTAGATACTCTGCAAAACACAAGTGCATAATCTAAAATTCACTTTTCCCTTTTGCGTTTCCAAAGCTCCTCTTACCTTCGAGACGCATCATAAGTAGGGGGTGAAACGGCATCTTTAGAACAGATGTTATGATAGTTACATTTTTCTTTTTGGCCTGAGAGTCCCATTGGCAGAGCTGCACTGTGGAATAGCTACTCAGCATCAACCAGGTATCCATATCAGGAGATGGTCATTAGCTTCTGTTAAATGCATTCTAGGAATGCCCCAAACCTAAGTCTGCCTTTTTACTACATATCGACAGAGAAGATGGAGGCAGAAAATGAAAGCTCAAAATCAGGCAATAACTTCGGACCTGAATTTAATGGGGTCCCCATTGTGCTGTGTAATGTGTTCTATAACAGTTTCCCCCGATTAGTTTGTCATTCTGTGTATTCACTTTGAAGGAGTCAAACAAGTAAACACTCACTGGAGCCTAGAGAGAGACAGAGTCATATAGGGCTGCAATTATGTTGCCCCTCACCACCAATGTTTACCACATTGGGTGGGACAGACATTAAATCAGAAATGGAAACAAGGACTTTTCTGCACTTATCACGGCCATATGCCGTGCTGCTGATATCAAACAGCATGCAGCAGCTTGCTTAGATAGAAAGGGCGCATATATGTATGATTTTGTCACATGGAGCTAAACGTGGGTGACACGGCAAAAACATTTTCAGGAGACATCATGGTTTCATGAAACAGACACAATGCACTGTTAATGCTGCATTTGAAAACTGCTACAAAAATGATGTACACTGATTGTTCAACATACTATACTGAGATGCATCAAACTAAACAGGACTACTTATGCTTTCTCTGTAGTAAAGCATGCAGTTGGTCAGCGCTTTTTAAGCACATGTTGATATCATGACACGGCCAAAAAAGAATCACCACTATATCATCACACTGCCCACCTCTGAGTGGAACATGCCACATTTTTAATCGGCTGGGTCTGACAGCAGCGATCTGAACTGAAGGCAAGCGCTTTACCCACTGCCAAATTCCTGACCTATTAAGAAACACCCACATGTGTTATTTGGTCTGCACTTCAGCCGCTGCAATATGAAATGAACTGACCCAAATGAAAAACATGCATATCACCGTGTGGGATACAATCTACAAGCAGGTTTCTAGAACACTGAAGAGAGATTTAGGCAGGGCTCACTGGCACTGTAGCTGTCTAAGGTTTTGCTCTACATGAGGGAAATCCCAAGCTTGAATCCCACCAATGCACACATATACACAGTGTAACAGTCCTGATTAATTAATCTCAGTAAACACAGCACTACTGTTCTGCATCTGAGCTAACTCTTACCCTACAGTTCACATTAGTCTGCTAATAAAAGTAAGGCTATATGGTGATTAAAACTAGCATGGGTGTAGAAACACACATCACATTATGCGAACATTCAGCATTCCAGGCATCTACCTTTACACAATATGTGGAAGCATTTCCCATGTCCTCAATGGAACACGGCATAAGTGGGCCAACAGACGCTGCACTCATCCACAGCACAGCTGGTCCTGTTCACTGCGGGACTATGACAGTGAGGGAGAGAGAGGGGTCACGGGGAGACTTTGAAAAAAAGACCCAAAAAGTAGGGCTTCTGTACAACTCCCAACGTCTAGGCTTCACTGCAAGCTACATTTATGCCCTCTCACAGCCATGACCGCAGTGCAAAAACAGCACGTGGGAGGAGGAAAGGCAAAAACAATCGTTCAGCTCCAAAGCCGGACTTCCTGAGTGCCTCAATGGAAAGCATAGCCATAGCAAACGTATTCATTTTTGTAGGGTCTCGTGACAGTACTGAAACTATTTAACCCCAGAGACTGTATTGTGAGCCATCTATAATCTGATAAGCATTTGGCACTGTAGAGGTTAGAAACCAGCTAAAAGATCTTCAGCATGGTCAAGGTTTGTTGAACAAGCTTCATGCTAATGCCCAAAACCAAAAGGGCAGTTGAACAGGGTACTGGCATACTCCAATATGACCTGTATTCATAACTGTAACAATAGGTGGTAGCTTATAAAACCTCCAAAGAAAGGCAAAGTTAGTAGAACGGGATGCTCTGGAGCAGCAGCACATGAGTCTATGGCCACCATGTCCAGTGCAGGCTAGAAGGACATACAGCCTCCCTAACACCAGGTTGTTGAGGGGTGGAAACGTGTTTTCTGGAGGGGCTGTGAATCGGCAAAAACCTGCCAATACGATATACATCAGGACACAGGGGGTATGATGCCATATGCTGGGGTACCGTGAGCAGGGAGATGTAGTGCAGTAATTTGGTCTAATATTGCGATTGCATATATCTTGCCTATATCTCACACCCCTATAGACAGAGCCAGATCCAACAGCTTTGAGATGACCCTGAGAGCGGTTTGTGATCCAGAGCTAATCATGCAACATCAGTACCTGATCTCACTCATGCCTTTGTGGCTGAATGCAAACTAGGCTGGCAGCAGAGGCAGAAAAGGCTCAATATTAAAAAGGGGAAGTCCCCTGAAATTTTTTTTCCGCCAAAAACTTTGACATAATTAAAGGGTTCAGATGTAAACAAAGTCATTCTACATGGTTTGACATGAAAGTCTATGTTCTACAGAAGAAAAAAAATTTCACAGTGGCGGTGATAGGAACCAGAGGTCTGAGGAGTTTTACACTGAAAGCTCCCTCGCAGAAAGTTATTACATGAAATGGTTATGCTGCCTGGTGTGAGAAATTGTGATAAAGTTTTAGCTTAAAATATATTTTAATTCAATAATAATTGTGCAGTCATTGCGGATTAGTCCCCAAACTTTCTCTTTTTTCCCAGATTTATGACCGTTTTACCATCATAAACATCACATACACAAGCTTAGAAGACGTGTAGGTTCACTGGTGGTTTTGGATAGTAAACATAATGGCTATGGTTGTGTTGTATACACAGAGACCCCAGAGTTCCCATCATCCACCACCGTAACGAGATCAGAGGCTGTAACTTTCTATACAATGAACCATTTCACATCAAAGCACCCTGAATGATTCTGCTAACATCTCAAGGACTGAATGAAGAAGAAAACCTGGACCATGTGTTGGAATTGCCTTTGAATACATTTGATTTCAGAAGCAGCATTAGAAGAGCAGGTGTCTGGTCACATTTGGGACCGATTTTGTGGACAAGGACTAAAGACTAAGCTCTGAGGTCTTGTGAAGGTGAATGGTGCTCAATTATTGGAAACCAGATTTAGTCTAGGCTTAGGGCTGATCTGTGTGTAGAAAACCCGTTCATAGTGTTCAACTGCTCAACAAACCCAACAGCAAACTCAGCCAAGGACAGAGAAGACACGTCTATTACCCGATCACGAGCAAGACGAGATCAATGCCTGTGCTGCTGATTCAGACTCAGCCAGCATGAACCTACTACACAAGTGGAGCCAGCATTCGCGAAACATCTGAGATGGAAAGCTCCTAGAGGACGTAAAGGCCTCCCTTTCATTTATGGCGGGTTCACACCAAGTCACATCTCTGCTGTCCCTCCCACCCGCATCAGCGGCTCGAACACCAGGATAGAGCTGTGAAGGATGGAGAGCCCTCCGGAAGTCACACCGAAAGGCACACCAGGCTGCAGTGAGGGGCTTATAATAGCGCAGCTGACGGGCATGAGAGCCTCTATTTTTAGCCCTACCAGGGCGAGGCTTCGCTCATCAGCATCACTGCGGCCGCCGCGATACAGAAACCTGATTCATTAAAATGTAAAAAGAAAGAAATCAGGATAAACGGCTTTAATGGAGGTTTTAACGACTATCAGCTCGAAGCTCCTGTGTTGTCCAACTCCTGGCAATAGGAAAGGGAGGTGCAGAGCTGCACCGAGCTCGTCCCTTTAGCTCTATAGGCTCATTAGCTGCTAACACACTGAACAACTTCTTCTTCTGTGTCGTGACCCAAAACTTTGCATGAATATGCACCAGCTGTGCAGCAGCCCAGGAGAGGAGCAGCAACAAAGAGGAGCGAGCTCGACTGGGGATGGGATTACCAGGAACCCCCAGCAGTTGCTGAAGTTCCTGAGTGCGGCTGATAAACGCTAAACATCACTTGAGCTGAGGTTAATGGCCATCTAAGCAGTGCTGAGACTGTAGCTTACCTCCTCCAGGGCAGCCACTGTGTTCCTACAATGCGCCATTCGCGTGGTGAAGTTGGAGGCGGTGGGTGACTTATAGTCTTCATTGGTCTCGGCTACGAACTCCGCCACTGTGATCTGGTCCGGCATGTTATCCCTGTTGTTATAATCCTAGCTAAGTCTCCCGTCCGCGTGTTTCTATCAGTAAAACAATCGATGTAGGTTCGTGTACAGCTCATGAAATGGAGGGACGGGCGTCCCGGAGTGCGATCATTGCTCAATTCCAGTCGTGCCGTGGAGAGAAAGGAGCAAGTTGAGGAGTCGGTGCATGAGAGTGAAGTGCTGGTGTCTCTCTCCCACTCTCTCTCTCTTTCTTTCTTTCTGTCTGTCTCTGTGTGTGCCTCTCTCGATCTCCCCTCAGCTTTACACACCCTCCGTCCACTTCAAGTGCTAATCCACTCGAACCGTCCGCCACTGAGCCGAGCCAGCGCCGTTCTCCTCGTGTGCATGTGTCCTAAGTTGTCTCCTCAGTGGTGAGCGCAGTAGCAGAGTGGAGATCGCTACAGCAGCGCCCGCCGTCCAGCAGCCGATTCAATGAAAGCGCAGCGAATTTGACAAAGTAAAGGTGGAGGCGATTCAATGGGGAAGCGCTGCCCAATCAGCGCCCGCGCCCGCTTGATTCCAGCCAATCAGGTTCTACGCAGGGCGTGGTCTCTTACATGGCCGTGGAAGGCAAAGCGTCTTTCTTAAGGTGGAGAAGGAAAGTTTTCACTGGCGCGCACATGAAAACAGCGTCGCTCATACGCCTGTATGTTTTTTGTATTGTTTGGTTACAACAATATTAATCCTCAGTTCGAGCGCTATTAGTTTCATATAAACTGGTGCTGTGTTCTGAAAATACAGTATATCATAACTTCCTATGTACACTGTAAATAATATGGCACTGTACACACCTACACATAGCCACACATTTGTGCTATGCTAGCTTGGGGAGCTAGAAGAAATAGCATTAACAATAGTACAGTAAGTGGATGAACAAACGCTACTTTAGGTAGCATTAATTAATATAGAAAAATGGATTTTACAGCCCAGTTTACAAGGGGGCTTGGGGGTGGGGGTGCTGTCGGGGCAAGGGGGGCAGGGAAAAAAAAGACATTTATTAAAGGATAAATATGAGTTTATAATTTCCAATTACAACTTAAAGTAATCGCAAATATTATTCTTTGTATACCCATTTTCATTATCAAGACCATTTTTCTCTCATAATGGACTATTTTCCAACTTTGTCCCTTTTTTAGGGACAACAATGACACTGGCTATAAACTGTAATATGAAACATATCAGTGCATAACAGAACCAACAGAGAACCACCAATACTGAATTAGTGTCTTTGAGTCAATTATAAACTGTCAGGTGAATAAACTGATTCGGACCCGCCTTAGAACACCGCTGATACATCGAAAACTTAACTCATGTCCCTTCAGGCTCCCAGCATCAAGCTAGTGCAGTGCTAGTAACCCCTCTGTACTGTCAGGTTTCCTACCCGGACATTTTATCTTACTGAGTCTCCAGGTCAGCAAATTACCAGGGAAAAGGACCCTGGACCCTGATATTTGACTATTTAATATTTGTGTGTTGGGTCAGTACTGTATTTTACTGTATTTGCTTTTAATTTCAGGATTCAGATAGTTGGTTTATTTTATGTATTTTAATGTAGGCGATTAATGAAGGCAAACTACAAAATACTGTAATGCTCAGAAACTCAAGGTTACAGCCCAACACAGTTAATTTATCGATGTGCTGGAAACAGAACCAAACACAGCGAGAAGAAACACAGCCCTCTGCTCTACTCCCCCCTGAAAAACCCACCACTCCACCTGTATTCAGGGTCTTCAGTATAAATGTCCTTTGTACGTGCGAACCTAAAACAGCCCAGCATAAACATTTCTAAAAAATGAACTTATGACATGCTGTGGCAACACCACAATACGTTTTGTCAGAACTTTGCTGTACTCCATGAAGTGCTGGCTAACCACTGTGCTGTCCCCTAGCTCACCTCCAAAAGAGGCTAGGGGGTCTGGTAGACGGAGCACAGTTCCACTGTGAGTGCTGCAGCACTCTGGGAAGAAAGCAGCTAGTGGCCCCAGTTGGAGCAGAACACACTGTGTAAGGAGAAACGATCCACTGTACTACAAAATGGAGGGACATGGATTTTCATGGGATAGATTTTCAAAAACAGGCTTAAAATTACAGCACAAAAATGAAAGAATATGATATCTGAATGTCTGTTCCAAGCCTTAAAAGTAGATTTCTAAGGTAGAGCCTAAAATAAATACTAAATAAACTAAATATATACCACTTTTGTATCCTAAAGGGGGGGCCATAGCAAATTAGCATCATTGTTGCTGTGTTTATAACCTATTAAATAGCAATTAATCACATGTACTTAATTCAAATACACTCATCATCAAAAAAAATATTTGCACACAGAAGGAAGGTCGGATTGCAATGCTATTGGGAATGAAGATAAAGGTTACCAGTAACAATAAATGATGATAAATTTGGACTGATATGGGCAATATTTGTTGAGCTACACATATAGAAGTAGCGTCTCTCAGTATGGTGTCGGGCCGCCAGGTTTGCTAACACAACATGCCAAACGTCTCAGCATGGAGTTGTAGAGGTTTCTGCAGATTTTGTGGTAGGGGAGGAGGTGGAGTGACACCAGGCTTTCTGGACATGTGATGCAGGACACCAAACCGCTCATCTTTAAGTTGACCACGGCGCCTCCGCACACGGATTCATTGGTCGGCTCCACCAAGACAAAAGATGTCCCGTTGCCATTCTGATTCACTCCATGACAGTCTGACACAGCAACATTGTGGAACTTGACGTGGTGTTAAGGGCAGTCATCGTAACACTCTGTGTGCATGTAGTCCTGCGTTGTGCCGCCATCTGCCAATGGTGCTGGCACTAAAGCGATGGTCAGGTACAGAGATAAGGCCCGTCCTTGCTTACAACACATGCTCGAAACTTAAATCATTCACATGTCTCGCAATGTCAAACCTACCGACCAAGTTTCATTCCTATGGGTTGATTCCTACTGCAACTATTTGTGCAACTATTCTTTTGATTAGTGTGTATTACTTAAGTGAAAAAGTAGCTGTTATCAGAAATGAGGTTTGATGGACCTTCTGATACTAAAAGCACTCTTAAAACTGTATCTTGTTCTCAATATGAGTAAAAGTAAATAGTTTATGAAACGAGAGGAATATCCCATATTAGCACAGCCAATTTAGCCGTTATTAGTTGTGCATGTTAGACATCTGGCTATCACCAGGGTGGATTGATTTACATATCACCCTCACTGGGAGTTTTCCTTACGGCCCACAGCGCTGATGTCCCACTTCAACGTGTCCAAATGTTTGCTCAGTGTTTCTACTGAAGATACTAGAGCTCACGGTTTGTGGTACCAAAGTACGATATCTTTGTTGGAACATCCAGGTGATGTGCCTCCGTCTGAAGCTCTGAGGGGATGTGATGTTTGTTTTTGGGGATCTGATCAGCTAAGAACTTGTGGGGTGAACAAGAGCTGGATAATTATCTCCCAAATTCCAGTTAGTACGGGGGATGGTGCTGAGTTTTTGACATCACACCTGTGGCATTAGCTGGACGTACATGTATGTAGGTGGATTTATTCGTTGCTTTGTAGGTCAGATATGAAAGTGTGGGAATCGTTTCTTATGGCTTTAACTCTGCTCTCTGTGTTCTTCCTGCTCTGTAGCTTCATGGAGGTGTGAAGCAAGATAAGCTACTGGATCTTGGATTATTCCTGTCAGGGCTGGAAGTTAGGCCTGTTACAGCAGCGAGACAAGCGTCACACCCTACTGCCTCCAGAACAAAAGGCTCATTAAAATGATAATGATAAGAGAAGCGTAATCTCTATAACAGCCCTCCTCACAGGAGGAGCCCTAGCCAATTATAAGCAGTCATATCAACATTAGCATGACAGAAGGCTGTTTCAAGAGAGTGTTAGCTGTTCAAGCAATTTATTCCAAACTAGTTTTAAATGTTATTCAATTTCATATCCACCTACATTGTTTACGAATGCAGGGCGGTCAAAGGATTAGATAGACACATGTTGGGTTTTCTTTGAAAGGTGAATTTTCTTACTGTTTATTTTTGCAGCTTATTTGTTAAGGGAAATATACTCACTGGACAAAAAGTTGTCACCTTGTGGGCTTAAGCTGGTAGTAACTGGTACTGAGTAGACACTGAGTTTGCAGGTGTATTGAAGTGTACAGTCATAGTGGCAGTGGCAAAAATCTCAGTCTACAGGAAATTCTCCTCAGAATTGTGCAAGGAAGGCAGCCACCAAATCTGGTCCAACTGTGCACGTCTTTGATGTAAGAGTGGCTGAACATTGATGTTGCCTACATCCAGAAACTTGTGCAGTCCATGCCAAATCCAATCTCAGCTGTTATTCATGCTTGTGAAGGTATTACACTCTGTTAGGTACATTTCAGTCACAGGTCACTGAAACATAATGTAACATAATGTCTACATGTTTTTCTGAATATTTTTGGGCATATTTTGGAGCACTCTTCATCGGGTATGAAAAGCAGGTTTTGTTTAAATTAATATGTGACAGACAAGGAAAACAAGGAACTGATATTCAGGTGAGGCCAATTTTTCTCTGAGTAGAGGGTTTAGAGCCGTTTGTGCCGTTTGTGCTTAAACACAGAGGAATTTGTCTCCTGCATTTAACCCATCTGTGAAGTGAAACACACACACACACACACACACACACACACACACACACACACACACACACACACACTAGTGAACGCACACACTAGGGGGCAGTGAGCACACTTGCCCGGAGCGGTGGACAGCCCTATCCACAGCGCACGGAGAGCAGTTGGGAGTTAGATGCCTTGCTCAAGGGCACTTCAGTCATTACTGTCAATTCANCAGAGGAATTTGTCTCCTGCATTTAACCCATCCGTGAAGTGAAACACACACACACACACACACACACACACACACACACACACACACACACACACACACTAGTGAACGCACACACTAGGGGGCAGTGAGCACACTTGCCCGGAGCGGTGGACAGCCCTATCCACAGCGCACGGAGAGCAGTTGGGAGTTAGATGCCTTGCTCAAGGGCACTTCAGTCATTACTGTCAATTCAGGGAAGCAAACCAGTGAACCTCTGGTCACAAGGCTGGTTCCCTAACCTCCAGCCCACGATTGCCATTAATTTGACACAGTGGGAGCCCCCACCGACACACTTTCTCCATGATCTACTTTTGGAAACCATGAAGAGTTTTAGGCACCTTAGAACTTTTTCACATGAGGTTATGAAAAATCCACTTTAAAAAGTCTACATTAGTTTGGTGAAAAAGTCTACATTAGTTTTGCTTTTAGTATGACCAGTTGATGTGGAAGCCAGAAATTAAGCCAAGTTTGCTGGAATCCTTAAAGGAGCAACGTGTAAGATGACACAACCTGTTGAGTTCATACTCTGAACAATAGAGGGAAACAATAGAGGGAAACGTATCACCAGAATGTTATGGTGTCCACCCCTATCATAAGAAACAAGGAAATGCACAGTCCTTCCTCCTCAATGTTAGCATTAACAGCAGTTTACTTACCAGTTTAGAAGAAACTTTTTGGGTTCAGCTTCAAACATGCTAAGAGCATTATCCATTGATCTTCCTTTTATTTGTCCTGTTCTAACCCAGAGCAGGACCTTCAACATGATTTACAAGAGATTACAAAATGCCACTGGGGCAGTGCTACATCTTCATTCTCTCACGTTGGACTAATAACTTGACTATACAGTGAATCACTATGGCGTATTGAGGAAAAAAATTGGTGTTATGAGTCACGACGGGCCGGGGCTAACTGGTTAGCATGCTAAATTTATTAAGATATCTCTTCAACATGGTACATAATTGTATTTGACATAACATCATAACTGTTATTTCTTCACATTCTATTGATAAGTTTAGTTTATTTTGGAATGCTGTAAACTTTATAATTTATTTACTGTTACTGCTCCTTTAAGTAGGTGGTAAGAGCAGCATCATGAGTTGTACATATGGAAGTTCTCACTGTAATATATAAGCCAAGCCATCATCTTCACAATGATTATGAGTTGTTTTGACACTAAGAAAAACCCGTAGGAGAAATCTTTCCACCCATTACCACTAGCCGCCTGAAGTATGCATGTTACTATGTAAGATTTAATGTATGTTGGTATGTGGTTGGTTGAGAAAGTAATTGTTGTTTGTGCTGTGCTATGTAGGAGAGAGAAAACTAGTACAAATGTTAAACATTGTTTTGACGAAGTATATTTATTCTATTCTATTCTATTCTATTCTATTCTATTCTAACATCACATCAACTGAGACAGTCACAAGAATGTATGATGTAAGATATGTATATTAAACCTGGATATTCTTTATTAAGTGAAATCATGCTCATTTTAATTTAAAACTAGGTCTCTCAAAACATTTGACAGTGCAGCATATGTAATGAAATGCTCAGTACTTTCCAAGCCTTGTTGGTGGCTCTTCAACAGATTGGGAGAGCCAGGCCATAAGAAGCGATTCAGCGGGTCCCTGGTGGGCCGTTTTGTGTTTTTCCTGTGCTTTGTGCCGTGACAATCTGCTGACGTTATCCAGCCCATTCAGCTCCGGCGGGGCGGCCGGTTTTATAAATAGTGCTGCAGTGGCGGCCTGGGACCCACATCCAGCTCCAACTCTCAAAAACCCGAGCTGCCACCCCGCAACCTTGTGAAGTTCACAAATGGATTCTCCGCAGCCGTCAACATCAGTGAACACGGCACAATAAGAGCGGCTCAGCATTTGTAAAGTGCCAGCTCTGGTGTGGTTCTCCATGAGCCATCTGCCATTCAGAGGATTTTCCTCGTAAGACTCAAGGAGCTGGCCTAAAGACTGTAAACTTATCAGTCCTTTAAAATGTCCTGGTTTGAACCGTACATTGTAAATAATAATGGGTTTATGAAAACAGGGTAAATACGTTAAAGGGCTCATGTACTCTTTTTTTTTTAATGAAGAAGTTGGATGTTTTAAACACTGCTAAAGTTTTACAACGTGCCACTCAATTGTGATGCCACTAAAACCAATGGTTTGCTCCACCCATTCATGCTGAAGTTATAAGGAATGTTTCAGCCTCGAATGATTCTTAAACAAAGTGCAATACAGAGCAGCCAATCAGTCTTAAAGGCACAGAATACAAGCATAGCCTGTTTAGTATAGGTTGAAAACTGCTCCTGTAAATAAAGTAAAACTCTTTTGGCCATATAATACCAACTAAACTGATGTAAGAAGACCTCTTGGGAGGACTGCCGGAAAAAATCTAATCTGTAATATGTTTTGTATAGCTTATGATTGGTTACCATTTACATAATTAGTTTGTGCTTAGCTAGATTGGTTTGCATATGATTGGTTAGCCTGTGTTTAGCTAGGTTGGTTTGCATGATTGGTTGATTTGGTTAGTGATTGGTTAGTGTTTTGCTAATTTGCTAATTTGATGAGCCACAATGAAGTATGTGATGGAGGAGCCCTGCCAAAAATTATTGCTACTCTGAATAAATAAATAAATAAATAACTCATGGACTTTCATTGCAAAACAGGCTTCAAATAAGCAGAGAATCTCAATTGAAGCATTAGCTGAAGACATTGTGCAGAAGTTGCTGGCAAGCCGAAGGCTCTGCATGAGTGGCAACTCTGAATGGCCAAGTATCTATTATTGTTAAGCAGCAAGAATATCTATTTTGCAGGGACGGACAGATTCTGAGAATAAGGTTGGAATCATAGAGTGAAGCCATATACAGTTAATAATGCTATGCGTTCTCAAGGCAAGGGATGAAACACACACATTGAAAAATTGTGAAACAAAACTGCATCTATGTTTTATAGCATATGTTTTATAGCATACGTATACCTAGTAGTAAATAAGCATAGGCCTTTATAACAAGTGGATCTCACGCCATTTTAGAAAAATACAAGAACTAAATAAAGTCCATATGCCAAAACAAATGTGACGTTTGTAATTGACATTTCCTTCCAACATTGGTCCAGTGGGCACAGAGTTTAAGACAGACCAACACAAATTATCTTGTACAAGTCAGTTTCCTCCTGGGTAGATAAACTTCCTTCCATGGTGCAGAGCTGCATTCTCATATGAAGAAAATATTACAGAACTAGCCGCTACAGTTACGGGGAAGCAGCAAAGAGGAAACTCATTCTTAAACCAACCTGTATTTCAACCACACTGGTGTGTATCAGTCCTATTATAGTTTATGCATGGTGGCATGAAATGAAGAGCTACAAAGAAGGCCTGGTTTTTTGTATCTTGTCATGTTCACTTCCTGTTAGTGTTCCAAATTTAACAAGATTAATTAGTCCCTTTTACTAGCACTCAATGGAGACCTGACATACAGATACTGAAGTGGATAGATTGTGGGGTTTTAGTAAACAAGGGTGTAGGCCGGGGGCGGGGGGGCATATTTGCTACTATGACTTAAAGCCCACTACTCATTTTAATTTTTGTCAGCATTATGCTGAAATGAGATGAGAAAACAATTTATTTTAAGGTTAAAGTTCTAACTAGTTAAACTAGTGTTACAAGACTAAGACTACAGTAATGGCTGTCACTGAACATGACACAAAAAAGAAAATAGTGAAATAATAGATTTTTTCGCATCAAAACTATGCATAACTTAGAAAGTTCTATTTGCTTTATTACAGCATGATTTGTATGCAAAAAGCTCTTCATTTTTGAACAGGCACTTTAACACAAGCATTAGCCGCACCCAGAAGACATCAAACCATAAAATGTGAAGGCTGTTTGATTTACTGGCAAACTGTACTAATATACCACAGTATCATTTTTGGATGGGACGATTGTAATTGTTCCCAATACCCCTCCAGTTCCTATTCCCGTAACTGTGTAGTAACTGTGACAGTCCTGTACCTGAGTGGTAAAACTGGAAGTGTTGTGGCAGAAGCTGAGGTGAGCGTTATTCCTGTCAATATACCTTTAAAGTTCAAACACACATCACCTATTAGTGGGGCAGTTTTGGGCTGGACATTTGGGTACCAGCCTTGTGATCAGAGGGTTTGATTCCCTGAACTGACAGGAATGACTGAAGTGCCCTTGAACAAGGCAACTAACTCCCAACTGCTCCCGTGAGTAGGGCTGCCCACTGCTCCAGGCAAGTGTGCTCAGTGCCCCCTAGTGTGTGTGTGTTCACTAGAGTAAGAGGGGTTTTCACTGAGGTCTTAAATTTAGAACACAAATTCTTCCATGTGTCAGCGCGAATGGCAAATGGTTCTAAATTTTAGGTCCAAATTCTATGTTAAATTCATTAGTCCACAAGAATTGTTTCCAAAATGCATCCGACTTTAGATGTTCAGATGTTCCTTTGCAAATGTCTGACACTGGGCACTCTGAGGTGCCCAATCTTTTCCATGGTGCTCCTTTCCTTGTTTAGTCTAAAATTGTACTTAGCACAATTAATACACTAACCTGGCTTAAAATGTTGAAGAAAAGTTTTATCTTTGACTTCAGCATTTTGGAGATCAGTTTTTGATCAGGTGTGCCCAAACGTTTGCATGCCACTGTAGGAGCCTTTAATGAAGTAGGTTCCAATGTTCTTGATGTAATCCCATTGACGTGTACAGTGCGCTAGCAGACCGGACTTAGTAATGTGCTCACACTGAGAGTTCAGATCAAAAGCAGTCAATTGCATTCTGACCTTTAGTGGTTTTTGCTGGTCAGATTTCAGTGCCCTGACAACCCCCCTCTTGCACTGTACAGAGGCAGGGTGCTGAGTAACCTGTAACAAATGAACACTTGCTCAAAGAACGTGCTTGTTTCACATAGTGCTGGGGGTTTTATACTTTATGGTGTAGATTGATTCAGTTTCCAGGGCAAGATAAAGTACATGGCACTGTTTAGCAAACATTCCAGCCATTAATTAGCATTTGTATGTGTGTCATACTATGTGATAGTATCTCAGTACCAAAACCCTCTGCCTTATCGGTTTGACAGAATTCATGATTTTATATTGTTTTCATGTTTTCCTTTATGAATGTTCTTTTACTACAACCCCCAGCATGCATTATGCAAATGTGTCAAACAAGCAACGGTTATAAAGAAAGAGCAGCCACTGTCAGAAGAAAGGGTGCTGTCCAAGTTTAGGCCTTTAGGATACAGGCAATATTCACTCATCATCAAAAAATATAGTTGCACCCAGAAGGAAGTGTGGGACTGCAATGCTATTCGGAAGGAAGATAAAGGTTACCAGGAACAATAAATGATGATAAATTTATTTATTGAGCTATGCATACAGATGTAGCGTCTCTCCGTATGTCATCTGGCAACATGCCAGACATCTCGGCATAGAGTTGTAGAGATTCCTAATGGTGTCCTGTGATAATCCAGTAAACATTTGAACGGTTTGAACCGTTGAACCAATGTTGAAATCACGTATCTCACTATATTTAAACACATTTTTGACGTCCACAGACAACCATTGTTTACTGGGAATCCATCCTATGCAGCTTGAATATTCTCACACAGTTCTTGCAGATTTTGTGGTAGGGGTGGAGGTGGGTGACACCAGGCCTTGGTCGTTTCCACCAAGACAAAAGCTGAACTCGTCACTGAAGATGACCCGCTGCCATTCTGAGTCACTCCATGATAGTCTGGCCTGACACCATTGCAGTCTTTGGTGACGCTGACGTGGTGTTAAGGGCAGTTGTCGGTACGGTCTGCATGCATGTAGTCATGGAGGGCATCACTGCTCGCTGAATGTCCACAATTGTGGCTGTTGGGTCAGTCAGGTACAGTGATTAGGCCTGTCCTTGCTTACGTCACATGTGCGGCCAATGCGAGAAACTTGCATCATTTGCGTGTCTCACAATGTCAAATCTGCCCACTAAGTTTCATTCCTGCCAGTTGATTCCTTCTGGGTGCAACTATTCTTTTGATGAAGAGAGTATTTACCCAAAAGTGCCTGTAAGTTTTGCAAAAGTTCCTCCCACCTTCCAGATACATCATAAGAAGGAAGTTTTCCTAGGCTTTAAACTGGACAGTTGACGTCTGTGGTAGTTTTACTCTATGGAATCCGCTAAATACTTACCATTGTTCTCGTCTTTTTATAGTTATTTACATAATGCTAAAGACCACATGTAACAGTTTAAATCCCTTCATCATGAATAAACCCACTAAAAAAACGATTATTAGATTGGGGCAGTTCACATCAGAACTTCTTTCATCCTGTGATTAAAAATGGTACTCAGAGAAAATGTTCTGTCTGATGGAGCGCAGCATGCACTTATCATTATTGTGCTCTATTAGATTTATGGCAGTGGATGAGGGGGATGGGAGGGGTTTTCTTTTTCACACTCTACTTCATTAAAACACATGATAAGGTGCGAGACTGAGCAGTTTGCGTGAGAAGAGAAAAACAAAGAAGGAGCTTAATTCACACCTCAGTTTCGATAAAGACCTCCGTAGGAAAGAGTGTAGAGCTTTTAGGTGTGTGTATGCGTGCGGTGTGAGATCAGGCCGCCTGTATGTATGAGTGTAGAGTCCGTCAGGGAAAGTGTGTGTAATTCCCACAGGAGCAGCACTTCTACAGGAAACACACCAGCGGCTGATTTGCCTTTCCGTAATTTGGTGTTACCCAGGCAACCCGTGGATATGCGGGGCAATCTGGGAATGAATAAGAGTCTTTCAGACACTTTTACTTAACGCTGCTTCACTGGCTGCACTCTGAGCCCCCTCAGTGGGACACACACGGTCACACACATGCAGCAGGTAGGCAAAAAGGTGTTTGAAACCTCAATGTGGTTGCTTAAAAACAAAGACCAAATGTCAGAGTAGAGGAGTTTTCCCACCATTTCATTCATTCATTTACACCTCTGATGCCAGAGACTGTGGTGATAATGGATGTACAGCACTGGGAACACTGGGAAAAAGTCACATTGCAATATTAACTTCTTTCTGCGGCCAAACAAACATGTACCCAGATGCACTATTCCCACCCTGATAGCAAGAGGATACTGGACCACCGTTGACCCATTAATGGCAAAGCTGGCAGTCCACTAGTGTTTCCCCACCTGTGGTTAAAAAGAGTCTTACTACTTTTCATCGCCACTTTTCATTGCTCCTTTTCCACTCACAGCTTCATTCACTTATCTTTCCGTCTTTCTTATGTTCATTATCCTTTAGAAATTTGTTTAGTAAATATTTTGTTTTCAGCTAAATCTTATATGTAATATCCATAAGTCATAGTTGTAATATTTGTATTTGTTCATTTTCCAAAATAAAAGTCTGTGTGCGTTCCGACTCAATTTGAGGAGGTTAAAAACTAGTTAGATCTTGTGTGTAGGACAGTTATCTGTCTGTAGTGACAAACAGTCAGTAGGGTACTGACATAATCAAACCAGTGGACCGATATACGCTTGCTGGGCAAATGAAGCTAATCGTCACTTTAGAAAAGAGCTCTATAATCTCCACAGACAAGCCCTGCCAGGAGAACTGGACTTTCTGGAGCAGCTGCACATGAGCCTAAGAACACCATGCCCAATACCAAGCGTCAGCTAGAGGGGAGTCTCTGGAGTGTTGGAACACCATCCAGCAGCTGGTGTGGTGTTTGTGATCCAAAACTGATCTTGTAACATCAGCACCTGGCCTCACTAATGCTCTTGTGCCTGAATGCAGTCATATCCTCACTGCAATGTTCCAATATCTGGTATGAAGCTTTCCCAGAATAACAGAGGCTGCTGCTGCTGCAGCAAAGGAGGAACAAACTCTAAATAATACTCCAGATTGCAGAGAAAACATTGGATGATCACATCTAGACACACAGCAGTTTACCATATACTGTGGTTTTACCAGTGTTAGAATTCACTGCATTATTGAACTAAATGACTAATGTTTGCTGGCTCATGTGAATACTTTGATTCATCTAAACACCCCAAAATCCTGTGACTGGCGATGATGGGTAGCCCAGTTGCCCTTGTCATAGCAAGAGAGGCCTGCACATGGGATGTTTAGAATGAGGAGGACAGAGATAAATAAATACCTTGAATTAAAAACTGGAATTCAATGTTATGTACATTGTTTCCACATATATAAGATATCAGGTATCATCACTGTCCAAAAAACTAGCATGTATCTCCATTCATGTAGATTTTTATTGTTCTATATTGTTTGAATCATTGTGTGAATATTTTGTGATGAATGGAACATTAGAAACATTGTAAAATCACTTAGAATAAAACTCTTTACATGAACTCACTTTAAAATCATTTAAAAAAAGGATTTTCACCTCTTTCTGTAAAGTTCTTTGGATATAAATATTATTGCTTGAACATATAGGACAGCAATGAAATTCAAAAGTTTGACATTGTGACACATACTAATGATTCACGTTTCACTCTTGGCTGTGCATGTGAGATAAGCAAGGACAGGTCTTAACACTGTATCTGACTGACCAAACAGCCACAACTGAGCACATTTAGCGAACAGTGATGCCCATTATCTTCCTTCTGAATAGCATTGCAATCAGACACTTTCTTCTGGGTGCAATATATGATGAGTATATTACATCAGAGTTACTGCTGAACATGTAGACTGAAAAACAATGACATCAGTGTAATATATTTGTTCATATGGATATTAACATATTCTTCAGTGTATGTTACCTCAATGTGGAAAATGTGAAAGCGCTCTCTTGACTTCCTGAAATCTTAAGGGATCACATAGATAAAGAGCCTAGCAGCCATATCATGACAGGATTGGTTTATTGATCTCTCTGAGGTAAATCACTCTGAATTTTGAGAGCTAAAAGACAGAAAGCACCTTCAGAGAAAATCCAATTCACTTAAAGCCAGTGAGCTCCCACGGCATAAATAAAGCAAGGAGTGAAAGACAGTACACTGGATACTTCGACAGGTTCATCCCTGCAGTAAAGCCCACAGCAGTGTATTTATACAGTTCCTTCTTAAATTGTGGGCGTTTCCTGAGTCTGTAGCTCCGCACCATTTCTCTGCAGCTTTACTGTCCTGAGTGATTTCAGCTCCAATGCACAACAGAAATAACATTCCTACCACCAGCAATCTACTGACACATACTCCATTCATTCATCCCTTCTTCTGTAATGTGTCTATTCATCTGTCATTTCAGACCTCATTCCATTTTTATTTTCAAAGTTGCTTTGTGTTTATGTAACTTTCATTGTTTATACTGCACTAATATTTGAGAGAGAGAGAGAGAGAGAGAGAGAGAGAGAGATAGAATGATGACATAAAGCCATGAAGAAGACAGAGAAAAAGAGGGATAAGAAGGGATAAGAAAGAATAGAGTAAGAATGACACAAAGACAGACACAACAAAGAACCAGAGAGAGGGTGGTGAAGACAAGAATGAGACAGAAAGAGAATAAGAGGGACTGAGACAAAACAAAGTGAGAGAAAAAGACAAGAAGGGGACAGAGAGAATGAGAAAGACAAGGATGAGACAAAAGAGAGAGTGAGAGAGAAAGAGGGAAATGATGAATATATGATGAATGAGAGACAAATGAAAGCGAGACAGAAAAAAGAAAGAAAGAAAGAAATAGTGACATAGAAAAACAGAGATTAGACAAAACAGAGAGAAGGAAAGACAGATGAGACAAAGAAGAAAAATGAGAAAACGTGAGAGCAAGACAGATACATAAGACAGAGAAAAGAGAGGTAGAGAAAGAAAGACAGATAAGACAAAAAGAAAAAGGGACAGAGATGAAACAAGTAAAAGGAGAGAGAAACACAGAAATCTGACAAAGAAGAGTGAGTGAATGAAAAAAACAAAGAATGAGAGAGACAGAGAGAGACAGAAAGAGAGAGAGAGAGAAAGAGAGGGAGGTAGTAGAGTAGTGAGACAGTAATAGGTGAGGTGAGAAAATGACACTGAGGCTGAGTGTATCACAGCACTGCTGCTTACACTCCGAAGCGAAATGATCAAGATGTCATTTCATTTCTCGTCCTGCCGGCTCAGTGCGCTCTGAGTTTCCTCCTCACCTCTCACAAACCAATTCCAGCCTGTTTCAGAACAACGAAATACACAGCACTTCCCTCTGTTCTCTCTGTCCACTTCTACATGGCCAGGATAGAACAGCCCAAACCACAGAGCAGTAAGGAGCAGCTCGTAAAACATGCTTAACCCCAGCAGTACCGTGAAGAAGGGTAAGAACCCCTGATTTAAAGCTCCTCTTCAGCAGTGATACCCAGCCCAACGCAGCACTGACAACCTTACAGCCAAGCTCAGGAGGAGGACACCTGTGGAAATCTCTGTAGAAAATGGTACCAGCCAATCCCACCCCGATCCCAGAAGGACCGCTGACCTGTTTATTACGTTCATGCATATTATGTTATACATTCAAAGTCCAAATATTTTTGGATTAGCATCACGTATTGAGCGATTTCACTCCCTGGTTAATTTTACAGGTCTTATCTGGCATGCATGTGGTATTTCTGGGCTTCATTCAGTAATTTCAATTAATAAATAGACAGTAGCTTTGAGTACACTCTGATATTTAGCCAGCTAACATGTCTATACATTTTTAAACAAAGGATATGATGAATTTTGACATGCAAGTAAACACTACATGTGGGTGTACAGTATTGTTATCATAACCACTTATGATAAATTATTTTGGGCTACGTTAGAACAATTTACTGTTCAAATCGGATCCAAACAGTAAAATTCCATAACACTGATAAAAACTGCTGAATCTAACAGTTTTCCAAACTTACCATTATGTTATACTTAGCAGCCATACAATAAGACAGTCCCCCTGAGATTCCTCAGCAGCTTGACATGGATTGAGACAAGCATCAGATGATTTAGGTGTGCTGTTTACATAATAGTAATGTGCTAGTTTCCATTACATAATACAGATGGATTCATTTGCCGGACTGTTTCTTATAGAATCCCTAGACCTGTGTTTCTCAATTCTGGTCCTGGAGCCACCTGCTCTGCACTTCACTACAACCACTTCAACTCAGTAATGGGCTGTTAATGAGCTGGTTGTTTGTGAACGGTGTGTTGGGAGCAGGGACATTGGGCCTCCCTTACACCTCCTCTTTCAGTGACGACAGTCACAAACAACTTTGATTAAAAGCCACAATTACTTCTTTACTGATATGCAGCATTACATAGAGAAGAGTAGCACAGCTGAATAAGACAAAGTCTCACAAAACTGTTAATTTTTGTGATTAAGCTGGGTGCAAAAAGCCAAACACACACTGAACAAATGTTTCAGCTTCTTGCTGTCATCCGTGCGGTTTCTGTTGATATGACAGATTAATTGATTCTTTAATCCCACATGACGCATCAGTAGTAATTAAATCTGGTGTAACAAGATTTAATTCAACTCTGTTGGAGCACAGTACACATCAGCATACAACATAATACACCTACAATAAACAATATACAACACACTGTAAACAACTTGTAAGAAAGGATGGAGGACTATAAAGACATACACTAGTCAGAGGAGTTTACTGACTTCACAGTGGAGAAAACTGTTCTTAAAACAGGTTATCTTAGTTTTCAAAGATCTATAGCGCCTCCCAGAAGGAAGTGGTTGGAAAAGATGGCATGCTGGATAAAACGAATGTTCACTGAGCATAAAGGGTCAACAGAAGGAAATGATATTCCAGTTATCTTTGAAGCTTATCGACAACACCTTGCAGTTTATCACTATCTGGATTACTTTCTACAAGTCTGGATGTCTATTTATCTGAGCCAAACTGTACAGACATGAGAGCACTAGCACTATAGCATTAGTTATGATTAGGGCTGGATCTAAACCAGTGGTCACCAACCTTCCTCCTAGAGATCTACTTTCCTGCAAACTTTAATTCTAACCTACAGCTAATATGCGACCCCTCCTCTCACCCAACACTAACCCAGCTGATCCTGCCAATCAAGAACTTCAGAAGAAATTTACTAGCTAAAGCAGGTGTGGCACATTGTGGCTGGAACTAGATTTCACAGGAGAGTAGATCTCCAGGACCAGGCTTGGTGACCACTGATCTAAACCTTCACTTCAACAGTGGAGTCTGTTTGGCTGCATGTGCGGACTAGCTTTATTAGGGGTAATTCAAAACTCATAGCAATCAAAGGCAGAGGTCAGAAAAGGGGCAGGCGACATCGCAAGTGAAGCCATAAAGCAAAACCAGATAAACAAAGCAAGGGTCAAACAGGAAGGCTCAGGATTCAGGTAAGCAAATGCAGCAGAGGCGGAGGGAGAGTATGGGTTGTAACTGTCCATAAACTAGCTGCAGGTGTGTGTAATGAAGGTGTGTGTAATTAAGGAGGGGTGGAGCAAGGGAGAAGCAGGAGCCATTCCAGACTGGGCAGGTCCCAAAAGGGAGAGACATTATGACACATAGTAAATAGTAGTGCTACACCACCATAAGCCGTACATAGTACACATAGTCTGCATAGTATAGTAGACTATGAGCTTTTGGACGCAATGCGAGTATATAGTAGATCCAGTGGGCCATGAGCTAAAACATTAAGCAAAAATAACCCAGTGAAATCAGTCCTAACAGTTTCCATACATAGGGAGGCAGACAGCGGGTGTGCGTCTTTTATTGTGCTGGGCTATTCTGATCTGGAGCACACAAGGCAAACTCTCACTTCCCTACAGACACTTAAAGACTTCCTGCACCATGTTTATAATAAGAACAGTATAAAGAGTGGCTGTGCCCATACAAGCTGCACACACACTCTCAGTCTTTATGAGCCTTTGAGGGTCAACAAGCTGTGAAGGCTTGGAGAGTGTTTCAGATTTTCGCTTGCTCACGGGGCCCCTGTGCTCTCACTGATGGAGGAGAAACTGTTCCACAGCTGGGGCCGCGTTGCCATGGAGACGCCACAGTCCACCTGTCATCTCTTCTTGACGGACGTTTAATTGCTTCCGCGCTCCAAATCATCCCCCTAAAAAAGCAATAGCAGGATAGTAATAAGTCTTCTCATTGCATTCTGTTATGAGTGCAGTATAGAAGCTCTTGTGTTATGAGCATTTAACAGGACGGGCTGTAAAATGTCCAGAGACGTGTTACCTTATAGAGACAGAACCTCTGAATACCCTTTAAAAAAAAAGGGAGTGAATCTGTTATAACAGTCTGTGTGTCTTTGAGTTGGTGGTAATGCTGCCTGGAGGAAGCTATCCCAGTTCTATCACCACTGTGGCATCAGTGTAGAAGAAGGTGTGGGAAACACAGAGCTCTGGGCAAATGCAGGAAGGAAGAGCTGCTGCTCAGTGCTACCAAATACATCGTCGTAGCCGGCAGGTCACTTTTAACCACACATTTACAGCTCATGATAGATGCTGACCCACCCCACCCTACTGACCCCACTGCCTAACACAGTAAGACATGTACAACGCATAGACACATCGGTAACACTTTACATCAAGTGTTGAAGTAATGCATTAGTTAGCATAAAGTTAGCATTACCAATGCTTAAGTAATGTTCAGTAAACATGTAACAGTTACATGTTTACCTGTTAAATACAATTGTTACATGTTTACTTGACATTAGTTAACCATTGTTAATGTACTACTTCATGTTAACTAATGCATTAGTTCGTGTTAATTGGTCAACACTTAATGCAAAGTGTTACCAATGTGTCTAAGTGTTGTATGTGTCTTATTGCATTGGGCAGTAACTAATACTAACACACGTTAAGTAAACATGTAACAACTGTACCTAACATGTAAACATGTGATTGCTACATGTTTACTTAACATTAGTTAAGCATTGCTAATGTATTACTTCATGTTAACTAGTCAACACTTAATGTAAAGTTTTTTCAGATATCCTAAACCTCCTTATTTGACCATTCATTTCAGTTCAACTTCTGTATTACTGTAACTAATATAGCTAAATGGCTACACTTACAAAACACTTTTGGAATACAGTTTACATGCGAATCAGCCTCCCCCTGCTGGGCTGTGGGGAAATGGTGCAATGTGCGGTTTGCCTTTGCTGCCTGTTCAATAAAAGAGCATTTGCCTTCAGAGCACAACACTTCCTGGGCCACCTTCCTTACTGTTGCCACAGTATCATGTACTGATAAAATGTCTTTCAGTATTGTGACCGTATTGTCCACCCCTACGCACAAGCAGTCTTTGAAAAGGTGTAAGGCAGGGAGCCACTGGAGGATCCAGAGAATAGAAATTTTTAAGAGCTAAGAGCTGCAATTTGTTTGGGAAAAAACAGCGATATGCTCAGCATAAATTCAAAACATTCATCTTCCTGTGGGTATGTGGTCTCTACAAGATGCTACATACAGCCACATACACAAGTTGACATTTTCTCAACTTTCCATCCGTACTCTCATCTTCCAGCACTGTCTATGTTTCCTTTTCCTGCTGTCTATTTTGAGATCAAAAAGAGAAAATCAATCCACAGGACTGCTAAATAATACATCCCTCCATGTACTTGGAGCAGTGCTGCACCCCGTGAACCTTAGAAAGAGGTGTTATAGAGCTCTCTGTCTTCTGCAGCAGTGGACCTCTAATCCATGGAAGGCCTCTCGCAGTGTAAACTTAGTAAATAATTCAGTCTTACCCCTCCCTCCCAACCCAGCCCAAAACTTAGCGCAAAACTGCTGAGTCATTCAGCTGCTTTTACAGTGTCCACTCAGATCTATCCACAGAGCAGGTGTTCAGCAGAGATCTGCAGCAACCCAGCTGACTCTACACACGTCTTTCATTACCTAATGCTAGTGGATGAATATGCATAACAACACTAGCTGGACTCCCAGCCTGATCTGGACTGGACTGATTCATTTGTGCTGTAAAGAACAAACAGGGTAAGCTTTGTGTAGTCTATCAGCGAGCAGTGAAAATGTACTGGGGTGCACCGTTTGCATAAATACAAATGTTTTAGACAGACCAAGAGGAGGAACCGCTAGAAACGTGAATGCGTACAGGATAGCATCAGTTCAACTTCTGTTACTTCTCAGTAGGCTGCCCCCTATAGGAGCCCCAAATGATAAGACAATTTAATGGTACAATCAATAAATTCTTCTAGGTCATGATTCTGGAATGGGCCCATATCTTACATTCATCTTCTATTATTTGGAAGGTGAAGGCAGCATGTGCACAAACGAAAAGTATATCTACCCCACATATATACATGTATTTTAGACACACAAACGTGCTGTATGCAAATGTTTGGGTGCCCTTGGTCAAATGACACGTTTTGTTGATTTTCTGACATTAACACTTTTGCGTGATTTGTGACAGTCAGAATTCATTTTCAGAGGACCACAAAAACTGTCTTTATCCCTTACACCAGGGATTCTCAACCAGTGAGCCGCAGACCACAAGTGGGCCATCTCTTGAACCATCTCTTGGTTCCTAGGCCTGTACTAAAGGTGAAAAAGTTGTCCAAAGTCAAGTGTGTAGGAGTGAGTTTGACGTGGGGGGGAATCAAAGCCCACCTATAAGCTGATTCCTCTGCAGGTAAGGCTGTAAAAAACTATATGTACAATGACTTGAAACAACATTTGTGGAATTACAATAGACATGATATACACGTTTTTACAACAATCTAGCTGTTCAGAAAACGCCATAAACAGATACCCTAAAAATAGCATGCAGTATCAGTGCTGGTCTTAACTATTATAAAAGCCACACAGTAATACTAGACTTGAGTTATGTTCATTTTGAACTGTCTTCTGTATGTGCAAAATGCTTGATAAAAGCCACAAACATTAATGTATTCAATACTAATGCATTTAAGACATCACACAGTCACAGCTTTTTCTCCCCCCAGAGTAGAATTTTGGGTGGGACAAACGCAAATGTTTCCAATATGGTTCCTAAGCCTATATCCACAGTGAGCCGTGAATCGCACTTTGTAATTAAAATAAATGAAAAACTGTTTTGTTTGTGGTTTCCTCCGGGTGCTTCAGTTTCCCCCCACAGTCCAAAGACATGTGAGTTGGGAGACTCTAAACTGCGCCTATTTGTGAGTGTGAGTGTGTGAATGGGTATGTCCGTGTGTTTGTGCTGCGATAGACTGGCAGTCTGTCCAGGCTATTTCCTGCCTTCCGCCTGTGAGTGCTGGAATAGGCTCCAGCACCCCTGCGACTGAGGAGGATAAGTGGTTTAGATGATGAATTAATGTTTGTTAGTTTTTTTGTTTTCAATATTAATACAGACAGCAGCTTGTATTAATCATAAACATCTGGTGCAAATTACTCTGCTGATAAAATACACATTAAGTTTAATGTACATATATTTGTATAGTTGTTGTATAAACCGAACTTTATTATTGTTTTTCTTTATTTATTGTTCAGTGATACATGTTGAATATTGTCTAAGAAGTGCAAAATGTACTGTTCAAGCCAAATAATAATCAGGTGAGTTTTGTATTCCCACCTTTGAGACTGATACATGTAAAGGAGCTCTGTTGTGATTGGCTGCTCAGTATTGCGCAACATCCAAAAAGCCAGTCAGGCCTGAATGGCAGCTTTTATCATAAACCTTCACCATGAATGGGTGTAACTATACTGCTCTAGGCTGAATGTGTAAATATGTAAATTTTTCCATGATCTTCTGGACAAAAAGGACAAGCAGAAAACACTGCATATTCTTCTAAGGCTGAATAAGCTAGGTGTAAATTGTTAGTTGTGCAAGTTGAGGTAAAAGGTTTTGGTCTTGCTTCAGCCCAGTCAACAACTCTTTTATATAATCCATCACCTGAGATCTACACGCTTTGTCTTAATAAGCTTCTGCATCTTGATTCCTAAAAAAGCTTCTAATGTAAGTCACACTAAGCTCAGAAATCAGCCATATCCTTCACCTCCTGAGAAAGCCACTTGGTGGCACTGTCTGACTGCAGTGCTAATAAAGATCTCACTCTTTCTCTGACTGCCGCATGAACTGTTTCTGTTTCATATCCTTTCCTCCTTTATATGCTTAACAGTTCTTCTCTAATTTGTAGTAAATTCATCTTTATATGTAAAACAAACCTGTTTGCTATACTGGTTCTGGTCAGCAGCCCAGGGAAAGTCCCTGCTGCTCTTGTATATTTGCTTCTGAATCGACTCCTGCATGATGTCTTCACGATTTGTTTCTATATTATTGATCACACAAGCTGGAAGACTCATTCATTTGTTAAAGAGATTGTCTCATCTCTGCACTCACTGGGGCAGGATATGGAAGGTGAGGGCAGCCTGTGTACACAAAGAGCAAGTATATCTACCCCTCATGTATACATGGCTGTGTTGTAGACACGCAAATACACACGTGCCATATGCAAATGTTTGGGAGCCCTTGGTCAAATGACACATTTAGTTGACTTTCTCTCTCTGTAGAAATTTAATACACGTTTTAACACACTAGTACTGATTTATTCACTGAATTTAACATATAGAAAAATACTAAAAACTAAGTATAATCCACTTTTAGATTTAATCCTCTATTTTTCCAATAGGTTATACATAGTAAATGCATCGGAATAGTGCACTACAGTGGTATATTTAATTCCTGTAAATGGTACATTAACTTATTTCCACTTTCCACTAACTTTTGCATACAACTTTACGTGTAGACAGTGCCAGCTCCTATTTTATTAAATAAAAGTTACAATAACATCAAACTTTTACCAAGTTCAAGTATATGTCTGTTTTCACATTAACACCACATACTCACTCTCACTCTCCCATTTATGTAATGGGCAGGGACAGCCCTGCTTAGGTTCTCTACAGTCAAGTCTATAGGCCCACAGACACACCCATTTCCATTGGCAACATCACATACTGTTTAACTATAATATAAACATCATTTCTGCTGTCCTCTGTTACACTAACTAACTATGTAGCTGTGAAATAATGCCACATTATGTGACATGATGGCATGTAATTGACATTATGTAAAGAAGATCTATTATGTTCATATTTAGTGTTTAGAATTTTATTTTTGAGGTTCGCTAGGATAGATTTACATGCTTCAACTTTACATGCTTCAATTTGGTCAGATCGCTGACCCTTTTCTGGTAGGTTAGCCACCAGAACGGCATCCTGCTACATGTTCCGCTCCCACACCACTGTAACTATTCATACAATGGCATCGGTTCTGCAGTATTAGTTTGAGTCAAAGTCCCATCCTGAAAGTCAGTCAGAACAAGTTGGTACCCAGCAAACACACAGTATAGTCACAATGTTGTCTACTATCTTACAAAATTGCTACAATGTTGTCAAAAGGTGGTGCTGTTTATGTGGCCTCAGTAACGCTGTAACAACCTCATTACTGAGTAAAGCTGTCACGTAGTATTATGACCACCACTATTCCCAACCATAATTCCATGCAGTTCCCTTCACAATATATAGGAACTTATGAAGATTCTAGTGAGTTGTGACCACGTACCGACAAGGTTGCTACTACGTTACTACAATGCAATGTTGTCAGATAACACTGTCACAACTTTCTAAAGAATTACATTTTAACATTGTGGGCACCACAGGTTGGCCCTGATCCACCTTCACTTCTCTATGTGTTGTTTGAGGATCTTCAGGTCGACAGGCAATAAGGATACAAGATGACATCACCTTGTAACAGGGCTGGAATTCCAATGAGGTGTTTCAGGCAGCTAGTAAAGTTGTTTTTGTGGGAGAGAGTTTCTGTACTTTGGGCTTCATAACTGGAGACTGTTTATCTGCACCAAAAGCTACATAACACACTAAAGGAAAGAAAGAACAACAGAAAAAGCAACATAGATCGGCTTTAAGCTGTCAGAGGAAGAAGTGGAGTAGTTATGAAGCTAGTACGTTTTGACAATAACTAAAAGTCTGAGAGGGTCTCACTTTAATAACAGCCAGTTTAGCCCACGTTCATTAGTTCAGCGTTATGTAGGTTTGAACTTACTTCACACAAAAAAACAAACCTAATATGCCCTGTAATATCTGCCTGAGTGTGTAGAGACAAATAATGATTTATTGACCAATAAAAGATAAGGTGACCGTGGGGTGACTCTTCAGTGAACAGATGAACGATGGTGAGAAAAACTGAAAGGATATAAAGAAACTCTTGATGAGAGGCTTTTGGGTGTAGGGGCGGATGCTGGTCGGTGTTTGGCTGTAATGTACTGGAGGATGGGCTGCTAACTCCACCTCCAGTCTACAGACTCTCTGTGCGCGCTGGCGACTCCGAGCTGTTGCGCGTCTGTCTGACAAACAGCACCAACACGGGAGCGCAGGCGGAGAGCGAGTCAGAAAGAGGGAGTGCGCGAAGGAGAGAGAGAGAGAGAGAGAGAGAGAGAGAGAGAGAGAGAGAGAGACAGAGAGATTTCTGGGGGGATTTTAACGAACGGGAGTCTGGATCAAGAGAGGATTCACGAAGACAGCCATGGCTACTGAGACTCAGGCTTGCACGGGCTCCACTTTGCTGCAGCCCCTGAGCCAGATGGTCGACCTCCCTCTGGACCAGGTAACGATCAAACGGCGTTGCTTCAGTTTCCCTCTCGCGCGCGCAGTTAGCAGACTAGCTGTGGAGCTAATGTCGCCTGTATAACGCTAGCACCCGTTACTCTCAGTACCGGACTGTTGTTTTATGAAGGTGTTGAAATGAATGTCACATATACAGTGTGTGGTAAAGACAAGCTCGTTCTACTGGAACATTTGACACTATCTTTTTCCTCGCAGCATCTTTCGTTTCTATTTCAGACGGTGAAGTTACGGCTAGCTGAAAGTGAGAGTGATGAGCGGTAATAACAACAACTACGAAACCATCCGAGCGCTAACGTTAGCCTATAGAGCTAGCTAACTAACAGTGTTCAGGTTAGCCTACTTGTACAGCTCTGCTAATGTCAGAAACAGTTAGAACCACAAACATTACAACCCCAAACCCTCCTAGAGGACCATCCTGGTCTGTCCTGGCTGCGAGCTGCTGGGGGGACGCAGTGAGGAGGAAAAGTGAAGGGTCGTCTCTCCCTCTGGTACTAATTTTAGAAGCCAGCCAGCACTAGCCGGGCTATATGGGTCACTGTATTATGAATTAGGGAGTGCTTTGTCACTGTCATTAAGGGCAGCTGAAGGGTTTGTTTTCTCTTCCTCGCCTGAGATGCGAACTTTCTAACACAGGAGACAGCAGCAGGGTTTCCTTCTCATTTCCTCTTGCTGGTGTTCTTCATGTGACTGGCTGCCAGTCAGGCTTGTGATGAGTCAGTTGAGTGACTTTTTTGGGGGGGGGGGGCAAGCTACCTTCACTCTCCGGATCCCTCTTTCCTGCGAACTGGTGATGATGAAGATCACCCAGATCAAGCCTGGCTGGAGCTGAGCTGTGTTGTGGGTGTGTCTCGCTACACTTGTGCATTATTAATAGTGCCTCAGATCAGATGATCCACAGCTCATCCCTGTGACTGACCACAGGCGATATCCCTGTCACACTGTTCTCACTCTGTGTTTGCTCTGAAATCAAAGGTCATTTATAGGGAGCTCCTGCTCATTTGCTGCGGGAACAGCCTCTGTTCTTCAGGGAAGACTTTACCCTAGACGTTGGGAAACTTCTGTGAGGATTTGGTTGTATTTAGCCGGTGGGATCAAGTACTGATGTTGATCCCACATCAGCACCAGGACCTCACTGGCTAAATGTGAACAGGAATGTGCCAAACTGCCAGCCAGCATCTCTGGATGATTACCCCTGCGTCAGAAACGGCAGCTCCAGCTCATCCCAAATGTATTTGATTTTCACTCCAGAAAAGGCGGCTCCACAGCCCAGTGCTGGGGCATTTATATCCCTCTAACAGACTCACGGCTTTGGCCATGGCTACCTTAGGGCACATGTGTGGCTGCTCCAGAGCATCTCTTCCTATCGAGCAATGCCATTCTGCAACTGAACACTTTGGTCAGGAATTAGTACCCCTATAAAGGGGACCTGTAATGTTTTTCCCTTTCTCCCTTTCCTGTAATGTGTTAAGCAGCTATCTGTTCATTTAAGCTGTCTGCAAAGGTATAATACTTAAAGTGTGCACCAGATGCAAAACACTCTCCCACAGAAACCACTTTTCTCGGCTGCCTAAAATGCCCCATTGGAATTGTAGCCATTTTCTCTGTTACAGGATTAATTAATCTTGTAACGTTATCCTTACTACCTGTCTACTGGCAGGCTTGGCATGCCCTTATGCAATGCACAGAGAGCTTAAAAAGTGAAAGATACCACTCTGAAAAGCTTACCACTTTCCTGCTAATCTAGCTTGTGTAGGTGGATCAGGTCTACCAACTTGTTCTCCCTGACTTTCAGGCTTAGACTCTGGCTCTGTAAGGATACCCAGCAATGTAGTAGGATGCCCCTCTGGCGGTTGACCAATCAGAGCACACTGGGAGACGGGGTTTGGTGTGAAATGCTCTGCTCTAGGGAAACTGAAACCAAATCAGAAATGCTCACAGAGGTGGTGATAGGTGCTGGACGTCTGAGCACCCTCATAGAAAGTCGTTACATAAAATGGTTATACATTAATGACATACTATCAAAATTCAGAGGGCATATGTAGGTCCACTGGTGGGTTTGGAAAGTAAGTAATATGGCTATATTTCGGTTGTAGACATGGTGACTCGATTCCACCTCCACTGTGTCACCTCCACTGGTAAGAAATCCGTACAGCTGTAGGTGAGACTGTAGGTGTTTGGAGTCTGTAAGTTTCTCTGCAGTGAACCGTTTCACACCAAACCACCCTTAATGACTCTGTTTACATCTCAGGGACGGAAGTATTCAGAGAATTATGATGGTGGAATTCCTGTTTAAAGTAGCAGAATTCAGTGTGTCTGGATCCTTTCTGACATATGTTGCGTGTCACTAATGCATGAAAGAAACAAAGCTGTAATAGAGTATTGATCATTTGTGACTGTTAATGAATTCAGGTCTGCAGTCTGCACTCTCTCTTGCATTGAATGGAAATGGTATCTGAGAATGCACTGTAGGCTTTGTTGTAGCCTTCTAGCAAAATCATTTTAGTTGACTTCCTGCATTTTATTTGATAACTTAGTAAGTAAGTAAGAGGCCCAGAGGAAGTGCTTTGCCAGTACACACATTAAAAGCTCATGCTTTCTTTGTTTGTCTAAGCTGACACACATCGTACAAGCAATGAGTAACGGTTCAGTAGGCTGGCTGTAAATAGTGCGTTCTTACTCTGGACAGGAATCACACAGTGCCTCAGCTGTGCTGATCTGGGCCCATGTTGCCTCACACCTAGCTTTCAGAGTGCTTCCTCTGCTCTTTCGTCACTCGCATGCAAATACGAACAGGAATGCACCCTGACGTCCCCACCCATCAGCTCTGGAATGTAGAGGGGCGGTTTCGCACTGCTGGTACACCTGCGCGTCTTTTCTTTTGCTCACAAAGAGAAGTCAAATAAAAAGCCTGTTTACCGAATGCCGGGTTTCCTGTTTACTGAATGACTGCTTAGTGATGTCTGTCTGGTTAGATGGCTAGTTAAACAAATGCAACAAGAACTTTCAAAGAACAGCAGTATCACAGTTTGACCTGCTTTGTCTCTTTAGAGAAAAGTCTGCTATTAGAAACCCATGAAATCTTTTGCTACGCTGTTGCTATGGGGGTATATCCTGTGAATTGGGCTTGACTAGTTGTCAGCCACATGCTTTGTCTGAGAAGAGGCAGCAATAAGATGTCATGCCAGAGCTGCTGTCAATGTGACAGGAATGAATAGCCCACTCCAAACACTTCATGGTGCTAAGGGTTTACCTCTGGCCTTGGCTTCAGGCAGCTTCCTGGGGTAGCATAAAGACGCCGCAGGGAGAACGACAGGGAAGAACGTCACTGAGCTAATGCCATTAATTCAGGCATGCTGATTACTCTGTTTAAAGCCTTGAATTGCTTTAATTTGCCCCGAATTGCCTTAAATAATACAGTGAAGCCTTAATACATGACACATGCAAACCTGTTGCTGTTTTGTTACATGTACGTATTGAAGCGAGTAATGTAATTTGAGGTCGGCCACCTCACTGAGTATAAGGTTCTGTCAGGTGCGTGCTTCAACCTGACACACCCGCCGCACTCAGTCGTGTTAGTAATCGTAGGTCTTTGAAGCTTCTGAGGTGAGGCAAGAACTTAAAGAAGGGCCAGACAGATGGATTTCTCCATAATAAGGTGGTGATGATAATGATATTCTGATAATGATAAAGATATTTTTAGGTTTGATACAATTATTCCATGTGAGACCAGGATTGTTTTTTGTGTTACAACGACTCTATGAAGCTCTCAAATAGATCTAGAAGTAGTTTGTAGTGTGGGACGTGGCAGCAATTGTTTGGGGCAACAAAATAAGCCCAAAAAACTGCAACCCTTACAAACAATTCAACAATTACGTAGATATATATATATGTATTTATATGAGAGACCCTTGTAAAAGACAGAAGGGAGTATACAGAGTGAAATGTTAATACTCTGATTTGAATGCAGGCGGCACGGTGGTGCATTCACAGCAAGAAGGGCCTGGGTTCCATTCCTGGCTAGGCCATGTTAGCATAGCATGGCTCTCACTATCGATTATATTAAAGGGCCCATATCCTGTTTGTTTTGTTTATTATTTTTTCTCCTTGAGGCCAATTTATAACATTTGAGCTGTTGTATGTAGGATCCCTCTTTCTTCTTTAGAATTAAACGGACTGTTTGTATTACTGTTTGCATTTATACTGAGCTAACATAAATGAACTCTGTTCTGATTGGCTGTTGTGTAAATAGCTTATTTAAAGCATTTAGAGTTGAAACACTCTGTATTATGTCTGGTGGATTTCGAGTGGACGGAGCTAAACTTCTGAAGGGTGAATAAGTGATTATGTGTAAATAAGTTGGTTCCTGTAACGTCACAGAAACAGTGAATTTAAAACAGCTTGTTTTTGCAGCTCAGTCTCGATATGTGGACTGTATCTCGTTCCATTTTCCAGATCCTCTCTCCGGAGTACTGATCACACACACCTGTTGTTAATCTAGTCTGTTTGTATATATACTCCTCTCTCACAGTGCTCATTGTGAAGTATTACCACTCTGTACGTGCTGGGCATTTGTCTCTGTGATTACTCTTGTTTGCTATTCTGGTTGTTTGACTTTATTCTGATTCTCTGGTTACTCTTTTGTCTTTGCTCTTTAGGTACCTTTGCTGATCCGATTGTTTGCCTGGTTTGGCGCCCGCCTGTTTCCCCACTCTGACTCTGCCTTGCCCTTTTGTTATGTCCGCTTTGCTCTTGTTACTGCTGTGTCTGACTACAAATCTGTTCAGTAAACATCGTCTTGATTTTAGCTCAGTGCTTGTCACAACCTGTTTGTCCATCAACACAGTTTGTTAAAACCAAGTTAACATATTACATGATTATTACTTTACAGAGTCCTTTATTTATAGAAATTTGGTTTCCTTGATTTGAGCTCTTTAATAATTGAATCAACGAGGTTTTAAAAAAAACAACAAAAATGGGCTTAACAGACTTATAATATCCAAAAAACATGATTTGAAAAAAATAGAAATGAGATTTGTTTGTCTTATTAATATATGTGGGATACCGGTGTCTGTTTCTCACTGCTGTAGAGACCACTAGGAGAATTTAAAGTATGCATTATCATCGTGCATATTGCCAAATAATCATTGCAGTTTCCTCAGGCAGGTAAATATTTTTAAACCAAGCGTCCTGATTATGACAGCCCTGATTGCTCTTTTGGGCTTTATTCTCTATGAGCAGTGAGTGGCTAAGTGCAGAGTGCCGAGGTCTTCCACCTCTCGTCCCTGTTGAGCGCAGCAGGAATATGAGGCTAAGCTCTAATTTCTCTGAGGAAGGCGAAGGAGGCCCCTCCACTTGTTAATTGCCGCTCCTCGAGGGATTGACTAGCTCTGATTGATTTCTGTCTGCTGTTGTTGTTCTGCAGTGTTGTTCTCTTTATTTCTCCCTGCATGAACTGAAGTTCATTTTGCTTATTACAGAATTAGAGTTACGTGATCACTCAGACTCCTGCCCAGGCGTTCATTAATAATGCCTTGAGCCTGAGGGACTTGAAGATCTCTGGATTTGCTCAGTTCCAGGGATGTCTGGCCTTTATTTCTTTCAGCTCATCCTCAAGCTAATACCCACTAGCCCAATTAGGTTAAGTGGGCTTAACGCGGTCTGTCTAAATGTTGTTAGAAAGGAGCGTCAATTGTCCGGCTTTTAAGGATCAGAGTTTAAGCTTGTCTTAGCCCTGACGTGGACAGCACACTTTGTAGCTGTTTCTGATGTGATTTTCTGACTGAGAGGAGGGTTTTGACAGATTGTGGGTCTGATCCAAGAGCGTTCAAGTTATTCAGACATCCGCATATCACTGAAAGTCCAGAAAGTACTACATGTACTCTTTTCCTTGTGCTTAGTGGTAAAAAAGCTTTGTGGTAGAGATTTTTTTAGGGCCAGTAATAATCCTCTCGGGAACTGCGTCTAAGTTTTTTCCTATAACTAAGTTGGCTAATTTGAAAATGAAGGCCGACAGGGTTTATTTGACATACTTTGCAAACAGGGAAATTATCTTGGCACATCCAGCCATTGATTTGCGTTCAGTTTGCAGTTGATTCTAAAGTGCTTGCTTTGACTGCTTATACTGACCACAGACAATTAAGCTAACTGAGGTACTTTGAAGCTGTTTCAGCTTGGAGAAAAAAATCTGCCTTCAAAAGTGGAGCGTTAAAGGCAGGGTCCACCAAAGAGGCCTACATCAGAGAACCTCAGAGCATAGGCAGGAGTATAGGGGAGAATGAGTTCAGCTATGTACAAGGGTATGTACGAGACTATTGAAGGGCCTTGAATGTGAAGAAAAGGACATTGAACTGGACACGTAAAAACCATTGTCAGTGGTCTGTGCTGCATGTGGATGTAGTAATAGAATTGGGCATCTTATTGGGCTTAACCTGTTTATTGAAAGAGGGAATTTTCCTATAGCTTATGCCAAAGCTGTGAATGAAAATTAAATAACCATAAATAACTTATATTCTACAGGGAGATCATTAAGAGTGGCCTAGACAATTGACCTGCATGTTCAACAAGGGGAAAGGGTTGTTTAAGCAGAGCTTCTGAACCCTCATTATAATTGCTTTATTGGCAGTACTAGCATAAATCATAAGGACTGACTGTCCTTACTTTGCATGTGCTTTTCCTTGTACGTAATCGACTGTTTGTCTTTATCTAATTTTGAGCTATTAAACATGTCCATTTGAGTTCACTCAGTTGCAGTCTGTTCTTATTAAGGTAACATTACAAGCTACTTATCTGAATCTTCTTCATCTTCATCAGGTTCCATTCTTTCACTTGAATTTGAGAACTTTGCATCATTAAGTCATGGCTCTTTCCAGCTGCCATTCTGTGCTTGTGTACAGCATGTAGACCCAGAATACCCTAGAGATGGGACTCTACAGTTAGGTCCTAATTTAGGAACAAGCATTATCCGTAAGGCAGATGTAATGATTTGTCTAACTTTCTGCCTGATTCTGGGATATACCAATTTTCCCACTTGCAAAATGAGCTTGAATGGCTGATGGAGTTGTCTGTACAACTGGCAAACTTGGGATTCTAGATGATATAGCTTACCAGATGTGACGTGACCTTTAACCTTTTACGTAAGTGAAAAAGGCTTGCAGTCAATGTGGAAACATATACACCTGATGTTCTTCTATTAAGACTATGTGCTTATTAACCCAAGAGAGAAAAATTAAGAACACAGTCATTTACATTGGTTTGATGTAAACTGGTGATTTGGAGAGAAATTTGCTGATGTCTTTACAGTGGTGGTGATGGAAACCAGGGGTTGTGATGTCTACAATGCAAATATAGCCATTCCACTTTCTGTCCAGAACAGGCAGTTACCTATGCATGAGGTGCTGATAGTACATGTGAACAAAGGTGGTTTCTTTGGGTACTACTCAGGCCTGGTTTTGTATATCTGGCATGCATAAACA
Organism: Semaprochilodus insignis; assembly: GCA_034552555.1. Lineage (NCBI taxonomy): Eukaryota > Metazoa > Chordata > Actinopteri > Characiformes > Prochilodontidae > Semaprochilodus > Semaprochilodus insignis. The sequence continues at coordinate 16,166,462 of CM067483.1, read as the reverse complement.
GAAACGATCCACTATGTTACAAACCGGAGCGATGTGGAATTTCTCAGCCTTTCTAATGAAACATGTAGTTACTCAGTGTTCCTTAAGTATGGACGAACCATGATATGCTCAGAAAAACATATTGAAACATAATTGATGACAGTAACCGTAGATTATCACCATGTTGCCCACCCGTAGTTCCAGTCATCACCACTATGAACAGTTTCTCCAGAGCAGAGTAATTCACCTCAGACCACCCTCAATGACTTTGTTTACATGTTAATGATTAGAAAAATGATGGAGTTCCCCTTTGAAGTAAAGCAGGGTCGTTCAGGATGAAGGGATACATTGATGACCACCATAAATTCATACTGTAGCCTGCGTTGTGACTCACCAGTCTGAATAATGAGGCCTCTGACGATACTTAGCCTGTAAGTATGCAGATAATGGGAAAAGGATCCTGGGCCAAGCCCTTTGCTTCCTGACATTGCTGATCTGGTCTGTTTTCCTATGCTGTATCGGTGATGTATCCTAGCAACTGACAGCTCTAAATCCCGGCTTCCGAAATTGGAGAGATCCCGAGGTTACAGTGTCTAAAAGACTCTCCCGAATATGCTGGAGACCTACTTCTTATCTTGGTTCCAACTGGTGAGAAAGTGGGCCATGATCAGATCTGTCCCGAACCTGACTTCACACTGAGATTTACCGGTCCTGGCTAACTGTTTGAATGCCCTCTTCAGATGTGTGACTCATCTGGAGCAGAACTCCAGGGGTGGCTGTTATAAATGGAGTAGTTGTGCTCAGCTTTGGCATCCGCATCGTTTTACTTGCTGTTAATATTTCACTAGATGCTGATTATTTTGGGCTTCTGTAGACCAAAAAGGTTGTGACATATGAAAGGGCTGATGAATGGTTCTAGCCAAAGCCCGTCCTGTCTGTAATTCCACTTTGCACTGCATAGTAAGTCACTGGAGCATTGTCCAACATGGGAAGACAAACCTTTTCCTTTAATAAACCTCTACCAAACTCAAATAAAACAAAGTGCAGTATTTCCAAACGAAAACAGGTAAAACTGCAAATAAGAAAAATAGCCTGTAACAAGGCACCTTAAGGTTCTCACAAAATATGGTGTAGGTGTAATCTTCGTCCACCCACAGGGCAGTTAGGGTCAACATTGCCGTTAAGCCTTTAGATGTCCAGATATCCTAATGCTGCGTTTGAGTATAATCTGAAACTGGGATATACCAATTTTCCCAACGGCCAGCGGATTCAAGCGTACAACTGGTAACGCTTACCTGAGTGAAAAAGGCTTGCAGTGAATGTGGAAACATATACACCTGATGTGCTTCTGTTAGACCTATATGCTTTTTAACACAACAGAGAAAAATTAGGACCTCCAGACCTCTTTTCTGGGTGGAGGGCGTACCTATGAACAAGTCTTATTTATTGGTTAACCACCTGCTATGTACAACCTTCCGATGTGCACCCGAATTTAGCAGAATTCCTGCTTTGGAATCGGCTTGTGGAGCAGCTGTGTGTGGTGTGACGTTAGATCATGACATGAGATTAAACAGTTCTGGTACTGCGACTTCCGTGAAGTATCGCCTGCTTGGTTTTGTGTATCTTGGGCTCAGATAATGTGTCTTTATTGCTGAAGAAGGAGAGCAGAGACTGCTGGCATGTGGCTGGCTTTAGCTTTAGCCTCTTGATCTTTGCTACCTTTTCAAACATACATGTTCAGCAGGGTGATGGCGATTTTAGTGTCTTATTGAATGTATCATTCCAAATGTTTGCAGAATTGTTCTGAGCTTGTTGTCTTTTTCACTAACTGTGAAGAACCTCCACATTGACATGTCGTATGTGTGTATGTGTGTTTCTGCGCAACTGGTTGTCACCAGTTGTCACTGGTCATGGCAAGTCGAGTCGAAAGGTGGCTGATTCCGGTGACCACCTGATTGATCAGTTTGTCTCTAATAAATATAAGCAAAACAAGCTAAACATTGGTGTTGCCCTCCTCTGCTGGAGACAGCTTGTTCTCAACTGGTAAGACGTGGCGAGGGAGGAGGCGGGACTGTGCATTTCCTTGTTACAGGAGAGGACACCACAACTTTCTGGTAATATGTTGCCCCCAGTTTTATGTGTATATAGCGATTTTGCAGACCCCTGATACGTAAATCTAGTCATATTCTGCTAATGCCGTAGTTGTCAAACATGGGCAATGCTGGTGTGAAATACAGTGTGATTGGTTAGCTTGCTATAGGATTAGGTAATAACTACAAATATGTAGTTAAGTAGACAGCTTATTTTAATGCTATTGATGGGGGTTATTGATTTATTTGCTTTAGTCCTCCCATCCAATATTATGGCTAGCCATTAACTGTGAAGGTCTAGGTGTGGGTTGGGTTTCCCCCTTGTTATCTGCTCTTGCGGTGCCACTAAAGACCATGAATGAAAGATGGAGAGATGAGATTGCATTCAGGGGAGAGCATGCCAGGCAGAAAGGCAGTTGGAAAGCAGGACAAAGAGACACTCTCCATGCCAGGGGTGAGAACATTCAAAGCCATCTCACACGAAACACCACTTGTGGACTGAGTCACAAGACTGGGAAAAAACAGCCTCTGAATGAAACAGCCATTCAGTCTTGGAGCAAAATAGCCAGATGACGAAAAAGAGGTTTTGTGAGGAGTTGCATCATGTCTTATATTAGTGATAGCATGGCCCTACGTGAGTGTGCATTCTAAGACTGTCAGCCAAGCTCATTTGCACATTTAAGCCATTCTCCTCCTTCAAGGGCAGCTTCGTCAAGTTTTATGAGGCCTATGAGTTATTGCCCTATAACTGCTAAAGAGAGCTTTATGAGGGCTTGGTAGGAGGTAGAATGGCAATCAGACAGTGCCGTAAGCCATGTTGCATTCAATACAGAAAGATTTCATTGAAGACAAAGATGGAGGAGTGACCCCAGGTGTTGAGCGAGCTGTCCTCGTGTTATTTCAGGAGCCCTTCACAAAAACACTTTGTTTTATCTGATGCAAAGGCTTGTCTGTCTATTCTCAGGACATTGTCTCAGAGATTGCAAAGAAACGACCCGCATTGCTCTCTAGCTGGTGGCAGTTAAAGGTGAGACGGACGATTTTGCACTTTGACAGCCCAACATTACATTAATGAGGTCCTCCAACCAGTGGCACTACCTTTTCTGGCGCACACTCTGGTGCACTATTCCAACAGGACATCGCTTGTCCACATACTGCTGCAGTCTCAAGAGCTTGGCCTGAACACACATATACTATGCCTTAGCCAACTGCATCACCAGACCTACCCCGAGTTGAAAATGTGTGGGATGCTATCGAATGCACTATCAATGCTCCACCCCTACTGCAAAATCTGCAGGAATTGTGTGAAAATATTCAAGTTGCATGGGATGGATTATCGGAAAACACCATTAGGAACCTCTACAACTCCATCCCGAGACGTCTGGCATGTTGTGTTAGCAAACATGATGTCCTGACACCATGCTGAGAGACACTACTTCTGTATGTGTAGCTCAGTAAATATTGCTCATATCAGTCTAAATTTATCATAATTTTCTGTTCCTGGTAACCTTTATCTTCCTTCCCAATAGCATTGCAATCTGACGCCTCCTTCGGAGTGCAACTGTTCTTTTGATGATGAGTGTAAACTAGCTACAAACCTGATATGTGATAAGGCACCTCCAAAGGCTAGTCAGCTACTGCTTGTTCTCCCACTACCTACCTACAGTGTCTTCTGCTGGCCAAACAAATCGAGAAAACAAAGATGAAAACAACCGAAAAAAAGAATATGACCAATTTAGAGCCAAGACGAGTAAACGTGTGGTCTTCTAACACCTGAGGGAGCTAAAGGGAGAGGTAGAATTTCTTTCTAAACCGTGCAGCTTAGTATGTTAGCTAATTAGCTAATGTTAATGTTAACTGGTCAGCTGGCTAATGTTCTTCACAAACTATTTCAGCTAGCAAATGGTACTGTGCTGTATAAGAAAATTAGAGGTAGACAGTAGATTTCGGTCTAACGGTATTGGTTCTGGGCTGTGAGGGAATCCATCATGGGCAACATCAGCTAGCTAGCTTTTGTATTAGCAAATGTTAGCTACCCAATTAGCAGTGTCAGCGTCTGCTCATATTTTATTTGTGCCAGTTAGTGATGGTTAAGTTAGCTCCTGGTAGGCATCATGGAAGTGGTTGTACTTGTTTGGCTGTTGTTTTTTCGGCTAGCAGCTAACATTAGTCAAAATCAGCGATTACACTTGTAAACATGGAGAATAGCTAGCTGCAGGCTTTTAGCCATGAATCCACAGTCCGTATCTTGGAACGCTGATTTGGTGACAACAAAAACAAACAGAGATGCAGCCACTCTTTCCATCAGATTTCCATGCATATTGTGTACCATTCAGGTTGTTGTGCCTAGCAATGTTCTGTTGTGTCCTGGCTATGCTGAGCGGGACAGGGTGAATGCTAGCACTCTATCCTGTGGCGAAACCTTGATTGCTGGTCTATTAATAGCCATGCATGGCGGCTGGGCTTGTTATGTTAACATATGCGGGAGCAGCGGAAGCCCTGGTGCTTGTGACAAGAGTCTTTGGTGATGGAAGAAGTGTTTTAGACCCCAAGAAGCTGCTTCCTTCTTCATAGCACCTCTGTTGATGTCCAGACACAAAACAAAACGGCACGCTGGCTAATACTGGACTAAAACAGCCGTGGCACACAGATGGCGTTCTGCTCAGTTTGGACGTCTGAGAGGAACTGTAGCGTTCTGCATAATCTGCTTGACCAGCATTGATAGCTCTTCCTGTCATTCTTGATTTTTATTTTATTTTAGTTCCATTTTCGTTGGTGATCCTGCCTAAGGTGGCGAATAGAGAGAATGTGTGGACAAGACAGTTCGGGGTTTGATTTGTAGATCTTAGTGTTACATGCAGAGACAGAAGTTGTAATGCCTTTAGGAAACCTAACTCACTCTCCTTTTGTGCTTTCTCTCTCTCCCTTCATCTCCCTCGCTGTGTCTGGTTGCCATGCTCTGTGCGAGAGATGCTGTGTTTGATGTTCGACTAGAGCAGACAGGCCGCTCCCATCTCTGCTTCGCTCACACTTTTCTTCCCTCTGTTTCTCTTGCTCTCTACTCTGCTCCGTGTGAGGTGGCAAACAGTCAGCCATGAGGCCCCCACCCGTTATCTGGATATATTTCGGGATGCATGTACTGTTTAGATATGTGCCCCAAAGAAATGAATTCCACAGTGAAACATATTCAGTGTATCGGTTTATTTAAAGGCTCCTTAAATTGGAAAATGGAGTTAGGGAATACTCGCAAGGCTTGAATAGTATTGCCGTTACGTCAGCATAATGTGTATGAGCCGTCACTGCAGGCTGCTATGGCTCCCAAAGATATCATGTCTGTTTCATGTGAGATTTCAGACCGAACTTCTCAGTTATACATGAGTCCTGCAGATGTCCAAAATGTCCTTCAGTGCTGCATCAATGTGCACATAGCAACATACCATCACTAAGTGTGACCACTAGTGGTGGCTCTACAAGTGCTGCTGTCATAGTCGTGTCGACAGGAGGCATAATAGCAATGCTAGTTGGAAGGAAGCCACACGTAAAGAAGTAGCGTCTCTGAGTATATTACCCAGTATCGCGCCGGCCGCCATATTTGCCAACGCAATGTGGCAGATGTTTTGGCATGGAGCTGTAGAGGTTCCTAGAGGTGTCCTGTGATAATCCGTCCCATGCAGCTTGAATATTCTCACACAGTTCCTGCATATTTTGCAGTATAGGTGGAGGTGGAGTGACACCAGACTTTCTGGACATGTGACACATGACAACAAACCGTTCATCAAGAGCAGTCGTCGTAATGGTCTGCGTGCATGTAGTCCTGCGTGATGCAGTCGTTTGCCAGTGGTGCTGGCACTAGCAGGATGACTCATGGAGGGTATCACTGCTTGCTGAATGTCCGCAATCATGGCTGTCGGGTCAGTCAGGTACAGCAATAAGGCCTGTCCTTGCGTATGTCACATGCGCGGTTGAGCGTGAAACTTGAATCATTCGCATGTCTCACAAGGTCAAACCTACATACCGGGTTTCATTCCTGTCGGTTGATTCCTTCTTTTGGTAATGAGCGTATACGGAGTTACAGTTAGACCAGGAACCACTTACTAATTTTACAGGGGTTATTAGTAACTGGTGTAAACTAGTAATTTGATAAGTAGATGTTGCATTTTATATACATGCGCACTGTATTACCCAGTTCATTATGTGAATATCAGGATTCTGTGCTGTCTAGTTTTGGGCCATGTTATGATAATGAAAATTCCATCCATTGCTTAGCCTCACTCTAGAGGAACCCTGAGCATGTGCAGAGCATCAGCTGGAGCGGTTACAGATGAAGACATTGCCTCAGGGACCGAACTGTGAATCATCGGACCCTGGATTACCAACACTGGCTCTGATTTACGGAATACTTTGATTTTAGTCTGGCATTTCCAAATGCTCTTTGCTCACTGCCATTGTAAGCCATTTTCAGGCCTATTCATTTCGCCGAATGTGTGGGTGCGTCTATCAAAGCATTGCAGGTTCTTAAGTGAAATGAAACAATGAGTTAGCAAAATCACTAAAAACATCATGAAACTCGTACAGTCTCGCTTTTGTGCTTTGTCTTCAGCGGTCGTGACGAGAACACCATCACATTAAGCACCCCGTTTGTCTGAATCACAGTCTAGTGTTTGTGTCTGGCCACATTCAAGATTAATATCACTGTGCAGGCTTCCTTTACACCACAGCCGAAATAAATGTGCTGTTACTAATTCCGATCTGATCGAGGCAGTGTAGGGCTTGTCTCCAGTATCAAAGCGGAGACCTGATGGAAACCACAAGGCTGGTCTCCCGTCCCTCCTGTTTCTTCTGAGAGCTCAGAACGAAGCTCGAGTGAAAGTATTGCCTCTTCAGGGATCATTTCTGGCACTGTGGCTTCTTATCTCTGCCCTCATGTTGTGCTGGATTTGCCTCCACGCTGGGATTTATTTTAGCAAAGGCCTGCAGAGCCAGTCAGTAGATACACTCAGAACCGTGCCTTTCAGCCCTGAAGACAGAAAGAGAATGCATCTGTTGGCTGCCGGTCAGATGTGGAGTGGAGATAGCGGAGACTCCGGCCAGCTTGAAGAGTTGTGGGTAAAGCATGTCGTTGGGCCAGCTGCTGCAAGTCGAGCAGGTTCAACCCAACAGGGCTGTTCATCTTTTATTATAGCCAGTGTGTTCTCACCTGCATCTAGATGAGGTTCTTCATCTCCTACGACGGTCACGTCCTCAGCTTCCTTTGGAAAGAGCTTTCTGAAATGAGGAATGTAATGTATCTATTAAAGATCATTAGTTTTGTTTTGCTATATTATTCACGTAACATTAAATCGCACAGTGGAGCACAATTAATTCACATTCTGTTTCAACAGCTTTGGGTCTTTTTTGTCAATGCCAAGCAATGAATGAAAACACATGGCAATTATTTGCATAATAGTATCATTTCACATTCAAAAGATGGAATAAAGTATCACTTCTGTGGTTGAAAGTTTAAAAGCTGCTTTTCCGACTGGATTTGATGGCTTGTTTCAATGTGCTACAAGAGAGAAATGATTAATGTCACAAGGCTGAGCTCTTCATACCTGATAGAAGGTCATCTTTGAGCAAACATGCTCTGCTTTAGAAAGCCTTCTTTCAGAATGCCACCTGGTGAATTATGACAAGGCCTGTGTGAATTGCTGTCCAAGTTTGGGGGAGTTATGCAAGGGGATTAAGTTAGCTTTGGCATGGTTTGCCACTCTGGAACCATGCCCACTCTCTAGCAGGCATGGCATCCCTCGGAACCATCTTACTCTGGGATTGTGTGGTCGCACTGTGTATGATCAAGTGGAAAGATCCTAGTCTGAAAATATTCAGTGGGCTAAACCTGCTGCTTAGCATAGCTGAAGTTAACAGCTTTAAAGGGAACATCTAAATGATCTGAATGCAGAAAGACAAAGACAGGCCTAAACCTTCCTGAGTGTTTACTACAGGTGGGAACTATGCCTAGGAATGGGCCAGTGTGGTCTAACAATAGAACACACTTTAATATGATGTGTAGATGGATATTAGAATTAATTTTTAGATGCTCACTGTGTTCTTTTACTGTTTGTTTGTTGACTGGACAGCTAGGTGTTTTCTTGCCTAATTAGCTAATGTAACTCTGTGTCCCCAGCCATACCAATCAAATTAACTAAATAAATAACGTTAGCTAGCTAGTCATAAGCTGGCAGTTAAGTTAGCTAATAGTAGGAACGTACTGAGTTGTGGGCTGATGCTGATATTCAGTACGTAATCATTCATGAAACGAATATGATAATGTAAATATTACGTATAATATGAAATATACAAAGTGGGACTACATGTACCTGAGAAAATAGATAGATAGTATGATCCATCTTTCCTAACAGGTGCACCGTACCCAGTAATTTACTCTTGCTCCGATATCTACTGCATCTTGGAGAACATAAAATGTCCCTTAGCCCTCCTCAGGCAGCTGTCACGAGTGCTTAATGTGATCCTCCATTGTTCCTGTGGAGAAATGAAGCACAATAAAAAAACAGCCGGCTTTTTTCTTTGTAGCTAACTTCTGTTCTGTTGTGCAGAGGGTTGCTTAGATATGTAACGCGAGGCCTTCTTTCGGTTAACTGTCGTGTGAACCAGTGAACTGCATGCAAGCTGATTTATGCTTTGCTGCAGCTGCCAAACAGAAAATATATAGGCATCTTAATGATATACCGGTACTAATAGTATATAATATCATTTCTTTATTAATGATTATTAAATGCAAATGTCTCCTTTTTTTATGCAGTACCATTTTTCAGTGTTTTAATTGTGTCTATGGACTTTTTCATGCTTATTTAGCAGGTCCATCATGGACATGTTTGACATAAACAGTGGTGTAATTTATGTCTAATAAGTCTAGATCCAGGTAAGTCTAGATAAAATAGCATTTTGAATTGTGGTTCACCATTGGCATTGCTGTTTAGCTCAAGCTTAATACTTGTCTGGGACACCGTCCCTATGATCTGTATCAAATCAGCACCTTAATTGTTTTTTGTTGTCTGTTATGTGACTGAGACCAATTATGTATGCAAAGACTCATTTTCACCGCATCTAATGTCTGACTAGGCTACCTATAACATGTATGATAGATTATCTCTGTCTTCTGTTTTTGCTGTTGTCTCTGTCGATCAGACATGATGGTGATTTACAAAGCAAGGGCAGAGAGAACAGGAGACGACTCCATTCCCAGTGATACCTGATGTGGGAAGCTCGCAATAACTGTGTAGATTTCAATATTAGTATGTGGTTTTCTTCCTGTTCTATGCATTTATGGAACACATTGACATGTTCATGTCGACTGAACGATTGGCTGTTATTGTTACAGGACCATCTATCTGAAATTATGTAATATGCACTGTGGCCTGCAGATGTGAAAGTTCCCCTCTTCTCCATCTGTCAACTAAGGATAGATGTAGACAGTCAAATATACAAATGTCCAAACTCATCTTAGTATTTATATACCCAGTCAAGTGTTAAATAAAGTGAATATAGGACATTTAAGCAAGCTGTACTTCAAACAACATGATGACAGATAGATACAGTGTACGTTTGTTCATCTCTGCATTTGGTCTGCTGATTCTGTGTTAAAGGGGCAGCTTGGTCTAAGAGTGGGATTAGAAACTAGCAGTGATTTGTCATGTAGTAATATTGTATAGCACAACCCTCAGTTTGTCGGAACACCCAGTATGCGTCACAGAAGCCACCCCACGCCCCCAACATCAATTAAGAAATCCTGACTAATAGCATAGCCACTGATGTAAGGGCTATTAAATACAGGCTTGGCCACAACTGGAATTCAGGACATACTAAAATACAATACATGCAAATGAAATGATTACACTATGTGCACTACAGTATGTCCTTAACAGCAGAGGACAGATGGTTTTCAAGGTAATAAATTCCATTATTACAGGTGGCAGGCTTAAGCAGTACTAAACGTGCAGTGAAGAAGTACTTGGGTGTTGTATCCCCTCTTAATACTCAACCTGAACAGTGATTATAAAGGGCTTATCGAATGACCCTTGCAGATACTGTGAAACAGATCCACACAGCTAATACAGAAGTGTTGGATCATTATGTCTAATTTTAGTTAGCATTCAGATCATTTGTAATGTCAAAGATCTTGACATTTTCTTGTAGGCTTCTTTGGTCTGTTTTCATTCTGAATTTTCTGCTGGTTTTCAGTACCATTGCTGACCATTTTTGGCTGAATTCCAACATCCTGCCCTCAAACATCTACTGCACAGCCCTAATAGGAAAATACTGCTGTAGAGGCTCACGGTGCACCACTGTAGGAAGGGATTAAATTAAGCTTGTTTACAACAGATGCGTTAATGGGCATGAGTTTAAATTTGGCCCGAGTGCCCCTTTAAATACCATGTATACATAAATCTGTAATTCAAGCCAAACATTCAGGTAGGGATCGCCTGTTGTGCTGTCTGTATGAAATTATCAAATCTTAACAGGATCTAGCCTTTTCTCTGCTGGTACTGACTCTAGTACCTGGTCCAGTCTAATACAGTGCTCTGTTAAAGCAGTATGGCTTCTATTAGATCACAATGGAAATGGTTGTGTACAGAAGTTGAAATTAGCTTAATTAACTGAAAAAAAACTTGAAATTATAATTTTAAATGATATTGTTCTAGAAAGTTTATTGCCCTTTTACAGCTTCATAGCGAACCTGACTAATAAACAGCATTGGTCGCATCTGAGTGATATCTATTCCATATCTAATCTGTGCCAGTATTAAGCCGGTATGTTGGATTGGTGCAGAACCCTGTGAAACCTTTCGTGTTTTTAGTTCCATTCAGAACACTAGAACATATTTCCTCTCTGGGATGCTCAAACACAGCTTGAAAATGCCTATATGCAAATAAGGGGGAAAAGGGTTAAAATACCCATCGCTGCTGTCAACACTGTGTGCTGGGAATCTACGTCTCTGAAACCCGACTAGCGTCCCTCAGATAATTGCTTTAGATTTAGTGTCACTTACTGTAATGGGATTGATTGCAGCATGCTGCTACACTCGCAAGTCGATTAAAAGACTCACTCACTGGTTGAAAGGCCTTCTGGTTGACTTGCTGTCTAATTGAAGGCCACGATTAGAACTCTCGCTGATAGCATCTAAAGGTTACATATTCATTTCGATCCTGTGGCCTTTGCACGCAGGTGTTGTGTGGCGTAGTACAGAGGCTCTTCGTTTTTTTATGGCACCTTTTATGGACCAAATTTGCCTGTATTGTAATCCTTTGAATTCTAGATGTTGGCTTTGGCACATGATTTATTTCACATACACCCAGGGGGATTTTACAGTTTAAACCTAAAGCTGCTGTAGAGACTCATGGTGCTGTAGAGACTCATGGAGCATATTCCCTGACCCTTATTGTGTTTTATTTGTCTGTCGTAATGCCAGCCTGTGTTGGCTGAGACTTGGCTAATGCTGTACACAAAGGCAAGTAGTCAGTCATGTGAAAGCCCATATTAGTTGTAATTGAAATTACGCTTGCCTTATTTATTTTCATTGGTCATTTGAATGGAGTACTTTGTGCTAGTTTGGTCTTAGGGTGGTTTTTCCTCTTTGAGGGGACGTAGCTGTCTTGCCATATTTGGGGTTGATTTTCAGTATATGTCTCAGGGTGTATTGCAGAAACAGGATTTGTATACTCTGCAGACTGGGAACAACCCTTTTCTATGATGCCGGTTTTCTATGGTGTAGCACACTTTGAACGAGTCTGATATTGTTCTCAACTTCTTCCTTCACTAAGGGTGGGAATCAGTAGAAGCCTCGTGATATGTGTTATTAGTGGTTCCCAGTCTGAATTAGCCAAGATCGGAATCTAAAGATTCTTGCTTTGAACAAGTAGCTAACAGTCCACCAGTTCAGTATTTCAACTTGGGCTAGGCTAAGTGGTCTAGTGGTTTTATTACGTAAGTAACGAGAGCCATATTTGCTGCTGTGACGCCTGTACCAAAGTGCTGTAGCATAATTATGCATGACTCTATATGTGTATGACTCATCAGTAAAAACTGATCAGATTACAGGTACATTATGAAATCAGGGCTGATTACTGACAGGATTACATTCAAACCACATTCAATCTATAGAAATTTGAGTACATTTCTGGCCTACCTAAAATTTGCAGTGTGGTTCCCAAGATATCTGAATCATGAATTTCACCCTGATCTTACAAATCACTTCAGTCTCCAGCGCATACTGGTAAGATCCTTCATTCAGCACTTGTTGCTCCATAAAAGTTTACAGTTGACTGGATTTAAATAGAAATCTTGCAAGTGTTAACCTGCCAGATTTCAGTGCTGCAGTAAAAAATATTCTATTTATTTAACTGCAAATACAACATATAAAGTCGCATGTGATTTGTCATTTAATTTCATAGATTTTTTTTTTTATTGTGTTTTTTTATAAATACATAACTATTAAAAGACATAATCTAGAAGTAATGGAAACCAGTCAGATTACATTAATACAGTCGTCTTTTAGATTAAATGACAGTTACATTTTTTGTTAGGTAATCAATAATCGGTAACAGAATACATTCATGATGTAACTCTCTCAACCCTGTTTATTACATTTCATCGCAAATAACAACAAGTAAAATTTACACTTCATTTACAGTTAGTTGACCTCACTTTAATATTCTGAACTGTGAATATTTCTCCTATATTAACACATGTACATACAGTCTGAAGACTGTATTGCAGTATAGTGTTACTGCTTGGACGTGGATTTAAACTGTGGTAACTCGTTTACCACAGGTAACTCGTAACTAGTTTTGAACTACTCTGTCCAACCATCACTGAGGGACATATTTTGACATAGTTTGAAATAGTTTAGACTGCTTAGACCAGCGTCCTGGAGGCACCCTGCCCTGCACATTTTAGTGGATTCCCTTCTTTAACACACTTCCTGTAACCCTGAAAGGGCTTGTTAAAGAGCTGATAAGTTGAATCAGGTGTGCTGGGAGCAGGGAAGCCACCAAAATGTGCTGGGCAGGGTGCCTTCAGGACCAGGGCTGAGAAAGCCTGGCTTATAGTTAGTATAGTTATGTAAACTGTAGTCATAGACATGATTTAGACTGCTAACCGTACAACCCTTTATCACCCTGCCCGTACCTGCACGTGCACTCCTGTAGTATAGCACATCAGTTGCGTTTCTACTGAACTGTAATGTCAAAGAATATCATCAACGCTGTCCTATTAATGTAGGTCTCCACCCAACATGTTGAAAGTTCTAGGAGTCGTATGCTGGTGTATTGCCATGGCTTCCACTAAATAAATAAATGAATGACCCTGTTATAAAAGCAAGTGGGCTGGTGTTTTTTACCTCCGTAGTGACAGGCTATTATGGTTACTCACGGTGAGTCACGATGTTTTGGTAAACCCTTTCTCACGAGTGCTTTGTGTACTGTGATGTTTCATGGAATTTAGATTAGGAGGTCTAAACATAGTCTTATCTGAACTATATGGTAGATGATGTGGCAGTTGATGATCAGGTCAGATCGAGGTGGAGCGTGGGGGGAATAGCTGAAGTATGTATTCTGATCAAGAGACATGGGAGCACTTGTTGTTTTAGCTGATAAGATAGGTAACAAAATATTGTAAATTCTTTCCTCTTTTTCTTTTTCTTTGTCTTAGAGGAACAAGTGTTGGTTATCATAATTAGCAGTTTATTCAGCACAAGCTGCGCACAGCGACAATCCGTATTTTTGCCTTCAAACTGACTTGGAGGCTTTGATGTTGTCGCAAGTAACATACAAGCATTTTAAAGCGTTTTGTGCTGTCTTGTCTCGCACTATTACAGAGTGGAAAATGATCTGCTAAGCTTTGCTCATCCACAAGTTAGATCCTGGCTAAATAAAGGACGGACACGACTTTCGATGAAGATTAAACTCTAGTAATTTGTCTTGGTGTGGCAGAAAGCTGAAACTGGACTGCAATGTTTGGGGTTTGGCTAAACCAAGGATAGCTTAACTAGTGCACTACAGCACAGGCTTGGTTTCAGCTAGGCGAAGCTAAAATGACACCTCTTTACAGCATACCTGAGCATGCACAGCTTCCAGGCTTGTTTCCAGCTAATGGATGCTGTTACACTCGGTTAGAGGATCTGCCAGAGCAACATGTCTGATGACTGGTGTTATGCTGTGTGCCCACCTCACATGAATTTGTCATTCAAAATTTTGCCCCCAATCTTTTTTAACAGAGCAGCTCGTCAGTGACCTGCGCCACTGTGAGAAAAGTAGAGCTGGCTTCAAGTTTATGCAAATTACGCACACCAGCCACACAGCGCTGACAAGGCACAAAAGCAACTCTCCGTTGTCCGTGCACAACAAGTGTGTGCCTAAATAGTGCATACATCTGGACCACATGGAATGAAATTTATTGACTGCGGTGCCTGGGTTCCCTACTTTGTTCGATTCAAATGAATACAAAGACCAAATTAAAATAAACACCACAAGGCAGAAACTGCTGCGGGGTCGCCTGCCGCTTGTTGCTGTATCGAGGCTTCCTATAGGATTGACTGCCTATTGCTTTGCCGCCTGCTTGTGTAAATGTAAGCGTAGTTGTTGGTGAGCAACTAGTTTTTCTGAGCCACCCCACAGCTGAGCTCCCCAGCACCAGCCCCTGAGCCCATCTGATGTACATATGAATGTGTTTATCTGGCTGATCAGATGTAGACTAGACATTTGGCATGTTATAATTCATTCTGAAACACCTTTTTAAAATACCCTGCTATATCTCATCCCCAGCCTGCCCAGTTCCCACCATGCTCATCTCTCACTACTGCTTACTTAAATAGGCCTGTGCCCAGCGATGCCTGTGCCCGGCTATGCTGTTGTTAGTAATAATAGGGTAAAACAAGAACTAAATCCCCACAACTTTTATTTATAGCATTGCAGGTTAGCAGGCTGAGCATTTTTCATAACCACAGCTTGTAGTCATGGAAATGTAGTACAAACACAGGCCGCTGGAATACCATCCATTGCTCCGACAGCTGTCTGAAGACTCTGCACACTCTCTTTGTTGTGTGTACAGTGTGTTAAACGATTTGCAGCGGTTCCTGCTGTTCTCCATCACACTAACAGGCCAATGTTTCAATATTTAGAGCAAACACAGATAAGCTACTTTACGGATTTGACCGAGAATATGTGGAATATTCTGTTTGTCCTGTTCCAAAACTGTGTTGTGTGTTACTGAAACAGCATTGCTCTGTTGCTGTGTGGCTCCTGGCGGAATGCTGATTCTGCTGGATAGGAGCGTGTTCTGCTTCAGGGTTTGAAGTGTGGGGATGAAAAATGAAAAAGCTTGGTGGGCTCAGTTACACATGCTGCTGTGGTCTGTGTTTCTAGATTACAGTGTAGTAGATAATCTGCGAAAATCTGTTTCTGTGTGTGTGGGTGTGTGTGTGTGTGTGTGTGTGGAGGGAGTGTGTGTGTGTGTGTGTGTGTAGCTTTTTGTGAAAGCAAACTTCCAGCAAAGTTATTTGGTTCAAAATAGGCTACACGCCAGAGGGAGAGACTCTCTCCCACAGAAACCACTTTACTCAGTCTCCTGAAATGAAATGCATTGTGAGAAGGTGACATCATCTTGTGACACAATCCCTTTTTGTCCGCCTACTGGCCAGCCTAGAATGGCCTCACACAACACACAGAGAGCTAAAACCGTAAAAACGTACCACTCTGAAACTGGCCCGATCAGGCTTGTGAAGGTGGATCAGGTAGGGCTGAGCAATATGAGAGTTTATATCATTATCGTGATATGCCACATTACCATACCGTATGCTTTTCTAAACATATTGTGTATATCATATTTATTTAGTGCAACACAGTATACCAGATATTGAATACAAATCATTGTATTTATGGTATCTGATCACTATCAGCCCACAGTATTAGTAGCAGTACTAGTTTCTCTGTTCCAGCCGATCAGACATTTGGATAATATTAATATAATAATCATATTAATAATAATAATAATATTGTGGCATATCGTGTGTCATTAAAAATTCCTGAAGATGCAATATTATATGTTTGCACTTGTTCTACCTGACTTTCAGGATCAGTCTCTCAAACTGGTACGGTAGAACCGACATCATTGTAAGAACAGTCACAGCAGTGTGGGGGTGGAACTTGTGGCAGAATTCAGCTCAGGCTGTTTCTGGCAGGGAGCTGACCAGTCAGAGCACAGTGGGCTCATCAGGAGGCAGGGCTTAAAGACACAAAGGCTCTAACAGAGCGTTTCAGACAGAAGGTGAATACAGTATGTACAGTAGAAGAAAGACATTGTGTTTTGAGAAAACTGTAGCATGTAAATCTGATCTAATAGACCCCAAAATTAAATTATGAACATTGAAAATGAGCATAATAGGTCCCCTTTAAGGCACGATATATTGTGCAAGCCTTTTTTTAGTAGCATTGTGTGGAATCAGCTGATGAAGGCAGAAGAGCAGGCACTCAGCGACAGCTGGAGGAAAGAAAGTACAGTACTGGGTCAGAACCTGGCTGGCGTCACTGGGCCCTCAGGCTTAATATAGCTGCTCAGCTGGAGTTGTCACATATGAAGAAAGAGAGATGCTACGACTGGGATGAGGAAAAGTGCATATGAGGCCACGGGGAGAGAGAGAGGCTGTCAGCTCTCATGTCTCTCCGGACCTCTATCCCTCCGAGATAGAGATTCTTGATGTCTAGCGTTCTATTTATTTTCCCAACAGGGATCAGCAGAGTAAGTCTGCAGACTGTGTCATTTATTTATGTACTTGTCTTCCCTGTTGTTCCTGAAAATGAGCTTATGGGATTTGGTAACAACATTATGCACCTAGTCCTGAGTCGCAACCTCCATGACTAAGCATGTTAACCCTTGGAGGTCTAGAGTTCCTCTTGCCATTTTGCTGTGTATATCAAACTCATATTACATATTTATTTCATTACAGCTATCTGAATTAACATGCTAGTAACTCAGTGATTCAGCCAGATTCAAATCACAATACATGAACTCATCTTCTGTAAATTAGGATTCAGCATCATTTAACAGGTTTTTAACCGCCATATTAACAAAAACCCTTATTTTGCTGTTACAGCCGTCTCATATTCCACCAAGGTCCAAATAAGTAAGCATAAGACATTTTAGCTATTGTAATATCTAGTTTTCAACTGCATATATAAGGCATTTGTGATCTCTAAGTCTTGCATCTTGGAGTAAATAATTTGTTTTAGTTCCTTGTTCGTTGGCATGTAGCTTTCTGCCTGAGGGGATCTAGCCAGTCTCTAAAGTCCGATTTCTACAGTTTTGCAGGCACAGCTACTAGCGTCTCTCGATAACAAACAGCAGTTGAAAAAGAACACATGCATTTGGAGGTGTTTTGTACCTTTGGCTTTGGATAATTCTGCAAGCTTTTTGAAGTTGTTCCAACCTTTTGCCTGGCTCTGGTAAACAAACTGTGGCAGCTAGGTACCGTGCATTCCAAAACAGGCCGCACCGTTTACATAAATGAGAAACAATTCCACACCAAACTTCCCACAGTGACTCGGGGCAAACAGTTTCTTGTTTACGGAAGATGACAGGTGGCCCACTTGACTGTCCCAGCACAGGCCATCCTGAATCGTAGCTTATGGCATGCCCCAATATCAGTGTTGATAAGTCGCTGCTACTGAGACCATGAACGACAGTGATATTTGCGGTACTCTGGCCGAGACAGAAGTAAATGAGACATGTATGAGACAAAGGACAATGTTTTTGCAGAGCCAGAGAAGCAGCTCTGTGCCTACACACACCACACGTTTCTCTATAGGTTATCTGGTTCTGTTTTTACCTGTTATGCACAGTGAAGATATTTCATATTTACTGAGGTTGTTAATGTGAGTTTTTATTGCTGATTGTATAATAGTAAATACAAAATATATAAAGTAAATGAACAAAAATACAATTTCTTAAGCATCTAACACAGCGTATAACTTAACAAGTAAATGCCGTTCAGCCAGGCGGAGTATGTTATGTATATTTTAAATATGTATAAATATCACTTAAATTTGGTAGTTTGGTTAGATGGAGTTAGTGTTGGGAATTGGTATCGACTTACGTTCATGGCTGAGGTGTTGGCATGGGTATCGGAAAGGAAAATGTGGGATCAGTACATCCATAAAGACTGTCCTCGAAGGTGTACTGATTGATAGACAAAGCTGGCAGTGCAGGAGGATGCTTGAAAAGTTAGGATGACGTTGCTCGTCTTTGTCTTGTCTTTATGCTCAAACACAGGTCAAAGTGGATGTATAAGGCATTTCACCTTACTCTCCCAACCTTTTAAACATTTGTAGGACCTTACATACTGTGCAGTATATATCGTTTCAGCATCGTCCGCATGCGCAGTACTCACATTGCAGGATGGGTAATGTTAAGTAAGACAAAACAAATGAAACCTGTCAGGCTACAACTTTTATGCTGCTTGATACAAAAGAAAAACCTACACGGTTCCTGGTCTCTGATTTGGGGCTTCTCGGAGGAGAGCAGTCACAGGTCTCACCTGCTTTTGTGTTTGGTGCACTGAAAGTGATTATAGAGGATGTAAGTTTAAGAAAACATGGTTCACACCCATTGTTAAAAAGTCATTTCTCAGCTTTTTATTATTTTTATTTTCACCCCAACCATTTTACAATGACTAAGCTTTTTAAGTAATGCTTTTTAGGTCATCTTTGAAAACTCCTGAATAATTTTTCATATCGCGATATACAAAGTTAAGTCACATTATTATGACCACTTCCTACTTTCGACAGCACCAGGGTGTAGCTCTTGAAGTAAGCCCCTTTGTCATGGCATTCTCTGGGCCCACTCATGCATGTAAAAAGCACTCTCCACTGTTTTGGGTCAATCCATCCTTGCAGATCACGTACACCCATACATGCTGATTGTCTTCCCTGGGGCAGATGGGATCTTCCAGCAAGACAATGTGACATGTCACACAGCTAGAAATGTCCGACATTGGTTGGAAGAACTTGACCAAGACTTCCAAGTACTACCCTGGCCCCCTAATTCCCCACCAATTGAGCACCTGTGAGACCACATTGATCGTGTTCGCTCTCTGGATCCTGCCCCACGCACCCTCCAGCAGCTGTGGGATCCACTGCAGTCAGCATGGATCCCAATACCTGTTACAACCTACCAGGACCTTATTGAGTCCCGCCCAGCATGTCTAGCTGCTGTCTGTTTCTCACATAGTGGTTACTATGGATATTAGCTGGTGGTCATAATAATGTGACTCGACCGTGCATATCTCAGGGAAAAAAAGTGCAGTGTCAGTTTTTTCCAACATCATGCAGACCTGCCTGCAATTTTAGACTGGTTAACGTCTGCTGGAGAGTACAAGGTGTCCAAGAAGTCCACGTCTGGGCCAGAATAGAATAGAATAAGCACTTGTGACAGAATTTCCTCGCCTTTCTTGCTGTAATATAAAAGCTAAATCTGATTGTCATTTTCAGAGGAATTAACCAAATAATGTCAGTGCTGAAATAAGACTGTATGTCTAGTGTAGAGTGTGTCCAGTGGCCAGCAGTGAGGAAAGCAATAAGCTGTTGAACCATAATACCACACTGACAGCAGTTACACTTAATGCAATTCAAAGGCTGACCCTGACTAGGCCGTTAGTGGAGATATGGCCCATGGTATAAAGCAGACACAGCAACCAGTAGCTTATCTGAGCAGCATGCCATTTCATCCTTAAACCTGCCATCCAACTCATGAGCATGACTTGCCTGTGAATACAGATCTGTCCAAGTGATTTGTCCTGCCTATAGCGAGGTTATTAATGATAATAGGAGACAGATGAAGGACCCCCAGAGATGGAGAATAACGTATTGTATTTGCTCCTGTCCTGACCTGTTTGCCTGCTGGGAAATAATGGCTGTGTGCATACAATAAGAGCTACGGTTATGGTAAAGAAGCAATGAGCCTGTGCTAGACCAATTGTTCTGCCGTCAAAGAGATCCACATGCCCCACATCTTCCCAATGAACAGATGTTCATGTGAAGCCTAGTGTGCTGCCAGGGACAGCAAGGGGTCTTTTCACAGAGCTAACCCTTAGAAGTCTAGAGTAATTATTGTGCTTTTGATGAACTGTTTGAAGGTACTCGAATAATTAAGCATGGAATGTACTAACAGTATTAACAGGTTAGAGTCTGCGATTATGCCCTTTTCTGTTTGGTTCAGTGTGTTTTCCACACTGGAAAGAATGTTGTATTGCTGCAAAAAAAAAAAAAGACTGTAAGCACAAAGACATGTAAATAAAAGAGCTTAATGAAGTATGTAAACATTTTAGGAGTGTCAAAACACATGACTCATTACACAGTTTATGTTAGGGCTAGGGCTGGCTGATATGGACCAACAATCATATCTTGGTGGTGATACACGGTATATATTTGTATTTTCCACAAAGTGGGCTAAACGTTCAGTTGTACGTCAAAGCTCCATGTGAGACATCATCAGCTCTCTTATTAAAATGTCCTTCAACACGTAGATATAAAATGATATAAAATAAGTAGTTGTGACTCTGCAGCTGATGTCTTACCAGCTTTCAAAGCCTTCTTCTTGATGCATAGTTACTACAGGGACCATATTTTTTAGGGAAATGGTAGACCTCCACCTTCACCACTCCACCATTTCCTCCCATTACCTTCCTGTGTTAATGTTGATAAAAACTGTTCAGATAAAGAATACAGTGCTGGTGCTGAATAATAAGAAGACGGAGCTGAACGTGTGGCTGTTTATTAAGAGGAATAAAATGTTAGCGTGGCTGACATGGTGGCTAACATGGCGGCTAACACAGCAGCTAAAGCGTTTGTGGAAAGAGCTCTCTGATAGACAGCAGCATGCGCGGTCACAATGTTCTTATTCAGCTGATCACATTTTTGATTTGTATTGATGTTTTTCGCGTTGGTAGTGGCGGCTGTAACTCACATTTCCAACATTATTTTGATGATGTGTTTGGGTTTTAGCAGTGCACGTACGACCGGTTTCTTGGTAACTCATAAAATATATGACATTCTATTATCAACCTCAGTCGAGCAGTTCAGGCTTCTTAACCTTTTATTTGTCTGTAATTTTATTTGTCTGTAAAACATACATTTGTTTTGTTTTAAATGGAGAAAATTTAGCCTAATAACACTTATTAGGCAAAATTTTCTCCATTTGAAACAAAACAAATGTATTATATAATAAAAAAAACTCCTGCTGGTTAATATTTCAGATCTAGTCCAAGGAACATAAGATGAGATAACAGAGTCTTTTAAATGAGTTGTTTTTAGGATGCCTTGAAAAACTACATATTTAAATATATTCACTTATCATACATACAGCTGTTTAGCTCCGCCCCTTCTCATTTAATTATAACACGTGTTTCAGCCCGGGCCATTTATTAATGAGCCATAATACAGCCAGCCTTTATGTCTTTGGGTACGAGTATGTGTGTATATGTTTGTGTGTGTGTGTGTTTGTGTGTGTGTGTGTGTTTGTGTGTGTGTGTGTGTGTGTGTGTGTGCGGGTGTATGGGTGTGTGTGGGCGTCATGATGGGGAGAAATGGAGGATGAAACGAGTCTGACTGTGGACGTGTCCTCAGTTGGAGTGAAGTATGGCGTGATGAGTAGTGCAAACCTTAGAGCAGAACGTCATTGGCCACAGGCATCATTTGAACTGCTGCACTGTGAAAGGGATCAACTAAAGGATGATGGGAAAAGGCTTGAGACAGTATTAGAGGGGTAATCACTGTTTAGGTCAGGCCTTGTTTAACAACACTTTTGAGTTTTGAGGGGTACAGTCAAATCTTGGCATGCAGGTACTACTGAGACAGTCCGTTACCTTAACATAGGGGTGCATCGATTAATTGGCTTAGTCAACAAAAATCGGTGACCAAATTTGGCAGATTTAATAGTTGATTAGTGGGCGATGTCATTTCCTCCATTTCATGAAAGACCTGTGATTGTAGAATTTGAGAGAGTGTAGACGGACAGCGGAATGCAAAAGCACAAAATGCTGTGCTTTAATGTAAAACTTTAATATATATATATTCTTTTTTGCTTAAAGGCAAACTGATTAAGTTTTGCACATCCTGGGTTTTAAATTTTGGCAGAAATAAGATATTGGAGTTTTAATGATCTTTTGCATTAGCAGGGAGGTCCATTAAAACGCCTGAATAAGTTATTCATCTTTCTCATCTACGTTGTTAGTCAGTAAATGCATAAAACAACCTCAAGCTAAATTTAAAAGCTGATGCATATGAGGTATTTGGTAACCAAGCAGTTCATAAGCCAATAATCAATAGATTATTTGACTGTCAAAATAGTTGTTTGTCACAACCCTACCTAACCCTATCAATCTTATCATACCCAGCTGTGAATGAAATACATGTTGTAGTTTTGATCCCTGCAGTCCAGCACTGTGACAGCTAGAATCATATGTGAGGATACCGAGGCTTACGCACCGAAGGGGCTCATGTTTTATGCTGTTAATGTCTTTTTAGTGGTTGATTAGTGGCTAAGCGTCTTCTAAAGCCAGACATGCACTGTGTAATTTTAGAAAGTTTGTTCTTTGGAGATTGACCCTGTACAAAAGCGCTCTGTTTATAATGCATGAAATGTAGCAGACAGCTCTGTCCAAGCACTTCTTTGCACTTCTGTGGAGACACAGAAGTGTGTTTATCAGGCTTAACTCAAGGTTCGGTACAGATACGTTCCTACATGATTCACATGTTCTCTGTTGCACTTACTACAAAGAGTAATTGAGAGAGTGCTGGCTGAGCTGTCTGACTGGGTCTGTAACATTATTCAGACTGCCATGAGCAATACAGCTGACATGTAGCTGAGTTTAAAGTATGCTGTGGTGTTTCGAGCAGCTTAAAACCTTGATCACCACACCCCCCAACACTGTTGAGTTTCCTGAAAAGTTGTTTTCACTTTAAACAGAGTCAGCTGAGTTTAGCATTTTAATATCATTTGCTATGAAAATGAATAATTCTTCGTCAATAATGTTTTTTAATGGGAAAGACATGGCTAAAATATACGGTCACATATTTCAACACACAGACGCAAAGGACAGACCTACTCTCAACAACAAATGCTGCACTAAACCCAATTAAGGAGCAATTATGGTCTCTTTGTGATGAACCGTGCCTGTTGATGTTCGCATTGTACTGACAGTATCCACAATGTTATCAGAGAAGCATATCGTGTATCCTGATAATAAAATGTATCTTGATGATAATAGAGTATTGCCCGAGGGTGAGAGTCACTAAAGGCCCTGTGATACAATATTATTGCAATTTAAACATATTGTGAGTATTGTGAGTATTGTAAGAACATATATTGCGATTTATTACCTTTTTTAACTGCAAATGCAATCACTATATAGTTGCCTGCAGTGTTTGCCCCGGTGTGACTTTCCTGTACTGCTCTAGTTTGTAGAATGTGAGACAGCAGTCGCCAGTCCTCTGTGAGACAATGCGCTGTCATAGTCACATAGGGCAAACCTCCACATCATGTTAATGGAGTCCTTTATGCTTTGCTCAAAGCGTCCTCAGCTTCAGCTGGGTATGGCTGTGGCGGTGAACACATAGTCACATATCTGGGTTCCAGTGTCCAGCATGTAAGAAAAGCCAAAAGTCAGCTTATTGTTCATATTTTCCTGTTCTAACTTGATTGGTGCTGCAGGAAGCCCCTCAAAATCCAATACCCCTAATAAAATAATAATCAGGAGGACGTGCATCCGCAAAGCACTGAAACGTCAGAAAGCGAAAGTGGTATAAAAGTCTTATGCCTCAAATGGACAATCCAGTTGGCGTCAAAGCACATAGCAGTTCTTAAACCTGTTTGCTATGCGTAGACGCGGTGCCCTTTGGTGCTGATTTCTGCACTGTGCATGCGTTCGATTCATGAAGAGGAGCATGCATTGGAGGCACAACAGAACTGGAGTCAGATGCAACAGCTGTTGATTCTCTCTGGATGGTGCTGTGTGAGGTGAACCCTCGTATTTGTAGTATTCCAATATTAATTGTATTCATTTGGGTACGAAACTGCTTGTGCATTGCGTGTGATATCCATGTCCTTCATTCGTTTCTTGATCTCTTCATTGACATTTGATTTAACAGATGCCACATTTCTGATTTCTTTCTCCCATGCCTCCATCTTTGTTTTGACCAACTTCCTCCACTGACTGTCACCTCAGCACCATCTTGGGGACCTAAAAAGGAAGAATTGAGTCTGTTATTCTAGTGCCAAGAAAGATTCGTTTGTATTTCTAATTTAGATGATAGAATTTCGAGGCTTGGCTTCTGTGTATTTTTCTCCCATCATAATAATATACTCAGAGAAGAATATTGTTTATCACAATAACAAAATTGATAACAATAACAGTATTGTCTAACCGCACAACTCTACTTGCATTCATGTAATGTAAGCAATAATTCCAAAATGTAGTTACAACATTTGTAATGCTAATTAATAACAATTGTTATCCCAGCAATGACAATCAATAATGATGCATAAATTAAAAGTTTTTCTCTTTCAGTAACTGAAATGAAACACGATTTTCTTGTTTGTACAGAATATCCTAATATTCAGTGTAATATTCAATAGCATCTTTGAAAATGGAAAATCCAGCAGCCTCAGCTGTAGAGCTAAAGTTCCATAAACCAACACTGATTGCTAAATACTATCAATAGGACCAAGTTCAAATGTGTCTGCTTTATGACCCATTTAATAATAGTGGAAACACTGTCCTTTAGCATATGGTGATGATGAAATAGATAGGAGTTTTCAAAAAGCTCTTTTACCTGAAGTACATGAAGTATGTGATTTTTACCCTCTTGATTTTAATTGAAGATCAGAAGGTCATTGTGGATAAGTGACCCAGGTCTCTTTTTGTGTGTTGTAGTCATACACTACACACCTTCTTCCTTTTTCATTCCTGTGTCCACTTGAAGATGACATCACTTCCTTGACTTGCTGCTCTCTCACCCGTAGACACACACAATCAGAGAATCAGAGAGAAAGCCAGGGCTGTAATCACAGTGAGCTGGAGTGAGAAATAAAGTCTCTGTATTGTTACTCAACCCTTCAGAAATCTGCACACACCCTGCCTTTGCAATCTACATGATGTGGGGAAAAGCAGCTTTGGGCTTGTTCTAAGCTCTGCTGCATTAGGTAATGGAACAGGGCATCTCTCTCAGCCCACTGCGCCTGAATCACTACTAGCAGCTAGCACATGGTGTCAGAGGAGATCTCAAGCCAAACACTATCGAACTCACTAGACTGCTGACTGTGTCAGTAAACTTTAACAAACTTATAAATTATGATTGTTGCTTTATTAATAATAAGAAGATATGGTCATTTATTTGTTTTTGATCATATTGATTTTGATTGTGAAGCTGTTGCTTGGCCATTGCTAATGTATTCCAGGTGGTTGCTAATTTGGCTGTTATACTGTATTCTTCATATAAACAACCTATTCTAATTATTATGTCACAGTACCTCCAGACAGTTTTACAATACACAGTATGCAGCACAATATTTTTATATCGAGAGTTAAAACGTTGGAGCAGACTTTAATGTATATGACTAGGTTTGGATTTGATTTTTGATTTAGGTAGTTTAGTTTATACTTCAAATATACCTTTAACTGTGCTTTAACTGACTTACCAGTGGGCAGCACATATAAGCACACCATACTCAGGATTAAGAACATACTTGTTTTCTTTATAAATCAGAATTTTCAAACAAATATTGTGCTGGATGCCTTCATGTACAAGGCAAAAACACTGTATTGTACTGTTCTTAAGTATATCTGGATCCAAAGATTCAGTACAGGTACAGGCCAAATAGACCTTGCTGAGTACTTGTCAGTATAAGCCCAGTACGCTTAAGTGTAATTGTGTTTAGTATAATTGTGAGTAGTACATAAAACACAAGCACATAAAAGAAATATACTAATAACACACTTGTATAAGCTTCTGGTTTTTAAGGGTGGTATAGGTGTGTGAGCACGTGGTTAGGTTTTTATCAGGGCTGGCTCGGTTACGCCTTTCCGCACTGTGATTTGGTGCATTCTCATGAGGAGTGAGAATATCAGTCAGCTGTCGTTCAGCGCTGATAAAGGCCAGTGAGGTTTTGTCAGCTTTTGCAACACCACTGTTGGGCGTGAACGAAGGTGTGTGAGTGAGTCATGGAGAAATGTGACATAGAGGGAGCAGGATCGGGGCTTTGTCTTCATTTCAAAAGCACACATGTGTACATAACACAGCCGTGAAGTGAACTTAAACCACATACATCGTGTGTTCTCTGTTTGAAGGATTAGGAAAGATGGCTACACAGTAAAGCACGTCACAGTTATTGCATAATCACCTAATCACTGTTCTTTGATATGATCACAATTATTTGAGGTGATCGAAATCATGTAAGCTGCCATCGATATGTTTCACAACAAACAAGAAAAAAAAATGGATCATGCAAAATGGGAACGGGGAAATGGAAATAAACTAAAGCTGTACGTGCATTTATGGAGACATCATGGGGCTTATGAAATTGGGTGCAGGTTTAGAGGGCAGTGCTCAGTATGTGTTTGTATTCATCAGCCATGTACTAATTCTAAGCGTTGCGTTTTTAGCATGTATGTTGTGTATATTCTCACTGTTGTGAAAGATCAGGAAGCTAAACCTTTGCTAAACATTGCACGTAATTCTGATTGGGCTGAACTCACATATTCGGGTATTCGGATATTTGTTTGTTGGGTAGGTATCCAGCTGTGGAAACATTATTAGTCATCTTTAATAAATGTGATCATCTGAAATAATTGTGATCAGGTGATTATGTAATAATTATGACAGACTCAGTCAAATCTAAACATCTATCTAATGCTAATTACTTACTAATTACTTAATACAGCTGCTGATATGATCCTGACATCTTTGATCATCTCGAATTGTGATTTCATTACTAGATATTAGGGATGCACCGATCCAACTTTTCCAGCTCCGATATCAGCACCCATACACCTAATTATGCGATATCGATGCGAACTGATTTGTTAATATTGCAACTGATATCCGATCCTAATATCGGATCGGTGCATCCATCCCTACTAAATATTAAAATAACTAGGGTCTAAAATGTTTACATGACATTAGGGTAATCTGTGTTAAACACACTCTGCATCTGTTTTGGTGCTGTCCTCCAGACATTGCATGTCTAGTGTAGTTAATACTGTATATGAAAATATTCCGGCTTATATTTTACCTTTAGTTTATAATGCTGTCTGTTTATGACTGTTTGTTAGAACATGACATCAGCTACGTTGGTCAGCGACAAAAATCATATCTTGAAGTACCAGGAGCAAGAGAACCCACGTTTGTCTTTCTTTTATCCATTTATTTTTTTAAAGGAAAAAGTGAAGTGAATCCTTACATCTCTCTTTTTGTGTTCGTTTCTCTCAGGTGAACTTTGTGGTGTGCCAGCTTTTTGCCTTGCTCACAGCCTGCTGGTTCCGGCTCTATTTGCACCCCAGCAAGACCAGTCCCTTTATCCGCCATGTGGTTGCCACACTCTTGGGCTTCTACCTGGCCCTCTTCTGCTTTGGCTGGTGAGTGTGTGTGTGTGTGTGTTTGTGTGTGTGTGTGTGTGTGTGTGTGTGTGTGTGTGTGTTTGTGTGTGTGTGTGTGTGTATTTGAGGCCCGTTAATATTATTGATCTCTGTTCTTCAAACAAAGAACCATTCCCTTTAAAAATGGACTTAGTAGTTTTGGCTGTAGCCTGTCCCTGATTTAAGAGTTCTGCTTGGCCAGAGAATACTAAAGTTGATTATTGGATCAGGGCAGTCAGTTCAAGTCCTTCTCTGTTGGAAGATAGCCGAAGTATTTAATAGTTGCCATAAAATATCCGGGGTGATAAGGCAAGACACACACACTGAAAACGTCTTCTGATAACATCTTGAGTTTGTCTTGGGGTCAAGTTCAGTTTAAATGTCCAATAAAAGTCCATTAGATAACACACTGTTCTGGACAGCAGGCAGGCCAGTCTAGCAATCACACTCTCGGCTGTTGTTACCCTTTGTTGTGCAGTGTGGCTTGGCGATGTTGTAATAAGTTGAAATAAGCATAGACATCTCTGAAAAAGACGTCATCTAGAAGGCAGCATACGTTACTCCAAATCTGAATATATGTTCAGCATTAAAGCTTGTCTACCCATTTCACAATCTTCTTCTAAATTTTCATAATTTCATACATTTTCTACATTTTTATAATAAAGTTTTTGTGACATTTTTACTTTATGAACTTTATGAAAGAGTTGTTTTGCTATTTTCTGTGTGTGTTTTTCTGCCATTTTCTTCTGTTTGATTCGAGTTTGACTTAACGTAAGTGAAGTCAGATCTGCCAAAGTACCAATCAGAGTTAGTGATACGTATGTCTGCTACTGGTGGTCCTCTCATTCATGTAAAGTGACTGCTGTCACACTGCTCAGAGTGCCAGACAGTACTAGAGGAAGTAGCAGTGTGTGTTAGGAAGGTTTATTACACTCTTGTTTGCACTGTAGCTGGATGCTGCTACCCACTTGCGTTAGCCACCTGCAGGATCCTACTATAAGCGATACGCTTAATGATAGCGTGATAGCTGGTGTTCCACCTTAATTGTCATCTAAAAGGATAACTTGTCAGACCACAATACGTATTTCCACTGTGAATCAGACCATTTAACCTGAGCTTGAATCCAGAGACGTCAGCAGTGTTTCAGGACGTTGTTGAGCTATGGCTTCCACAGTGCACTTTTAATTTGGCGATGCAGCAAAGAACACTGCTATTGACAACCTAGAAGCTCCTTTTATAACCAAGCATTATTGGTTCATCTGTTCAAGATTTTTTGAGCTGCTTTTTCCCTAGTCTTAAACTGTCGCGTTTTTGGAATGTGTTAGGGGAATGAATTAACAGAATGAATGTTTATTTATGACATGTTGAGGAGGGAAAACATTTCTGCAGACATAAGCTTTGAAAAAGTAAAATGACATGAGCTTGAAAACATTAAAGCCAAATAATCAGGCCGTTCTGATACGTTTGCAGGTAGCTGTACAAATGAAGTATACACTTATGGTAATAAAAATGGTTTTGTGGTGTTGTGGTGTGCTTGCTTATTAGCAAAAGACTGGCAACATTAGGTCTTTCTGAGCTTATAAAC
Organism: Semaprochilodus insignis; assembly: GCA_034552555.1. Taxonomy (NCBI): domain Eukaryota; kingdom Metazoa; phylum Chordata; class Actinopteri; order Characiformes; family Prochilodontidae; genus Semaprochilodus; species Semaprochilodus insignis. Next base: position 16,137,130 of record CM067483.1, on the reverse strand, counting down.
GCATCTAAATTGAGTCTGACATACATAGTATGCTAACTGTATCACTTTTATTGTAGCGTAGAGACCAGTGCCAAGTGCTGTAATCCCCTCTTTGTACAGTAAACTGATAACAAAATGTTTCAGTTGTGTGCCAATTTGACACATGTACAGTGGTCATATCTTTCCTTATCTGCAACTCCCTATCGTTCTGTGGTTTAGTCCAAGATTACTTGGTGAAAGAGAAGGGAGAGTAGGATGGTGGAGATTGGTGGAGATGTTAAGCAAATGTGAGTACAGATTTGAGAAAAAAAAGTTTAACATTTACACTCATCATCGAAATATTGTTGCATCCAGAAGGAAGCGTCGGATTGCAAAGCTATTGGGAAGGAAGATAAAGAATACCAGGAGCCGTAAATGCTTAAAGATTTAGACTGATATGGGTAATATTTATTTAGCTACACATACAGAAGTAGTGGCTCTCAGTATGGCGTCGGGCTGCCATGTTTGCTAACACAACATGCCAGAGTTGTAGAGGTTCCTAATGGTGTCCTGTGATAATCCATCGCATGCAGCTCGAATATTCTCACACAGTTCCTGCAGATTTTGCGGTAGGGGTGGAGGTGGAGTGACACCAGGCCTTCAACATGTGACAACAAACTGTTCCTCTTGGTGCTGACCATGGTGCCTCCACACACTGATTCGTTGGTTGTCTCCTTCAAAACACAAGTCACTGAGTCACTCCATGACAGTCTGGCACGACACCATTGCAGTCTTTGGAGAGTCTTGGAGTCTTTCGTTGTAACACCTGTGTGCATGTAGTCCTGCGTTGTGCAGCCATCTGCAAATTGTGCTGGCAACAACATGATGACTCATGGAGGGCATCACTGCTTGCTGAATGTCTGCGGTCGTGGCTGTTGGGTCAGTCAAGTATAGCGATAAAGTCTGTCCCTGTTTATGTCACATGCGTGGCCGAATGTGAAACTTGAATCATTTGCATGTCTGACAATATCAAACCTACCCACCAAGTTTTGTTACTGTCAGCTAATTCCTTCTGGGTGCAACTATTTGTGCAGCTATTCTGTTGATGATAAGTGTAGTTTTGTCTTGCTGCTTTATTGTAATAATTTATTGAAGTGATCAACTCACTGAGGACTCACTATTCTTAAATTCTGGCAGAAGGAAACAAAATCACTGAAGCAGTGTTCCTAGTTTTGCTCTGGTCCACTAACCACTAGTCTCCAAGGTACCTCCATCTAAAATGGATTACAGCCTCTGAATCTGTCTGGTGCTTTGAGCTGGGGAGGGTTTGGTTGTCCGTGCCAACATCAGTGCCTGGTGAAGTTTGAAAAAGGTCCCTGAAGATGCTCTATTTCCAGGCTTTTGAGATGACTTGGCCAGTAATGAGGTACCCCCTTCACCAGAGGCCCAGAAGCAGGTACAGACCCCCAGAGAGACTGTTCTGTCTGATCTGACTCTGTCGAAACTGTTTGAGGCAATAGGCCAAGAAGTGCTTTCTGAAACCCCTAGCTCTGTGCTCGTCTCTGTGGCCTCTGTAACTGTGCCATGGGTAATGTTACTGTCCAGAGGGACACTTGTTGAGTTTACTGAAGGAAATAGATGAGTGTACTGTGGAACTCTGGGCGCGGCCTACAGAGTCCTAGACTAAAATGACTCACCGAATGAAAATCTCAGTATTGAGCAAATGCTGAGTCTCAGTATTGTTAGCTGACCACAAAGCTGAATGCTAACCACAGAAGAACATTAGTCACTGTTAAGCAAGTCAAGCCAAGTTGCCTTTTAACTAAAAGAAGCTAGTGACACTACATGACACGTACATAAATTTGTCATGACAACAGACATAACTATGTGTAAGTGTTTATAAACACTTATTCCCGTAGGCGTCATTTGCTATAAAGGTTACATTTACCAATTTTTGCCAAAATCTAGGTGTGTAGGAGAGGGACAGTGATCAGTAGGCTTGAGAAGCTGAACGCTAGCAGGTGCTTTCAGAGCGGTACCTCTGGTGCCTCTAGCCAACCTTGGGACAAAGCGCATGCCGGTTCGGACAGTATCAGTTGAAGTCTATGAGGGGCATCAAGGTACCTCACACTGCACCTCTCACCCATAATTTATTCGGTCCACCAGATCATGGAGAAGTTACCCCTTGATGGCAGAAAGCCGGTATGGTGGTGTTGACAGAAGCCTACCAGCGGCCCAGGAGGCCAGGAATCATTGATCTGAGGAAGGCAGACTGAGTGAGAGTCTGTTGTAGAGTTGCAGTTATAGAGTTGCAGCAATAATGGAAATTACCTGATTAATCTGATGGAGAATTTTAACATGTCCCTTGAACCGTCCTTCTTGCAGGACTGGCAAAGGTTCAAATACCAGGTCATCAGCCCACCCTAGTCAGACACTACTCTGGCAGTTTACTGCAGTGCTGGGCTGCTTATGTCTTTTGCTGCTGGACAGCCACCTCCAACTTGGCACATGTAGATGCCTATACATGCTCATGGCGGAACCACTCATCAACTGCCTGTGCATCCCTCTGGCTGGATTCCAAGGAAAGGAGGTGCTGATAACCTGGCACATGCTGCATGAGGGTCAGCCTAGTGTACGCGTGATGGAGTGAATTCTGAGTATACTCTGTCTTTGGAAGAAACCCTGGCCTACCCCTCCTGTTGGTCATTGCCAGTAGCGTGTAGAGGTCTACCTGTTGCTTGATTTAGTCTCTAGTTGCTATGGAGGTTTTCCAGGTGTGGGAAGTTGCCTGTTCTGAGAATATGTACAAATAAATTAAATAAATGGAAGTCAAAGCATGAAGAATTACAAACTGTGTTAGCAGAACATTTCAGTCATGAATTATTGAAGCTCTGCAGGAGAATTTACGAAACCCTAGGACATAGCCTCTTATTCATAACGTCCAGACTTTGGGGTTTAGAATGAATTTTAAGAATGTATTTTTGTTATTTGTTTGTTTGTATAAAGGACAGTTTCTGCATGGTTTCTCCATAATTCTTGATGTCGACTTCCACCTAAGGCACATTAGGAAAAAAGCTTCTAGCTGAGAATGTGAACCTGCTGTCTCTAGCCCTAAGTTAATAGGACTGGACTGAACGGTTTTACCTGTTCTGCTCACAAATTGTTTGCAAAACAAGACCTAATAAGATGATCAAGCACTTTTAAATAATCTCCCTCAGTTTCAGTACAGCTGCAACTATAAAACAACAAGAAACATGACCTCTGGTTGTTCGCATCACATGCGGCGCTCTGTGTGTTGTGGCGTGTTGGGTAACCACACGCCCAGGGAAAGGTCAGCAGTGCGTTGGTGATTGTCTGTGTGTCTCAGATGATTTGTCTGTACATCACAAGACACTCATGGACAAGAACTGGCTTTTAAACACATGGTATTGTTTTGTAGTGTAACATGTCATATGACTATGAGAAGGTCTGCTGGGGAACCTGTTTAGGTTCATGTTATATATCAGATGTTTGAATCATCATCATATATTGGCTGTGCTCTAATATGCAGGCTGAGTTTTCCTGCTTACCTTAGTAAAATGATTAGTACAGACAAGAAACCATCTTTATCCTGCCAAAACTACCTTCACCCTGGCTGCATTGAACAATCTTAATCTAATTCTCTTTGAATGCTGGCTAGGAGATTTATGAAATGCTCATATTGTTTTTGAACATTGAATAATTTGATCTGGCAGGCCTGCTGCAGTGGCTCCTGGAAGCATTCCCATCTGAATCAGACTGGGATGGGATGGGATGGGAGGGTGTTTTAAGTAGGGGTGAGCCTTATGACGTCAAGCTAAATGCTATGCATTTGTTTGTTTTTGTCTTTTTTACTTGTTTAAATTGTTTGGAGGGATATGAGAAGGTACAAAAATGGGTGGGAGTGTGAGATCATTTATCTGAAATAGTTCTGTGTTTTAAAATGATATAAGGCTGCTTTGGGGTTTGAACCTACAGGTCCTGCTTGCGTTTTGGCAAAATGCCCCCAGAGTGGTGATGGAAAGTGATTAGTGATGGAAAGTGATTCTGTTCATGTCAGTTCTATAGGTTCTCCAGCTGTACAGTAACATGTGCTTGGCCCTGTGCTTTATTGCAGGTATGCCTTACACTTCCTGGTTCAGAGTGGACTCACATATGGCATCATGATCTTCACTGGAGTGGAGCACATGCACAGGTGAGAAGTGACTCCACTCATTATCTGTTTTCATTATCTCTCATTTTCTTGACAGCTTTGGGTTCCAGGTTTTACCTACCCTTTTTAAAACCAGATGATAACAGAACATCAAAGATTCATAAAACACAACTATTGAGTATGCTGGTAAATGAAACACAGAAGTTATCAGCATACTCAATAGTTGTGTTTTATGAATCTTTGATGAAGACCAAGAGGATGGTGGTGGACTTCAGGAAGAACAGGACCATGATCAGTCCCGTTACCATCATGGGTCAGAAAGTCAAGCTGGATAAAATGTTTTTGAGCAGACTTCTTTTTGAGAAGGTTTATTATTGAGAAGGTCCATTAATGGGTGCAGAAAGAAGATCGTCTGTCAGTCTGTTGTTGCACGTGCTGTCTCCTTTGCAGCTGTCTATTGGGAAAGGCAACATCAGAGAGGGAGACGCGAAAAAGCTTAACAAACTGATCAAGAAGGCCGGCTCAGTTTTGGGATGCTCACTGGATAGGTTTGAGGTGGTGGTGGAAAGGAGGTCACTTAACACGTTCATTACTATCCTGGACAACACATCACACACCCTCACTGGCTTACTGGTCAGACAGCAGATAGCTTTCAACAGACTCATTCAGCACAGGAAGACTGCAAGACTGCAGCAAGAAACAGGAAATCATTTGTACCAGCAGTGATCACACTGCACAACACCTCCTCCACTGTAATGGGACTTTACTGTATACTGAGTCCCAAACAGGAGAGGCTCACTAAGCAGCAGCTTGACATGGCTATATCTCTATACTCATATCGCAGTGCACTGACACTTTGTCCATAGATCTACATAATGCACATATTGCATCTATTAACATAAGTGATATTATATATTAATTGCATTATGCATTTGCTTGTGTGTGTTTAATAACATACTTAGCTTTGTACTGATAGACCACTGCACCGTCACCTGCATTGCACTTATGCGAGTGACTTATTTACGTCACGTTACACTATTTGTGGTAATTAAATTATGTTCTTATTATATATCTTTCCTTCTGTTTATGTGTCTGTATAATACAGTACAGTAATACTGTTCTCTTGTTGTGCTCTTTACTGTATTATCCATCTATCTGCAAAAACAATTACAGACAAAGATGATGAATGCTGAATGCCGAAACTATGTAACATGTGACATGTAGGTGAAACGTCCCTTATACGACCAGATGTCCAAGCACTCCAGGCCCGAACAGTATGGTGAGGATGTTCCTCTGAGTTTTAATTGGCTCAGTGCAGATTCCTTCAGGCATTTATTACTGACGCATTCTGGTCCTTGGCCGTGTGTTTGCATGCGTGCAGGTTTGTATATTGTCCTGCTTGAGTGGTCCCAGCTGAACTAAAAGCACATGACTGTATTAGCCCATGTGTTGATGGTCTACAGCCTAAGGCTGCTTGCTAAAAATAGCACCGTTCAATAGTGACTGCCATCAAACAGCTAATCTGGGCCTCCACGTTCAGCATCCATTAGCTCAGAGCTCATAATGGTAGTAGATAAAATTGGCTGTATAGTTTGATGGATATATTGGCTCTAATTTAATGGCATTATTTGAGTTATACAGAGGTGCTACGGGTTGGCAGCATTACAGTGTTCATAATTGGACTGTAACCTTTGTTGATCTTTATTACTGGGTTTTGAATTGCACAAAATGACCAACTAGGTAACATTAGCAAGGAGGGCATTGCAAAAACTCACCCCCTGCTACTTAGTCAGCACTAGCTGACCTTGGGCAGTGTGTCAGAGAGAGTGGTCAAAGAGCAGCTGTGGGTATGTGCTGACCCTTGGCAGGTCGCAGTGACAGGTTCTGATTCTGAGGCCACTGGCCTCTGATGTTTGCATAACAAGAAATGATTGGGGTTTGACCTTTAGTAGAATACGCATTACAGAGTGATTGTCCTCTGAACCTGCGTGATTCTAAACAAAAGCTCCACCAGAGATACAGTGGGACTTTGCTTTGGCTGCTGGTCAAATGGTGACATGAAAGATGGGAATGGGAATGGACTGTGCGGTGGTACAAGGGCCTGTTTCAAAACACAGTCTCATCCCAGCCTCTGCTGCCTATTGTCTCTGGCTAATGAGCGCTAATAGGTATTCCTTCACTGCATAACCCAACTGATTTCCTCAGTACGCTGTGGCCAGGACCACTAAAGGTCCTCAGGAGACTAAATATCTCTCCATCTAAATGAAATGGGGCATGGCAAGTGAGTACAAACATCCTCTTCACAGTTTGGAGCTAATGAAGAAATCTCATGGCAATTCACACACAGCCAAACACACACACACACACACACACACACACACACACACACACACACACACACACACAAACAGACACACACACACATGCATACAGTGTAATGCAGAAGTCTCAGGCTGTCTGAGAAGATGAGATGTAAAGCTGTTTAACTGGGAAGAAAGTATCTATTTATTTAAAGACAGAGTAAAAATAGACCAATAAAACATTTTGTCATGTGATTTTATGTCATTGTGCTAATGTAACGTTTTCGTGTTCCTCTCCAGCAAGTCCAGTATTTATAGTTACACTGTTCCAATACCTGTTTCAGAGAGTCAGCCCTTCATTAATAGAAATTGGGTGCTACTGATGGAGTTTAATAAATCCATGCAGTGGCTGAATTGCATGGATTTTTCTAATCATACATCTTTAACAATTGTTTTTGATCTTTTGACTGAGATCTGACACCCAATACCAGCACCAAATGCATGCATCAGTTATCAGACTAAAATAATAATTCTGAGCTGATTATGTAACAAAGTGAGCTTGAAATTCCTTGTTGCAGAATTCCTTGTAGGTGCAGCAGAACATAAAGTAGATCACACAATAACAGTAGTAGCCACAGCTTGCAAAACGTTAACATAAGACCAGGGATAAACTGAGAAATATAACAGATCAGTTCTTTTTTTAAGTAATCAAATTTTGCATACATTTGCACTGTATATAATATTCCAGGAATGGAATTAAGTTTTTTTTTAAAGCAGTTTGAATGTACTGACTGTTGAAGCAGTTTGACTGTAATCCATTTTTGCTTCAGTTAAAACTAGCTAGTGTTAAAGGGAAACGCCAGCCGAAAAAAATAATCTGTCGGCCAGCCTCACAGCAGCCAAAACGACAATATTGAAAATGTGGTTTGAACCATCCGTTTCTGCTCATATTCTTTGACTTACCTGTTTCCAGGACATGTACTGTTCTGGAGTGTACAACAGTCAGGATAAATGAGGCCAAAATAAGGACAATCATGTCCTGGTCTCACGTTGGGAAGGAACCATTGAAAAGAGCTTAGTGACATTTTTTAACCTGCTATAGCATAGAGTGTGAAACTCATTTATTTGATTATTTCATGACTTATTATTATTATTACTATTATTATTATTATTATTATTATTATTATTATTGCTCTGTTTTGCAACAACATATATGTCCTCTCCCCTGTCAGAGTGTACCACTGAGCATCAATAGTGTCCTTATCAATGTTCTGCTATTAGTATCTAACTGTAAATACTGACTCTATGCTCTACCTGTAGTGAAGAACCTTACAGACATATATTTGGCTCTGTGCACATAGTTCTTGTGTTCCATGTGCTTACTTGCTAATAAAAAATATTGATCACCATTAATGCATCTGGTGTAAAGGCTGAGGGGTGTAATGATGTGCTGTGGAATACCGTCAACAAATAAAACAAGTAGCTCATTAAAATCTAATTTTACACCGTTAATGTTTTTTTCTTCAAGATTAATACTTTTTAAAGAAAATGATCAGTATTTGCTGCACGGAGCATTTTCTATCAGTGAATACTCAAGCTTCCAGTATCGGTACTGATATTAGAAAAGAAAAGCAGCATTGTCTGATGAACACACTCATACAAACTACAACTCAATCCTTCAGCCTTCAGAGTCAGTCGTTCGGCATGGAGAGTCAGTCGTTCTGCATGGAGAGTCAGTCGTTCTGCATGGGCTTTACTGTGTCTGGTTTGCATGTTGAGTAGGCGGTTGTATTTAAAGAGCCATGAAAAGCAGGAAGCATGTGTGTGGTTGCTTGATACCGCCTACTTGTCGGTGACAAAATTATGACATAATGTATTACTCGTCACTTTCCTGGCATGTGTGGAGGAGATAGAGGGGATCTCTGTAGCACAGATAGAGCTCCATCTACTGGTCAGTGAGAACAGCTCAAAAAAGCTTTCTTGCCGTTCGGATAGTTACGTAAGGGAAAAGTATGCAGGGCTAGAATAAACTGCATTCTCAGATGTTGCAGATGTATTATGTCTTTGTTCAACATATCTGCAGTTATGTTTAGTGAGGTGCAGTAAACAGACTAAACCTAATGGGTTCGGCAGTGTTCGTCCTAAAGCTCCTCAGTGTGAATAGAGCCAATTGATTGAATTGATTTCTGCTCCTTCTAACTTTAGGCTCTGTTGCCTCCTCTTGCGTTACTGGTTAGGAATGTGTTTGAAGCTAGCAGACAGAGTAGGTGGAGAGATGAAGGAGGCAGACATATCAGAACAGAATTACTTTCTAAAAAAGTCCCTGTGCAGTCAGAAAGAGCTCGACCGATACATCAGTATTATCTATTTCGGCCAGTAATGCCACTGATAACTAGCAGCACTTTCGGAAGTGGTGCTGGCAGGATATGAACTCTGTCTCCTGATGATACAGCACAACTTTAGGCAGTGATGCCACTAAACCGTTCTATATAACGTCTTCACAACCGCACTATTAGACAGGAATACAGTGGTGGTAAACTGGTACATCCGAACACAAAACACAACCATGCTAAATAGTACAACAATATATAAAATGGATCCAGATCTCACCTTTAGCATGGAAATATTATGTTATAAGAAACAAGAATCATTTTTATGAAGAGATTTAAAGGCAAATAAGAAAAAATAGAGGTCATGAATTTAATCCAAATGTGCATAGCATTCTGAGTAGCTCTGCCCCCAGGGCTACAGTGTCCTAAGAGTGCTATTTACTTAAGTTCAAGCACTGTATGTAAAAATCAAATAAAAAAAAGATACATTAAATTGCAGATATTGACAGAATTTATAGCCTACTAATATCGGTATCGGGCAAAAACTGGGTGGGGCTCTATAGTGAAGTACATAAAAAGTGCAAAACATAAAGTAAACTAAAACCAGCCTGAGCGTGGAGGAGTGTATGTGCCTCTACTACTCTGTACTTCTTTACATGAGTCCAGTTCCCGTCACCAGACACACACAAATGAAGCTTTCTATTGATAGCTTGACTTTTGTGCACTCTGATATTCTATTCAGTGATGCTCTATTCTGATGCATGCTGCTCTGACAATGGTCTGTATTTTGTGTGCAGCCAGTGAACAAATAATGCATGTTCATTCATCTGCTTGACTGCACACGTGGCCGGGTGAAGACCTGCGCTGTGCAGAGCGCAAACGTTGCTTCTTTACACTCCACTGACTGCTGAATGAAGGCTTGCTGGCCATACACAAAAGACCAATTTCTGATACACTCTTTGTTTGGATTGGACTGCAGTATGAACTGCTGGATTTCACTCACCAAGGTGCTGTATCATTGGCTAAAATTAAAACCTTAAACCAGAGGAACTGTCATCAGCGCACACACACAAACACCACAGTATGCCAGTACTTCATTGTTGACTGTTCCACGCAGATGAATATAGTTTTTACTGTGTGTGCCGGGGATTCCAGCTTCACTTTTACAGTGTAGACGCAGCTACTCATAGAACGTTTGCTTATTTTTAGCTGCTTGCTTCAGAATGAAAGTGAAGACATCAAACTGCAAAATATCACTCATGGAATTATGCAGTCACCTTAAAAGACCTCCAAAATGCATTTACAGGAGGATAAAACAGCTTTTATAACTTCCAGTGGAGGTTGATATAAGATTTTTTCTAAGCAGTTTAGGAGGAATTCTATTGGTCTGTCCATCATGAATATTCACGAAGTTGAAAGAGTAACTGGAGCTTTTAAACTGTGCACAAAAAAAGGATGAAAATTAGATATTAGATAAAATATCAGAGGTGGGCGATATGGCAAAATATAAAATAATTAAGTATTAAAATATAATATTGTCTTACATCAAAAGTATATGTGATATCTCACCATATTCATTTTTTTGGAACTGTTAAGTGTGAGCCTGTAGTTGGGTGTGTCTAAACTTTTGACTGGTACTTACTTTAAAGTCACATGAGCCTATCGCATTTTCACAGTGCAGCGCAATATCAGGGAGAGTCTTTGGGATAACTGTGTCCACTCAGTGGTAGGTGAGGGTGGTGGAAGCGGGAGGTAAAACATGATAATGTAGCTCAGTTTTATGTTTCCCTGTCCATTTATGATCAAAGATCCGGGCAAAGGTAACAAGGCTCTTTTACAGGTGGGCATGAAAGTCATCAGAACAAAGTAGCGAAACAAGAGTCTCTGAAATGATATGATGTGATGAACTGTGCTTAACCACATGAACCTGAAGGGTGTGGTACTAGGCCTAAAGCAGGAAAAGGAAGCTTCCAGCGCAGTTACTCCATGTCCATACTTGTTGGCAACAATAAAATCGTTTTCTCATTTGCGGCACGTAGAACCAGAGTGCTCTGTGTGCTGAAGTGTTTCTGTCACTGTATAAAAGATGCATGAAGCTTCCCTTATTGCTGGATGCACCATGTTGGTAATGTAATGCTAATGGAGGATCATTCAAAGCACACTTCAGATTGGAAAACACTAATGACCGATTTGGTTAAGTAGAGTAAACGCAACTGATGTATGACTTTTGACACATACTAAACCTTAGGTGTAACAACAGCATTCTGAAATCATGTTATTGATGGAAAATAGTAGATAAAATAGCTCAAATATAATATCAGCCTTAATATCTGCATCAGCCTTTATATGATCAAGGACAGGGAATGAACAATGAACAGGGTATAAAACTCAGACAAAGACTGTCAAAAAGGGTCCAGAGTGGATATTAGCCAGAATCCTCTTTCTCACTTTGTAATCTCGATTGGAAGCCACATGACACGTCACCTGATATTCTGTATCTCAATTCCAATCAGTCTTTCTAAATCCTCCATAAAGTAGCGATAATGTCAGTCTGTAGATGAAATAAATGGAACATTTGAACTTGGTGCCCCTGTTGTTCTGTACAACAGTGAACAGCTCTGTCAGACGCACAGCTGGAGGGAAGACACGCAGAACAAAGCAGCACGCTCACCAGCTGAACAAGGCTTTTCACAGTGGAACCAGGGCCTGAAAAAAAGAGGGCCAGTGTTTGTGACAGGGCGGCCGCTGCCTCCGAATGCCACCGGTGGGTCTGGGGACGTCTTAAACTGGCATTGTTGGAAGTCTTGGAGTCAACAGTCATTGCCAGCCGTCCGCCCTCAGTATGTAGCTTTGGAATGTGAAGGGGAGGTTTGAGGCTCTCTGTCAGGAGCTCAAACACAGAGGTGTTTGTTTTTTGGGGCGGAGGCCAAATCTTCAACAGGCTGAACATGGTAGAGCTGTTTGAAGTGGCTGGCTGCAGGAAACCATGGCGTTCTTAGTTGTAGTTAAAGAGTAATTCTTTGTAGATACTGACTAGTATGAAAGTCTTAAGGTGAATATGTGCTAGGAGCTCACGGAGTTAAAGCTATACTGTCATCAGTTAGTTGAAATCAGCCCTCCATTAGCATTATTTACATCTAGATATGGTCCTTGTTGGCAGTAAGTCATGCTACGGTATTTTTTAAATGTGCTCTTACTTTTTCTAAAACAAACAGACAAGATTATTTGTTATTTCCACACATTGCTTACTAATTCATTCCTGTAGTCTTTATGCAAATATCTCCCATAAATTAGCATACGGAATAGCAGTGGATATCAAAGCGAGCATGTTTCTATTTTGAGAGAAGTGGCAATGACAGCCTGCCTTTCAGATTATTCACATAGTGTCACTTTTGGTCCTGTATTAACCCCTTACACTCCTTAAAGAATAACTGCATAACTAAATGGTTTAGATGTAAACACAATTGTTTAGAGTGGTTTGGTGTGAAACGTCTCTATTGGAGACAAGCTTACTCAGAACTGCTCACAGTGATAGTGATGGAAACCAGACACCGGAAGAGTTTAAAGTGTCCAAAAGCTGCCTCACTAAAAGTAGCTGAAACGGTGTAGAACACGCTGCCCGATGTCCGAGACATTATTTTACAGTAGTTCTGAAATAAGGTTTAATCCTAAAAATTTATTTTGGAAAATCCGTTTTTAATATACATTCATGGTGGATGCCAAATACATGCAGTCCTTTTCTCAGATACACTCTAAAGAGGATGTTCTCTGTAGAGGATGGTCCGACTTACTTTCCCTTTACATGTTTTGAACACCAACAAAACATGTAATTTGACTAGGGACATACCTGTGCATGCGAAAGTATATTGGGGTCCACATTTTATGAAGTCATTAGATTTCTTGTCTTCAGTGTTCCTTGTTTGTCTTCATCATTAATACCATTAAGACTTTGAGATCAGTGCAAAAAAAAACTAGAAAACTGAAAGTTTGCAGATATGTATCTCTTTAAGAAAAAATATCAACAGCAATATACACTCACTGGCCTTGTATCTACACTCGTTGTCCATTTTATCAGTTACCATATAGGAACACTTTGTAGTTCTACATTTACACACTCGTCCATCTGATTTGCTACATACTTTATTAGCTCTCTTTCACCCTGTTCCTCAGTGGTCTGTACCACCACAGGACCACCACAGAGCTGGTATTATGGGTGGTGAATGATTCTCAGCGCTGCAGTGACACTGACATGGTGGTGGTGTGTTAGTGTGTGTCCTACCTTGCTGGTCCACCTTGTAGATGTTGTTTTAAGGCTGTTGCTGCACGGTTTGTGTTGTTCATCCTCTAGTCCCTCACCAGGACGCTGTTGGCTGGATAGTTTTGGTTGGTGGGCTATTCTCAGTCCAGCAGTGACACTGAGGCGTTTAAAACCTCCAGCAGCACTGCTGTCTCTGAACCACTCACACCAGCACAACACAGACACTAACACACCACCACCATGTCAGTGTCAGTGCAGTGCTGAGGATGATCCACCACCCACGTAATACCTGCTTTGTTTTGGTGCTGATTGACATTTGGAGAGTCTCTACAGATGGAGAGTCTCTAATTGTAGTAAACTATGAAGTGAATTGATCTGGCTGCTCTCTCAGAAACTGATCATCGTTAGATGCAACATTCTACTTCTTTTACACAGCGGTAGAAAACACTGTAACATGCAGAAAACTCCAATTGCTAATTCACTTTACTTTATCTATTGTAGACATGTATAACTACGGTAAAGTGGACGATCGAGAGTGGTCTAATCCCAGCAATGGACTGCAGTAGTAGCTGCAGTAACTCTGGCCATGTTTTTGTGTCTAAACGTCTAAAGTGGGACAGTAGACTGTGTACCACTTATGCACCTTCCTTCCTGTGAAAGTGGGGTATAAGTCATTTAGGATGTCCTCTCTGTTGTCTTCCTCTCTACAGATACTGCTTTGTGGTTGCCCTGGGGTACCTCATGCTCTGCCAAATCACCAGGGTTTATGTATTCGAATATGGCATGTACTCGGCAGACTTCACTGGGTAAGTTGGTCTAACGTTCTCCCTGAGGCTGTAGAAGAGTCAATCCCATGTGTAGTTAGATATTGACTGAGTGTCCTGAACAGCCCATATGAATTTAAATCCAGAAAATGCTCAATAGATAATGGCAAGATGCTTTACAGGAGCAGTTAAAATGAGTCGCCCTATTCTAAAGCATTGCCCTCTGCACTCCAACTCATTTGAACCTCCTGTTAAGTGTACATATAACACTGGATATCTTATTCAGTGGACAGTATCCTCCAGCTTTACAGTAACCTTGGCTAAAGCCCAGTCTGATCTTGTTCACTGGCCACCTTCTGCGGTAAGGCCTTCTGTGCGCATACATCCTTCATCCACAGCTGCGTGGCATTATGCCAAGGACATAAAAATGCCTGTACCTTTTAAAGAAGCGAAGTGCTAGTGAGAAAAGCTTGAAGCTGAGTGAATTTCACGCTCTGTAAGTTGGAGGAGTGTAACGGGCGTGTGGACGCCGGTGGTGTAGCAGGATGAATAATGGATGATGACTGTGATAGAGCTGAAAGCGGGAATCAGAGCGAGAGGGAGAGAGGGAGTGAAAGTTAGGATTGGAGGAGCAATGGAGCAATGCTATCTTCTAGAAGCAGGTGAGATACAGCTTGTCAAGATGAGTGTGAAAAAGATTTGAGCTGAGTAATACTGTGTGCTTTGCCTAGTCAGAATGCTGGTCTATGTTTTGGTTAACCTGATCTCATGCTGTGTTCCAAAGAGTGACAAAGACACAAATGACTGTAACGGCTCCTGCATGGTTTATTATTGTTGATAAAATTTGTAGTTATTGTTTATTTATTGTAGGTTATTAAGGCTGCACAATATGATGTCTCTCTATCATTACTGTGGCTTTGATCTTCACAGTTCCGATACAGTAAAAGTGTGAAACATGCAGATGAGCCTCTGAATGTTTTACTGGGCTGTAAAAGGCATTCATGTGTTCCAACAAATAACAACAACAGAAATATTGTTGGGATATTGCTGTATAGTGTTTTGTATGAATCATGCAGTCCTAACCAGAATATTTACAGTTCTGTCATTAACTGCTATATGAACAAAAATACATTACAGTTTATGTTTAGTACTTTTTATGTTGGGACAATAGAAATTGTGCACTAAAAATGGCAGAAATATTCTCGGTAGTATTCGGGGTAGATAATGTGTTAATTACTTTCACTTAGAAAACCAAGAAACAGTTTCTGATTTGACTGGGGATCTTCCCTAACATTTACCGCTTCAGAAGCTTACTGGTTGTATCTCATAATTAGTAGAGCCACATTCTATAACATCTTTATTTTTATTTTTGATTTGTGTCTGCTGTAACACTTTAATTTCCCCGTGGGATCAATAAAGTGTTGTCTTATTTTATTTTATTTTATATACAACTATATACTACCATATAAGTAGTACATATTACTATATAACTACTATATACTACTATGTACAACTATATACTACTATATATAACTATATAACTACTATATACTGCTATATACTACCGTATACTACTGTATAACTACTATAAAACTACCGTAACTGCTATATAAGCTACTGCCTAGGGTAGTGCGGCTAAAAAGGGCCTAGTGTTTTGTCAGTGAATGAAATCTGTAATGTTCTCTCTTTATTTCTTTCCCTTAGGCCTATGATGGTTATCACACAGAAGATCACCAGCCTGGCGTTTGAGATTCATGACGGTGAGTGACAGATTTAGTCCTCTCTTCGTCACGTCAGATGAGTCCATCTCAATCTTCTTTTTTTCCTTCTTTCAAATTGCTCTTTTTGAAACTCTGAGGGCTGGAAACGTCTCATTTGTCTGCAATCAGCAGCCTTGATTTTTCTGTGCAGGTAAAAAATAGAATCAGAGGAGCAGAATGTGACTTTCCTTCTGAGCCTGCTCAATTCTGCACTGCTAAATGGACAGCCTGTGGTACTGGATGTGTCCATTGTGTCTTTAGGAATAATGCAATTGTTGCATCGATGTGAGAAATTACTTTATTGCTCTACTGAATCCATAGAGAATACCATCATTGCTCCATCTGCAGACGGTGTTTAGTACAGTCCAGTTCCACCATGCCCTTATACGCTTATTGCTGTTTCAGCACAGTGTGTGTTTAGTCCTACCTGTTCATGCTCAGCTAAATGTTGTTTACATTGGTGCAAAGCGTTCACACCATGGATGTGCTCACTCAGTGCTGGGATAAGATGGTGTAGAGGTGTCTTGTGTCTTTGAAAAGAAGCATAATCTCAATGGCCTGCTGACCAGTGTCCGTGCCTCATGGATCTTGGCTTGATCCACAATCCTGTCCCAGAGGTCACATGCAACAGTTGCATGTGCAGGTACAGAAACTTGATATAACCCCTTTAAGTCGAATTATTCCTTTTGTTTTGCTATGCTGTTCATATATATTTACGAAATGATGTATTTAATTACATAGTGAGTTATAAACAGACATTACATTTTCCTTCCATTTACATTTGGTCCTGACTCAGTTAATGTTAAAAATATAGAACTATTAAAAATGTAGAACATTGTGCACAAAAATCGGCTGAATGATTCCATATTTAAGCATATTCTCAGTAGAGTATATGTTAAGTGCTCGATGAAAATCAACACACGGTTTCTCATTTGACTGGGGATCTTGCTTGCCTAACGTTTACTGCTTCAGAGGCTTACTGCTTGTATCTCATAATTAGTGGGAGTGTGGCTTGACTTCTGATAGGAATGTGTGGCATAGCCCTTTAGATGTCTGCAGCCCTTGAAAGCACTAGCATGGTGTACATTTACTAGATACCCTCAAAGGTGCTGCAGGTTTAGATGCATGCAGTATGTCGTGTGTGCATGCTGGTGTGCTGGCGTTATGCACAGTTTACCAGATGACATGAGCTGGCAGTGAGACGGCAGTTTCGGTGCCTTGGTTAGAAAGAAGACTTCCTCCTCTAACAATAACCCAGCGAGCACACGGAAGAACAACTCGGTACTGATGTCTTCATACCTTGCGCAAACTGCTGCTGCTACCGCAAACCACAGTAGGAAACTGTACTCTAAATCATTGTTAATCTCACAAGTGTGGAGATGCCTTTTGGTATGTATTTGTTGTAAATGAGAGCCATTTAAGGACTTTATAATGAGCACTCTTTTTGGCTTTCTGGGTATGAGATTTGATTTCCTTCCTGCAAGAGACTTTAGTTTAAACTTCAAGGAAGCTGAGGGATCATAGTGCTTTGTTGCAACCTCAGGCTGTGTCTTTCTATTAGGATTCAGGGCCAGAGAACAAGTGGTATCGATCAGAGACAGTGATACTGACTGTGTAGTTGACATCAGTTTTCGACCACCATGAAATTATGCAATTTAGATTCTAATGAGTTTGGCTCGGAGACATGAGGGAGCAGCTATTGATGTAAAGCAGCAGTGTCTTAGAAGGCAGTCCAAAAGGCCTGGGCTTTGGGCAATGTAATGCACCATGTCTGTGCTGATTATAATACTCATGCGAGGCCCAACATGAATGTTACAGTGACCAGATGAAAGAGCTTTATCACATGCCGTGTTTACATTTAAGCCCCTGAGTGGGGCAGTTGGATAAGAAAGTTACCTCCAGTCATTCGCCTCATCGGCCTTATCCATATTATGTACTGAAATAGCTGAAATCCTTGCAGTCCCTGGCCGAGGAACTTTTTTACTGAACTGGATTTTTTGTTGCTGCATTTTTGCCAGTGTGGTGAGCCTTGACCCCTCACTCGCCAAAGGCCTTTTCTGATTTCTTCTTTTATACCCAGGATGGATTACATTACCTGTTGAGGAGGCTTTTAAACAATGTTCTTAGTCCTAATTGTTCCTGTTCCAGCTTTTTTGAAACATGCTGCAGGCGTCAGTTTCAGAATGACTGAACGAAGCTGACGAGATAAAACATTGCATATATTATCTTTATATTGTTTTTTGTTCTGATACAGATCAAAGTAGATCTATACCTCATTGCTTACTGTCATCATTTGCTTTTTACCTACAGTTGTTTGTAAAATATTTCCTTTTTGGAATGCTTATTATTATTATAATAGTTTATACTGTTATACTGTCTAACAAATTCCGTAACCCATTTGTGCTTTTTGTTCTGTGATTGTAGGTAATAAGTGAGCCATCTAAACTTTTTGTACGGCTGTGTTCCTTCATATATGCATAAAAAACCACTTCGATATGATTTTTTAAATAAGAAATACTACTAATAATATTAATCATCTTTATTTGTATAGCACCTTTCGTACAAACATGCAGCTCAAAGTGCTTCACAGAGTGCTTTAAAAGAAAAAAGAGGATATAAAGTGTACTCAATATGCAATAAAGTTCTATATTTAAGAAATTTAAACATAGTTCAGAGAGCCAAAAGATTTAAAGTGAAAGTAAAATAAAAATGATAGATAATACATACAGATACAGATAATAAAATCAAAACATTAGCAATAAAAAGTATCAGAGAAACATTAAAAAAACTGAATTTTAAATATTAAACTGTTAAATGAACATAAAAAGTAAAGCATAATGAAGACGAAGTATTCTAAAATGTTTATAGCTATAAAATATAAAATGATTGATTCAAACTAAATATAACATGAAAATGCGATTAGTAATAAAAGCAAGTAACACCATAAAAAAGTTTGTAATATGTCTTCAGCTGCCTTTTAAATTCTTGAATTCTTAAATTCTTTAAATTCTTCTCTTCTCTTCTTCTCTTCTTCTCTTCTTATTAACCTTCGGTACTTTAAGCAAACTTGCAGCAAACTGGATCATAAAGAACGACTTGGAACATACAGAGATAGACCATCTGCAATATTACAGATACGATTTTTATAAAGCACTAAAGTGGGGTATAAAATGTGGAGCCCACAGAGTTATATGAAAGCTTAAGTGTGCCTGATGTAGCCTGCTGTTTGTTCAGTGAGTTTGTTTGTGTGTGTTTGTTTTCTTAGGTTTAACCAAGAAGGAGGAGCATCTCAAGCCCAGTCAAAAGTATCTCGCTGTAAGGTATGTGCGGAAGGTATGTTTGTATCTGGGATGTGATCATGTACTGACACCTTACCTCCTGATCCCTGCTTCTATCTTTCCTGCCGTTTCTGCAGTAATTAATAATCTCCCTGTCATTCAATTATATTTGGTCTTTTTCTTTCGCTGATTCACGGATTGTTCTATCATTACTCTGCTCACTGCTATTAATACGTGTTCAATGACAGTGCTGGCGTCTTGATATCAGCTCAGCAAGTTACTCCTCTGTAACCGCTCAGCCATTAGGCTCACTGGAGCTGATAGTGGAATGTAGGCTGCTATTACTTATGGAACTGGGCCCATTGATCTGCTAGCTCTGTACTAATGCACGCACCGTTCCTCCTTGAGAAGGCAATTAGGGGCATTATTGCCCGGCTGCCTCCAGGGTCTGAGTCAGAAAGCGACGGACGCACTTCCATGTTTAGGGACTGGAGGCTTGTTGCCAGGCAACTGCGTGATCCCGCGATCTCTTCGGAAGTGAGGAAAAAGAGAGGAAGAGAGGAGCGGAAGTGGTGGAGCACCACTAAGGAAAATAAAGTGGGAAAATGACTATAACTTGTGTGAGAAAGAGGAAAGTTATTGCAGGAGTATCAGTACTGCGAAGACTTCTTCTGCAATAATGAAGAAGTATAATATTATGCAGCCGTGCTTTCCATATTTCCATCATAAAAGAATTGTAGAATTGAAGACAGTGGCCATTGCTGGGCAGCTGAAGGTGATAAAGTATGTACTCATTCTCTCAGTGTTTCCTCATTCCGCCTGTCAAATTTGCCTTAGGAAGAGCACTTGGGTCCAACGGAGAAAGATGGCTGAAACTTCCCGCTGAAGCCTGAACTAATGCAGTGGCTAACAAGAACGTTTTCTTCCTAGAAGCTAATTACAAGCTGCTGACATCTTTTATTTTATTGTCTCTTCTAGATCTAGTATTGTGGTGAAAGCAGACCGTGCGTTGTGTGTGTGTTTGTTTGTATATTTAACATCACTACCGTCTGTTTGTGTGCACTCTGCAGGAAGATACCCAGCCTACTGGAGTATTTGAGTTATAACTGTAACTTCTTGGGCATGCTGGCGGGACCCACGTGTTCATACAACGACTACATAGCCTTCATCGAGGGCACGGGCTACCAGCAAAAACACCTGGAGACCAATGGCAAGGAGAACGGCAAATGCAAGCAGAGTGACCCCTCGCCTAAGGTAACAGGCCCTCTAAGACCTCCTGCTCCCCCTGCTGGCTGAGCGGGCCTTCTACCACAATAGCATTTACAAGTCTGGAAACACATACTTATTATCGGAAGGGTTTTCCCTGTTTTTACCCTTTTCCACACACACAGCGATAAAACCTAATGACAAGTAAAGTGAAGAGATTTGTGATGACCGTGTTGAGGCCTTTGTACAAAGGGTCAGAATTTTTTTGTCCCTTGACTTCCATTGAAGCTGGTGTTCAGACGACTGTCCGGTATATTTTATCTACTCTTCTTTGAGTCTTTTGCACAACACTTATGCTTGAAATACTGTATATTGCTGCTTTCAGGACCGAACCTTGTGTCTTCAGACGTCCCTGGAGAAAGAAAAGAAAAATCCTAAATTTAGATTTGATTCCAAGTGACTGTGTGACATGTCTGTCAGTCCATTCTGACTGTGATTTTTTTACGCAGTAGAAACAGCAACTGGTGTTTTTAAAATGAGGAAAAATGGGGATACAATGTCAAAATGACAAAAATGAAGATACAGTTTGTTCAGTGATTATGTACATACACAGTCATGATATACACAGTGATGATATACACAGTGATAATATTCATATACAGTAATGATATACAGTGAGGATAAACGCAGTGATGATATACATATGCAGTAATGATATACACAGTGATGATATACATATGCAGTAATGATATACACAGTGATAATATTCATATACAGTGATGATATACACATACAGTGATGATATACATACACAGTAGTGATATACACAGTGATGATATACATATACACTATTCAAACGATTGAACAGTACTGACAGTGGGGTCCAAATGTCTGAAACCACTAGTGAAAATGCCTGTTTTGCATTATTGTATTTCCATTATTTGAGATTTGAATTCGGGTGAACTTTTATTACAGCAGTAAAAGAAGAGGATTTCTAAAGAAGAGTATTGCTTGTGACTAAATGAGGATATTTGTGCTATTCCTCCATGAGTGATCAGGGGTGTCATGAGTGTTAGCAGCTGACTCAGGATAAGTTTTGCTTATTTCCTCTTTATTCAGAACACAGCAGCTGAGCTGTTTACAAAGAGTTTAGCGAGTCTGGAAGGAGTTCCCACAGCTTCTCTTACCGTTAGAGTAGCCATTACAGACCTGCTTATAGTATTGCTGTGTTGTTTAGGAGCCCAGGCTTTTTGCGATGTCAGTTAAGCACGTCTACATATGAAAATCCTATCGCAACATTCACTGACAGTGTTGTAGCCTTCTGTCTCTGCCTCAGAGGGTGAAGTAGCTTTACAGTGAACCCAAAGTAAGGTGAATGTGTCCTGCTCTGGCCTGGTCGAGAAAGAAATGGAGCTTAGCACAATCAGCACTTTTCTCCTTCTCCTATAGCTCTACAGTGTTAGTGTCTTTTTGATTGACTCCACCAGCCAGTCTTGGTCCCATGTGAGCGCTGGGTCTAATTAAAACCAGTGAGGGATTTATCACGATCACTAAAAGTTTTATGAAAGCCCTGTAGCCGAAGAGTTTTTAGATCAATAGCTGCCATGATGAACAAGTTACACAACTTTACCCCATCCGTAACAGTGTACAGTATTTAAAAGGGGAATTCCACCTATTTCTCAAAAATTCTGCAGAATTCAGTTGTTGAAATAGTCACAAGTACCAGGGCTTGCAAAAATGGCCATTTTATTTACTGCCCAAAACCACCAGTACAGATACACACAAACTCTGAATTTTGATATGTAATATTGTAGTTGGTAAAATAGTGCTAAATCTAAAGACGTTAATAGTGTTGTAGTACCTCTTCACCATGAACTGATTTAAAAACAGGGTTTAGGTTTATCCCTTTGACATAAAAGTGTTGTGTGATGTGACTTTAAGAGGTTTTGGTCTAGTTCCTATCACCTGCACTGTGAACAATTCCTCATAGGTAGGATTCTCTAGAGTGGAGCATTTCACACTCTCTGAACCACTCTGAAGGAATTTGTTTGCATCTTAATTAGGCTGTCGGAGTCACATGATCAAAATCAATTACTTGATTAATAAATTGATTGATTAAAATGTACACTCTTGATGAATCGGCTTAGTGATTAGTGTGCAGTGTGAATGAAAAACATGACATGCGCAGGTCATTATAATGCCGAGGTTAGCACATTCTCCACCGGGGGACCTATTAGCATACAAATCCCTTTGGGGAGCATCAATGACCGAGAGGAAACCCACACAAGTGGGCTCCCACAAATGCACATTTGTTTACACTTACAACTTTAATGCATATGAAGTAAAATGTAATGTTTAGTTTGTAATAATTTGTGGAAAAATTATTGCATCATTAATTGTCTAATTAATTAATTAATTAATTAATCAATGCAGTCAGTAGGGACTGATAGCCCTATCCCTGAAATATTTGTTAACATTTCAGCATTTGTATGTGTTTACACAAGACTGTGATGTAGCCTTTATGTTACGTCAGCTTTGTGGTCGTCTCTCTCTGTGTATCAAAACCAAAATTAGGATCAACTGTGACAGCATGTGTTGGGAGGATGAACCTCCCAGTGAGGTTGTTAGCCAAGTATCAAATGGACTGAGTTTCTGCTGCATGTTGTTGAGTTAATGACACATCTTGACATAACAGTATGATTAGTGTGGTTTGTGGTTTGGTTATTGTCTAATGTGTCAGATATTTCCTGTGCTTGGATGAAAGGCCAACCGTAGGCTTGGACAGCCCTCATTAGTGCTATTCATTAGTGCTATTAGGCTAATGCTCAGTCATGATAAAACTGTAGCAGCTGGTGGTCCCTGATTAATGAAAGCACCAGTGACTCAGGTCTTTGTCACACTAAGGCAAGAAATTTGATTTGGGCCACTTGTGCCTGGTAATGTGAATGTAGCCACAGGCTTGTACACATCTGACTAACAGTGTTTTTATCAAATTGAAAAAAATTGGTCTAACGGCTTGAGCTTAAAAACTTGAACTTTGTTTCTAAGATGAATATGAACAGTAATGTTGATACCTGTTTGTTTTCCAAACAAATGTTTTTACATTTAATAATTACTGGTATTTGACACTCCCTCTTTTGGGGCCAAAAAGTGTTCTGTCCATGTGGAACTTCTTTAAACCTGGTGCGAAAGCTTCCCAGGTGATTTTTTAATGAAGCTGCTTGAAAGAATGCTGTGAGTAGTTAACACTGCCAGTATAAGAGTTTTTGGTCACTGCCTATATGGATGTCTAGCTCTTGGACTGAGGATTTTAGTTAGGGCTGCACAGAATGTTCAGCAACCAAAAATGGCAAAAAAAAAAAACACTTTCAGGCAACAGACAGAATAATTTATGCCATAAAATGATGTTTTCAATGATGCTGTTTCCTTTTTCTAGTTCCCGGATGTAGACGTGAATCAGATCGGAACTTTTACTCCTTAGGTCCAGGGCTAGCGACAACTGTTTAAGGCTAGCACCAACTTTAACACGCTATTTTTCACACCGGAGCATTCTGAAAGAGAAAATGACAGAACACAGAACACAGTAATTCGCTTTAACAAGCATTACAGCGAGACAGACAGACAGCAGCTTCTCAACACGCTCTCTGTCTGTCGCTCTCGCTCTTTCTCTCAGTGTGCAAGCCTCCTTACATCCTCCTTAAAGAAACACAAACATACATCCCAGACAGCAGAATTGTTCTGGCCCAAATCTGGCCCCCATTTTCTTTTGGCCCACTTGCCAGATGGGTTGATCTACCTGTAGCAAGATGTGAGCCACCTATACACCACATTAGGGTCACGCCTCAGCCAAAAGTAGGCAGCTCTGATTTATCTGTGCCAGAAATGGATCAGATGTGTTTTGCGACAGGTGGGCCAAATCCATGTTGTAAATATGTGGGCCACCTTTGGCTCAGAGTAGACTGCCAGTGCCGACAGTGGGCCAGCAGTGCCATATCTTTGCCAGATGTGTCCCACATCTGCTTGCCATCTGGGGTTTAGTGACAAAATGAATGAAACACTGAAAAACCATGTTTGGTATTCAGCCTTCAGCCAAATGTTTCATTTCTGTGCATCCCTAATTTTAGTATTTTTCTGTTTACTGTTTTTTGATTTTGTATTTTATTGTGCTGTATTGTAAAGCATTTTGAGACTTGCCCTAGTGCTATATAAATAAAAATTTACTTTCTTTTTCTTTTACTTTGAATTTTAATAGCTTCAGTATTATAAATGAACTAAAAAAAATTAAATAAATAAATAATAAAAAGTAGAAATCCTGTCATACATGTCAAGCTTCAGGTAAAAGATAATCTCTGATTGGTCAATGACGGAATCACTGTGTATGGACATTACTATAAATGAGTTAAGTGGTTTGTATGCAGCTTGACCGTGTTGTCTTTGTTCCAGAGGGATGTAATCCTGAAGTTGGGCACCTGCACTCTGTGTTTGCTGATCTACCTGACCTTCTACAAGGTGTGCCCTGTGGATCGGGTCATCGACGACCCCTACTTCACCTCACAGCCCTTCTACCTGCGGGTCCTCTACCTCTACCTATCCATGCTCAGCTTGCGGCCAAAGTACTACTTTGTATGGACGCTCGGTGAGAAAGGAGTTTGTTTACTGTGAAGCTGGAAATCTCTTCAGCTTTTTTAGAAATAAAGAGGGTCACACAAAACTTCTCTAGGAGGTATTTTCAGGCATTTCCTGTTATGCAAGAGCAATACTGCCCCCATGTGTTGGTTGTGGTAAGATGCAGATGAATGTATTGCTTGTAATAAGGAGCTTGCTGAATTTATTCACGTACCTTATATTGTCTCTCGCTTCTCCTCCAGCCGATGCCATCAACAATGCTGCAGGTTTTGGCTTCAATGGTTATAGCAAAGATGGCACTCCAAAATGGGACTTGATATCAAACTTGAGAATACTGGACATTGAGGTATGAGTAAGCCACACGGCAGTCATGTGCAATAACTAATTTGTTCTCAAAGCACAAACTTGAATCGAGTTGTCATTGTCCTTCAACTGCAGTTTGCAACCAGCTTCAAGACGTTCCTTGACAACTGGAACATTCAGACAGCACTTTGGCTGAAAAGGTAGATGTTGTGAAAGACTATCCTCCTTTCCCTGACAGATCATGTGCTGTACCATCTCACAGTGTGCAATGTTTCTGATGTGTCTGTAGGGTGTGTTACGAGCGTTGTCCGTACCATCCAACAGCAGCCACCTTCCTGCTTTCTGCCATGTGGCACGGAGTGTACCCAGGATACTACCTCACATTTGTCACAGGCATCGCTGTGACACTGGCAGCCAGAGCAGTAAGTTTTACGACTGCATGATATTGATAAAGCACTCAAATTTCAAATGAATGATAACATATACATTTAAACAGAACTGTGCGAAATTTGAAATCACTGTATATAGTTAATATTAAACAATGTTGTTGCAGGTACATAATAAAATTACAGGGTTGAAAGGTTTACTTTAAATACACATTCAAGGAGTGATTGAGGATTACCTGCTAGTTTGTAACCTAATCCAAAGGATTGCTAGATAAAAGTAACTTAATCTGAGACTTGCTGTTACTTCTGGGTTACATGTCTTTTTAAAGTCATATAATTAAATCAGTGCCACAGAAAAACAACCAATTCTTTGGTAGAGTGAATAGCGATCAAGGAAAGTGTGAAACAATAGTGATATCTACCACATAAAAATGTAGCTTGAAGGAGCAATATGTAAGATTTTTAGTTGAAAAGATTCCACAAGTAACTACATTTACCAACAGAATGTGTAGAAATAACGGTTTTTATGGTATGCCGAAGGCGCCGGTGTATTGTGTTGCAGAGATAGCCACAGAAGTTGGCTAACCAGCTAGCCCCAACCCGTGCTGTCTTGCGATAACACTTAAAGCGATAGTGAGTCACTGTAGTCTGCCTTTAGTCCCCACATGAGCGAATGAAGAAGAAGATAATTCGTTAGACTGGTAAGTATATAGGAGAGGGCAGGAAGAGAGAGGAGGAGGTACTCTGTAGAGGATTTTGAGTTTAACAGATTGTGTCATCTTACGTATTGTTCCTTTCCTCAGATCTAGCAGTAAATGTTGTTGCAGTGATCAACTTTTCTGTTTCAACATTTTCTCTCCCAACAGAGTGATAAGCTCTCACAAAAAAACTCTCACAACACAAACAGAATCTAGCAGACAGATCTTGTAGAGATGAGCACCCTATTTCTACAGTGTAGCTATAAACAGATTACTGTCTTTTTTCTGTACCAAAAACAAGTACAGTTTTTGTATCCCGAGTGCACTTTCTACAATCCGGCGTTTCAGTATACAATGTTAAAGTTTTTACTGAATGAAATCACAGCATTATCAATGAAAGAATTATAGAACAAACATGTAGCTTGTGTTACGTTAAAAGTGAAAGTATGAACCCTGGATGACCCGGTTAGAGACCCTGCATTATTCTTGACTGTGTTTATTTTATATGTCCTGAATCCGGTGAATATCAGGAACATTTACAGCCTTCAGCTATATCTGCATTGCAAAGGTCAAAACTGTGTTCTGTTGGGCAGCTCTAGAACATATAGCTGAGAACATACACCAACATGTTTATGCATGTGTTGTTTTTGTGTTGGTTATTTATATATGTATTTGGGTACAACTTGAGAATAATTGTTCCTTAATAAAGGGTTTATAAATGATTCACAATGATCTTATTAATGTTTATTAATTAGGTCATAAACATTTTACAAAGTATTTATAAGCAGTTATAACACCTTTATAAAGGTAGTCTTATTCTAAAGTGGTATCTTTATTTGTATATTGTTCTTTGTTACTGAGACTGTGTATAAATTACACTTAATTACACATGCTTAGTGAGGGGAATGTAGTGTTGTTAACTCATTAGCCTTCAGGTTCCTTTGTTTCTCCAAGCTATCAGGCTTATTCTAATCAGCTCTTATTCTAAACTGCAGTGCAGCTTCAGTGTCTCTGCTCCATAGCTGCATTTAAGGGTCAGTTCAGCCCTGTTTTCTGACTCTGCTGCCCTGTAATGATGGATGTTCTCCAAGTTTCTTTTCCTCTTTCTAGAAGAACTGGGTCAGGCAGCAGTAGAGGACCTTTAAATGCCATGGTGAATCAAAACTATGCGCAGTGAAGAAGCTCAGATCTCTCTGTATTGCATTAAAGTCGTCATCTGCTCGGTTAATCCCATTCTTTCTGAGTCTGAGCCACAGCTGTTTTAAACAGTCCTAAAGAGTTACATCAGCTTCCAGAGATTCAGAGATCCATTATTTGTCTCAATTTCACACGTTCCATCCAAAGCAAAGCCTACACTCACTGGACATCCACTAGACATCCACTATACATTACATTTAAGAAGTTTTTTCCCCATTTCCCATAAAGTTTTTAGGCCAGTGGTCATACCGGGAATGCTTATAGTCTATATCTGAACCATCTTAATGACAAATGTTGGTCTGAATCTTTGTTCTCCACGTTTCAGGTGAGACACAACGTGAGGCAGCACTTCCTGGGCTCTTCTACTCTCAAGCTCATCTATGATGTGATCACGTGGGCCAGCACCCAAATCGCCATATGCTACACAGTGGTGCCATTCGTGGTACTGGCCATAGGACCTTCACTGAGATTCTACTGGTAAGTGTTACTGAAGTAGATAGTAGAAGTAGAATAGATGAGAAATCATACGCCAGCAACAAAAGAAACTGGACGACCTATAACATTATCCGAAAGGCTCTCTCTTATCTATAGAGTAATAGATACTCCACTCTCAGGCCTGTATGGCATCTAGAAACTAGGAACTAAGCTGCAAAAATAGCCCATTTTATGATGTCACAAAAACCATTATACTTACTTATACACTGCCTGGCCAAAAAAAGGTCACACACTCTAATATTTCGTTGGACCAACTTTAGATTTGATCCCGGCACACATTCGCTGTGGCATCGTTTCCACAAGCTTCTGCAATCTCACAACATTTATTTCTGTCCAGAGTTGCATTCATTTCCCCCCCGCAAGATCTTGTATTGATGATGGGGGATTTGGACCACTGCGCAAAGTCTTCTCCAGCACATCCCAAAGATTCTCAATGTGGTTCAGGTCTGGACTCTGTGGTGGTCAATCCATGTGTGTAAAATGATGTCTCATGCTCCCTGAGCCACTCTTTCACAATTTGAGCCCCATGAATCCTGGCATTGTCATCTTGGAATATGCCCGTGCCATCAGGGAAGAATAACTCCATTGATGGAATAAGCAGGTGGTTCAGTATATTCAGGTAGTCAGCTGACATCATTCTTTGGGCACATAATGTTGCTAAACCTAGACCTGACCAACTGCAGCAACCCCAGATCATAGCACTGCCCCCACAGGCTTGTATGGTGGGCACCAGACATGATGGGTACATCACTTCAGCCGCCTCTCTTCTTACCCTGATGCGCCCATCACTCTGGAACAGTGTAAATCTGGACTCATCAGACCACATGACCTTCTTCCATTGATCCAGAGTCCAATCTTCATTCTCTCTAGCAAACTGAAGCCGTTTTTGCCGGTTAGCCTCACTGACAAGTGATTTTCTTAAGTCTACACAGCTCTTTAGTCCCAATCCCTTGAGGTCCCTTCGGACTGTGTGTGTGGAAATGCTCTTACTTTCACTATTAATCATATCCCTGAGTTCTACTGTTGTTTTTCTATGATTTGATTTCACCAAATGTTTAAGTGATCGCCAGTCACGATCATTCAAGACTTTTTTCCGATCACATTCCTTCCCCGAAGATGATGCTTCCCCACTGTCCTTCCCCTTTTTAATAATGCGTTGGACAGTTCTTAACCCGATTTTAGTAGTTTCAGCAATCTCCTTAGATGTTTTCTCTGCTTGTTGCATGCCAATACTTTGACACTTCTGAAACAGATTAAAATCTTTTCCATGACCACAGGATGTGTCTTTCCACATGATTGTTTAATAAATGAGAAGCTACTCACTGGATCAGTTAAGGTTAAATAACTTGTTGCCAGCTGAAACATAATCACCCATGCAGTAATTATCCAATGGGAGGCTCTTACCTATTTGCTTAGTTAAATCCAGGTGGTGACCTTTTTTTTGGCCAGGCAGTGTATATGTGTATACAGCGCTCACCTCTGCCTACTCATGTTGATCGCTTAAGGAGTGTTTTTAGCACAGATACAGGCCAGCCTATCAGAAACAATGTCATTGGGATAGTACCTTCAGAACAGCAGAGATAAAGAGATATAGGAAAATGGTTGCATCAAAATGAATAATAAATGTTTTGCGTACATACAGGTGTCATAAGTAGATCTCAGGAAAATAACAACGCTGCATAAAAACAAAACATATAATCTTTAATCTATAGTAAACAATTAGCTTTACATAAACATATAATGCTAATGCATGATATATTGGCTACAACTGTATACCACAGTAATAATATTGGTTTTCTGCTGGTATTGATTTTCAGTTTTAGCAATATATTTGTATGTTTTCCTTCTGTAAATGTGTTTTCCGTCTGGTTAACATTTACAGTATTTGGTACAGTTCCCATTTGGCGTCATTGTAAACGAATAAACAAAACAAGCAGGCTATTTCAGGTTAGCCATTCTTTTAGCATGAAGTAGCAGTCCTGAGGAAACAGCTGTTCATTAATGTTATTAATGGTGATTTATACATTGTCTGATATCATGATACCATGACATATTGGAAAGCATAGTGGTATTGAATATATCAGCATCATCCAGCTCTGCAAATCCCTCATGAAGTAGTGCTGGAAAAGTATGCGGTGCTGTTCATCCATAGCAGAAAACTTATGAGGACATTCATCCAGACAGAGGTGAAACGGAGAGCAGAGCTCTATGTCTGTCCGGCACAGCCGCACTCTGTTAATTAGACAGTTTTAGGGCCGGCCCTTGGGGAGAGCGAGAGAGAGAGAGCGACTGATTTTACGAACCCCGGTGAGATAAAAGAAATCTATAGTGGTCATTTGTAGCGATATTAAATTTGACAGTGTGAGAAGTGTATAAAGAACCCTCGTTAAAGAGGGATAATCAGGCAGCTGAAAGCGTCAGTGATTAGTGTACTGGTCAGAGTAAAAGATGTGGGAGGACAGATTTCATCACATATATGCACATGGTTTTCAGACGAATCCATCAGGTTTGTAGAACTGTATGCATGTGGCTACCTGTATCATGAATAAAGCTATGTTGCAGAGCTGAAATGGGAGTAACTGGTGTAATTACATCTTTGCTTCTTATAGATAATAGTATGTTATACAGTGTCAGAAGTCACATAAGCAAATCTGCTGAGATTATAACTAAAGAAGCCAGCTTCAGACATCAGTTATATCTTGACTACTGCATGTGGGGTAAGGAGAGTTTCATTTTAAAGCAGACCAGACGTATGTTGCAGATCTTAGTATGACAGAAAACATAATTTCCCTAGCTTTTGTACTTGAAAGAGTTTGTTGTAGTATGTAAACTTTGCTAAAGTTTCAATATGTGCCATGCGTGCCTCAGTCCTTACATTAGGGTGACCGGATGTCCCTGTTTTCCTGGGACAGTCCCCGTTTTCTTGGGACAGTGCCTGTTTTCCATTTTTGGTGTCCTGTTCCAGCTGGAGCTGTATCTGGAAAATTCCGTTTTTAACCGTGACTTAAAAACACACTGAAAAGTAGGAAAGGCAGTTTATTATAGTTGTCCCATTGTAAGTGGCAAACAGGTGCACACTTATAAATGAATTAATGAGTCTGAGGGAGATTTGCTTAGCAGGTTCACCTCTACAGGCACATATATATAGAGCTGCAACAACAGAGGCTCTAAATATTACTGCTAACATGTTCATTTTAGGTTTTTGCACCGTCTGTGGAGTTTTGAGGCACGTTGCGAGTGCAGAGTGGTTTTATTAAGGGGTCAAAACACAGGCTTGCAGCATCAAAGACAAATCCATAATCACAAAAACCCAGATAGAAATACAGGGGTCAAAACAAAGGAAAACTACCACAAAGAAACACGGCAAGAAACTCAGGTCAGGACCACAGTGAAACACGGCTTAGAACTCTGGTCATGAACACAGGGAAAAGGAGGTATATAGAGGTATATATGGAGGCCTAAGGAGTCCTAGATCAGATGCAGGGGTGTGCGAGTGGGTGGAGGTGGAAAAGAAGCCATGTGCAGTACTGCACAGGCACAGGAGGGGGCAGTACGTGGCACTGCTGCTGGCTATTGAGTTACAGCCACAGGTCTTTTTTCTGTAGCCACGAGCCTCTTTTTATTGCAAAAATATTTAATATGAGTATAAAATATGGGCTCATACATACACTGAATCTTTTGCAGTAAACATATCTCTGCGTCATTTCTGCTTCAGCCACTATACTTAGACACTTTTGAGACCATTTTATTGAGCATCTTTATTTCTAAAAAGCTACGAGTAATTACACAGTTGAGTCAGATTATTATGATGGCCGTAGCACATAGCTCATGAAGGAAGTCACGTTTTTGCTGCATTCTCTGGGCCCACTCATTCATGTGGAAGGAACATCCTTACAGATTACGTTCACCCACACATGCTGATTGTCTTCATTGTGGTGAATGGGATCTTCCAGCAAGACAATGCGACATGTCACACGGCTAGAAATGTCCGAGATTTGTTGGAAGAGCATGACCAAGACTTCCAAGTGATACCCTGCCCCCCTAATTCCCCAGATTTTAACCCAACTGAGCATCTGTGAAACCTCCTCTATCGTCGTATTCACTCTGTGGATGCTCCCCCACACACCCTCAAGCAGCTGTAGCATGCACTGTAGTCAACATGGCTCCAGATACCTGTAACAACCTACCAGGACTTTATTGAGTAACTCCCAGCCCGTCTAGCTGCTGTCCGTGCTACACACAGCAGTTACTCTGGATATTAGCTGATGGTCATAAAAATGTGTAATTTAATAATAATAATTAATTTAATAATATATTTAAACACCAAACTGGAAATATCTCTGGTTTTCATTTCAGAAATCTGGTCACCTTACTATAGAAAATAATCTGAATTCATTATTTCTATGATATCACAAAAAAACAACATACAGTATTTACTTATATCTGGCCATTCAACCTACAGCAGCCCAACCAATAGACATTGACACTGTAAGGAGCGTTTCAGTTTTGTCTGATATTTGATTGAGCCACAATTCACGCTAGACTGTCAGTACATATTGTCGTCTTAAAAGCAGAAAACTGTCTTTTTAAAAATAGTAAAATATTTAAAAAATCCTAATTATTAATTAATTAATGAATAATAATTAATTCATTAATTAAAACCCCTAATTATGTAAAGAAACATCTGCAGTGTTTAGAAGTTTGGATCTTCTTTTCATAGTTTGCTACAGTACAGAAGTTCGATCTCAACTCTCTCTCTCTTATATATAAACAACATAAAATGTTACATAAACAGGTCAGCATATACAGAGGCAAAGGTTATAGAATATATCACATGATATAATAATATATATGTTTATACCTCTCTCTCTTTCAGGTCGTGGTACTGCTGTCTTCACCTAGCTTGTGTGCTGCTAGTCCTGGCCCTCCCTGTGAAGCGCAGATCCTCGCGTGAGAAAGCCCAGGAAAATCAGAGTCCAGCTCGGAGCCAGCCAGCAGACCGGGGCGTCCACTCAAGCACAGACAGCAACTGCAATCAGAAAGAGAAGACCACATGAGATCCTGCATCCCCTGCAAACCTCCCGTCCCACACAGAGCGCTGTGGAGAACTCGTACACCAAGACTGAGAGCCAGAGCGGCCGTTTTTCTCCCTACAAGCCAACCAGGCAGGGATGTTACTAAAACATCTTCCATGGGCAACAAAACAGGAGCAGCGGGGGGCCTAAACATGCTTCGATTTGCAACAGATCTTAACTGGTTCGGGGCATTAATTAGTGGAAATGATTTGCTAATGGGAGGAAGCGTTCGGGGAGTGAAGGAGCTTGACGAATACAAACAAATCTGAAGTTGCCTTAAAAACCCTCTATCTACTATCTGATGCTCACGGACTGGCTTGGGAGATACGCTGATTACGGAAGGAGCATTCGCCGTACTGAGGCCAGCTCTCGCCAGTACTTAGAGGGTTTTTTGCTGTCATCTGTTCAACAGCGTACTTTTAGTGTGACAGATTTGCTTCTCTGAATAACAATTGGGGGGTTTTGATAAAGAGATAAAAGTACATTGTGTGATGCCAATCTCTCATAGGCCTTAGGTTCCTGTGTCTAGCCATGGTTTGGTCTTTTACAGTCTCTTTTCTTTTTGTCTGTCTAATCGATTCATATCTGCTGCTGTATCAGGGGTTGGCCTTTTTTGGAATGAGGGTTTATCTTCTTTTTTAATGTTATTGTTGTCATTTTGTTTGGTGGTTATGGTTTTTTATCGTTGTAATTCTGTTTGTTGGTTGGACTAAGGGCTTTCTGTTTGCATTTTACCATTGGTTTCCTCAGGGCTCACTGGGTTCAGTCTCAAAGCTTTCAAGAAGCTTTGCTAATCACAGTCATTATCAGCTGACATGTAGACCATGTGATATCACAGCATGTTAGGTACAGTTTTACAGTACATCACAGACATGTAAGTGCTGTATTTCAGGATTCGTATTACATATTTCCAAGGCAGTATGTTGAAGGAACGGCTGATTGCACCATAGTTTACGATTGAAACAAATCATCGCTGTCATAAGAAAACCTCCTGTCTCTGAAATAATAACTTTACAAAATTTTAAAGCAATTGCAATTTTAGTACAAGCCATTTCTGTGGGTCTCTCTGTGCTGAAATGACAAAACAAACAAACAAATAAAATACCAGATAAACCAAATAAATAAGAGCTGAATGGTTCTGATATGACAGCAATGGTGTGTTTCTTTTTAC
This sequence comes from Semaprochilodus insignis, assembly GCA_034552555.1. Taxonomy (NCBI): domain Eukaryota; kingdom Metazoa; phylum Chordata; class Actinopteri; order Characiformes; family Prochilodontidae; genus Semaprochilodus; species Semaprochilodus insignis. Next base: position 16,103,154 of record CM067483.1, on the reverse strand, counting down.
AGTATGAGATTTGACACTGGCAGTCACCCGACCACATCAGAAGATATTTACCATACTTCAGTATTCAGATTCATTATCAGTCAGTTCTAAAGTCATTCTGGGTCGTGAAGGGTTTTCTGATTTTGGGCCCTTAGGAAACCTCCAAGAATAAGCCTAATTTTCAGTCATAATTATTATTATTTTTGTTTAATTGAAAATGACTTTTAACCAGGGGTGGACAAAGTATGCAAAGTATAATACTTCAGTACTGTTGAACTAAAGGTGATGTACATTTGGTAAGATATGACTTGAGTAAAAGTACTAAGTGGTAAATGTACTTCAGTATTAAAAGTAAAACATGATGTCTGCAGCGACATCACAGGTCTCCTGAGAAAGACCCATTCATCAAAATGATATCACAAAAGATCCATAATGCCTCGAAGTACCTGTACTTTCATACTTAAGTACATTTATAAGCAAGTACGTTTGTATTTTGGTTTTTATTTGGATAGTCCCCAGTAGATAGCACCATGCTTAGACTTGTGGCCAAGATGAGGGTTCTGTTAAGGTTAAGGTTATGGGCAATTACAGGGAATTTCATAAATAATTAGTGGAATATAAGTAACATTCCAGATAAGGATTCGCAAAGCCTTCACAAAGTCATTCGCAAAGTCAGTGGGCTATCCAAAGAAAGTGCTATCTGTACATGAACTTGTACATGAAAGTAGAAATTTAGACTGAATACTTGTATTTACTCAAGTAGTAGTTTTACCAAGAGTACATCTACTTTTAGTCAGATACATAACCAGTGTACTTTATCCACCCCAGCCTTTAACCAGGAGTAGAAGGGCCTGGCTCATATAGTCTACAGTACAAACATTTACTTAGAAAACAACTTGAGATGAGGTGAAGAGTTCTTCTCAGAGTGATTCTTAGATGTCTTTAATATGAGACGTGGGAACAGTCGTGCTCTGGTGGATCCTGGAGTCAGTGATTGCAAGAGGGAATTTGATAAGAGTGTTTAGTGAATTACAGGTCAAGACCGCCTATCAAAACCGCAGCCCATGAGAAGTCCATGAGCGAGGCCCTTCACTGTGAAGCTTCAGTAACACTAAATGTTTTTGTTATTAAGGGTCAGATGTTGATGCCCTCTCCCCTTTCTGAGAAAGAGCACTGGACAAGCCTCCTACGATTCCTCAAGCACACTTCAATAAGGTCTTATCTGGAGTTACACGGTAAATCTAAATAACACTGAAGACGGAGGACCAGACTGATGACTTTTTTCAAGAGGTCCATGTGCAAACGAGTCTGGTACGGGCAAAGCCAAGAGGCTTAATGACTGTTTTGGAGCTAGATTGTCGGTTCTATTGTATGCATGGGTTTTCCTGAAGGTGTTTCTTTGCGCTAATTAATAATTATTAGCCGGTTTAAAGCCATAATCAGGGATTTAGAAAGGGGTGTAGATTGCATCATAAGTGTCATGTGCTTATATTTATATATAAAGATTGACTATTGTTTAGGTCTTTATTCTACCCCCATTGAAAGCCATGAGAGTGGATTTTAGGTTCTGTGTTTATAGCCAATGCAAATATGAAAATGCTCAGCTTACTTGGAGCTTTTACAGATCTACAGAATTGTCTGCGATTTTAAGGATGGCAGAATTCCCTTTCCTCTGTGTCATTTATTGACTGGGCTGCCTTTTTTTCTTTTATCTTTTTGTCTTTTTCCTGTTTTTTAATCCCTGATTACGGCTTTAAACTGAGCTTTTGCACAGTGAGTTTGAGACACAGTGTGGAAAGGTTCAGGAAATGTTTGACAGTTTTAATTATGTTCGATTTCTATTTTCTGTTGTTGGATTGTGGACTAACTGCCTGAAAGGCCAAAGGGAAAGAAACAATAAGTCAGAGCACAACGAGTGTTCCGACCCCATAACCAGCACATCAATGCAAAACTGCTTTGTATGTCCAAAGTGCCAAATAAAAGGCGGCGCACACGTTGTACGTTCGAGACCACGCACTCACTTTGTTTATACAGGCACATGACAGGGTTTGGAAGTTTTGCACTAAAGAACTTATTTATTTGGTCATTAAAGAAACGTTATTTTTCTTTTATTAAGAAATATGACTATATATCCAGAAATAAAGGCATGGAGATCTTTTCGTCTCTCCCCCTTTTGTAGGGATGTGGTGGCTTAGTGCTAAAATATACAGACTGATTGAGCAATGTGAGAGGATGCTGTGGCTGTGTGCTCTTTAGACACTCTTTAGAAACATGCCGTTGCATTTCTCTTTTTTACAAAGACAGACTATGACATTGTCAGTGTCCCTGGGTGTGAATGTATGTGAACTCTTGTTTAGTGTAAATATCGTCCCGTTGTTTGAACTTGTGTTTGTTGAAAGGACCTTTTGCAGCTTTCTGTCGGTCAGACTGCAGCAGATTTCCTCAGTTGTGTTGAGGTCCACCTTACTAATGTCGGAAACGAAGAACAGCCTTACTCTGTTTAATCGTTTATAGGACTACTGTCATGAATGGAAGAATGTGCTGCCAGTCTACTGTAAGTCTCCCTCTCTGGGTCTTTCCACCCGTCGCACTGTTTCGTTAGGTGTTCTTCCATCGTCTTGTTAATGGCTGTGATAATTTGCTCTCTATTATTTCATCCTGATAACCTTCCAGTTATTCTGGAGTTTCAGCTGTCTGGTTTCCCACGTGTAGTTACTGTTGCCGGGTTGTTCCACCTTTAGAACCTTTGTCAGCCTTTAGGAAGAGTAACACAGTAGAACCGAAAGCTGACCTTTGGTCGGCTAGAGAGGTGATGCATAGTAAAGACAGTGGGTGCATCTAGAAATATAAATATCCCAGAAACTGAAACTAAAACCTGTTTTAAAGGTGTGGATAACTGATCCAATTCACTCAGTCTTCTCTCTGACCCAAACATAGCCAGTTGGCTAAGATATGTGGTGTCTGAAGTTTAGTTTGCAGTTTGGAGCTACAAGTTTTGGGTGACATGGACTTAGCATTGCTGCTCCAGTGCAAAACTAAAGACCTAAAAGTTCAGATGCAGAACAGACTTGACCAGTTGTCCAGGTTTGGGGTAAAACTGTGTACATTTGATTTCTTTAGTGAACTGTTTCTTTAACCTGTACAGACAGCTGCACATGGATTAGCTTTGTTAGGATCCAGGCATTGATGGTTGTACTAAAAGTGCATTGTACTAGACATTTTAATATATAAGTTAGCCATTTCCCCGACCTAGTATGGATCTAACTGTGTGATAGGATTAAGATCTGTTACTGTGATGGAAACTGTAAATCAGGGACGCACAACTCCCGTCCTGGAGTTGATAGTTTACCTGCTCAAGCACACCTGATTCCTCATCTGTAAATTGCCAGGTTTAGTGGGGGTTTTTGGGTAGAGGAATTACACTGGCACTCCAGGACTGGAGTTGCGCACTCCTGCTGTAAACGGTTTCAGATTTTTCTTTCGCCCTGTCAAAGCCAAGGCTGGTCAGTTGGACTGGTGCATTTGTTGCAGTCTGAGATGCAGTACGAGATTAGATTTGCTGATTCAATACTAAGTGCTTCAACATTGTACAAAGCCAAAAGATTTCTTACGATTCCTGTACTTGATGCTGTTATTTTTCCACTATCATGATCATTGTGTCACATGGAGAATAAATCCTGTTTGCCTTCCTGGGATTCATCTGACTGTTGCCAGTGTTCTGTTTGCGTTCTCTAGGACAAACTGTGTTTGTTTTTTTCTTCATTTGTTTAAGATCTGGGAATGGTTCTGAAAGATCTCCTGAAATATTTGCAACACTGTGATTTCAGCTCATTCAGAGAGCATTTAAAAACAACTGTACCATCATTCTAATGGGTGTTGGGGCGTTTCATTCCAAGTGTTTTCCTCTTGGTTTTTTATGTCTTTTGTGTGTTTGACAGTGACCTATTGATTAAACCAGCCGATTAAAATCATTACGATGCAAACATGTTTCCAGTGAGGTCAGAATTATTCACATTCACAGTGTGCAACTTTACCTGCATGACAAAGAACTGTAGTAAAACTACGCAGATTTCAACAGCAGGAGTCCTGTCTAATAGTACAGCTTACTACAGGGGGCTACACAAGTATATGGAATAGCTATGTGAGAGTACCCCAGCAGTAGTGTATGGAAAGAATGTTAAAGGAGAATTCTTCGTTTCAACATTTCTGCATACGTAAGTCCACTGTCTAGATTTAAAGCCATTCAGAGTCCAGATGTAAAGCCATTCAGAGTTGTTTGATGTGAAACGTAGTGATTCAGAGTTGTTCACAGTGGTTTTGATGGGAACCAGACATCCAAAGACATTAATGTCTCTTACACAAAATGGTTACAAGGATGTTGCCAGATGCTTTAAAAATTGTTTAATTATTTTTTTTACATAAAAAAAGATATATTTGTGGTGAAGTAGAAATTGGTGTGCAATAAACTCAGAGGAACATTTTCTCTGGTTTGAAGGGGGTCAGAGGTGTTACCCAATCAGCAGTGACATGTACCTAACACCCCACCACACTGAAAGGCCAGTGTGCACAATCGATTATAATACAGTTCTCTGCAAATCCAGCCGCTGCAGTTCGGTGTACATTTGAAGACGTTTTATTGTGCATTTTTGAAATCAGGCTCTGAAAAATGCACCACTTTTTCCATGTAAACGTTTTGTGTTCTGCAGGGAGTGAACGCAACCCTAGTATCTCCATTTCTCATATATATATATATATATATATATATATATTATCATTTGAAAGCTCCAGTTATTACATGTGGCTTGATGTCCAACTGTCACAATAAATCAATCAATAAATGTATCCACGTTATTGGTCTTAGGTTTCTCTGAAAAAGTCTTGCGTTATTTTCCGTTACAGTTTTTTTGCTTCTTCTAAAGTTTTGCTTCGACACTGACTATATGTTCCCAGATGGCAAGAGAATAGCAGACCACTGTTGACCCGCTAACGACAAAGCTTAATTTACTTTTCCTTCGTTTCTTTTTTTCATCATTTTTGCCAAAATTAGGATGGAAATGGAAACTGTTCTATTTCAGTGTTCTGTGCTTATGATCATATGAATAGACATCAGTGTCAGACTAATTAATGACCTTCTATTAAAGACTAATGGACTGAGTGACACTAGAGTCTCTTCACCTAAAATGAGCTGAGAGCTTTGATATAGAAATGATAATAGGACTTTAGAGCCATAATAAATCATGCTACTTTTATTTTCCATACTTACATACATTTGAAAGTAAATACTTTTGCTCAGAGGAACTTTTATTTTATTAACTATTACCGGAGGAATATTTTGGCTACTATTATATTATATGGTAGAATATTATTTCTACTTTAATCTACTCACTGTAGGTCTTTTACAGTGCGACTCACCAAGAAGCTCTGAACCTCTATGTGTCACGCCTCACTGACTGAACTGTACAGATTCACTCTAAGTATGTTTGTAGTGTCCGGGTCCCGCACCGAACCTGAGGGTTAAACTGCGGAGGTGCTGCCTGTGAGGAGAGGGACGCTGTCATTAATCTATCAGCTGTGCTGGTACAGTAGGCGGGACGGAGGAGTCAAATTAAATTTGGCCACTTCTCCTCCTCCTGAACAAAATGGCTGGCTGTCCAAAACAAGAGTAGCGTTCACACGAGGAGCGGCTCAGCTCTCACCCTGCAGACACCGGACCGCTCTGGACCTGCCGGACACGTTTCCTCTGAGCTGAGAAACTGTAAGTGGTTAACCGTGTCACAGTAGCAGCGTTAGCCGAGTTAGCATAGCCAGCTGTGTAGTTTAGAGGTCTGAAGAGAAGTGAGGGGAAGAGGAGTGAAGTTAGGTGAACAGCTGTGGGGGGAGCTGTCAGAAAGCTCAGGGATTCGGTATTACAGGATTTCCACATGTCACCTACTTTTAAAGACCGGTGTATTAAAGTTTAGGTGATGCTGTGAGGAGTGTCAGAGAGAGAGAGAGAGAGAGAGAGAGAGAGAGAGAGAGAGAGAGAGAAAGAGAAAGAGAGAGCGCGCAGCTGTCATTTTCGAGCTGCAGTTATCTCATAGAAACGTGGTATGTGTGTGTGTGTGTGTGTGTGAGAGAGAGAGAGTGGTTGTTAGTTAACTTTATCCTGTACAGCTGATTTTAACGGCTGCAGTACTGTCTATAGGATCAGCCCCGCAGCTTCAGGTGTGCCTGGCTGTTGTTGCTGTGTTGTGAACCTGCTGTTCCTACAGTAATGATACATCTGGGAGACACAACAGCACATCCTGCGAGCTGCAGACTACAGGGCATCTCTTAAAGGAAACTTCACCGATACTGCATACTTTTAGCATAGGTAAATGGTTAATATGTTAATAACACCTATATCGGAGTGCTTTGGTGTGAAATGCTCTGTTTCAGAGAAACTTACTGAGTCAGAATTGTTCACAGTGGTGGTGATGGGAACCAGACATCCGAGGAGTTAACGCCTGTAAAACCTCTAAAAACAGAAAGTTAACACATCATCATCATCATGCGTTGCATATATATTCTCAAATAGGTGTACATTCACAGGTGATTTTTTTATAGTGAATAAAACGGCATTATGTACGTTCTAGACATTGTGACCTCTAGTTCCCATCACCATCACTCACTGTAAAGATGTCTGAGCCAATAAGTTCCCCTTTAAATCACACACTTGTGACATTTATATATGTTTTTTGGTCAGCAGTGTTGCTTATACAGAGGAACTGTGACACACACTCATGCCACATGGAAAGACCTCCTCAGCAGCTCTGTGTGTGTGTGTGTGTCTGTGTGTGTGTGTGTGTGTGTGTATGTGCCTGCATGCTTATTTTAGCTGACAGGTTGTGTTACTGAGTCCAGCACTCACAGACCTTTCATTTCACTTGTATGTTTTCAGGACACTGTTGCTCTTAGCTCAAAGTCATGCAGGAAGCCTAACACAAAAACAGCAAAGAGATGAGAAACGAGAATATGTCATTCGTACCGTATCATTGCATTTGTATGATGGTTAATGATACAGCAAGAAATAGTTTTTTTTAAAGGTTTTATTTAAGCATTTCCCAAACAAGAATTAAGTCTAGTCCTGGACTACAAGTTCCCTTTAAAGGAGACTCTCCATTCAGGACACTGTGTACTCCAGGACTAGGCCTGTTCTCTGCCCGGAAGAACCTATAGGGGAGAGTGGGGTGAGTTGTGCCAGTTTTTACTTAAAGTGACTTTAAAGCAAGGCCATGACAGTAATGCTCCCAACTAAAGTATGTACACATATTTCAGGATGTGGTGCATCCCTGAGAACAATCACTTTGGATCTGAAATATAGTGTTTAAGAAATATAGCTTTCTGAAAAAAAGTGGTCTCGTGGCACAACTTGCCCCCGGTGCGGGGTAAGTTGTGCCTTTGGAGAGAATACGTTGGGGTAAGTTGTGCCATTGATTATTGAAATAATACAGTATATTTTGATCTCAGAAACTGTAATGCTATATAAAAGCTATACTAATTCAATACAAAATTACTCATTTAAGGTTTATTTAAAGTTATTTTACATCAAAGGCCTATTTTCTACAAGCCTGTTGCGCCACATGAGCACATCAAAGGTCAACTTTCTTAAAGTCCCCAGCAGACAGATCCACGTCACCATCATCATCATCATCATCATTCTGGACATCTGAACTCTCATAGTCAGTGGTGTCGTTAAGTGGAATGGAAATGTCACTCTCTTCTGAGCTACTGGAGACAACCACTTTCTTTTTTGGTTTGGTTGGTTTCTGGTTTTCTCTTTCACTGCTCTGTCCATGGTCTCTAGAGGTGTGGAAACCCTGCCTGTTTTCCTCTTATAACTTTGTGGCATGATGGTCTATTTCTATTTTTCGTCTAAAATTACGAATGTCACATAGTTTTAGTGATAAAATGTACGAATGCAATGTACAATTACAATAAAATAATATGTTTAAAATATTCATAAGTGGGGGTGAGTTGTGCCACTGGCACAACTTAACCCAGGCCCTTTGGCACAAATCACCCCAACCCCATCATTTTGGAAAAAATGCATCATCCAACAGTTTTGAGCTAACATCATGCTAGCTGTATAGACTCATAGTGTAGCTTACCAAAGCACTAAAACATGTGTGAAATGTTTTCAAACTTGTCTACAACTGTCCAGACACAACAATCAAAAAAACTTGATCATAGAAATTTTACTTTGAAAGGCAAAAAACAGTTTTTTGAGCTTAAATGTGCTTATCTCTCATGCAATGAGGCTCTTTTCTTTGCAGGATGAGTAAAATGGCTGACTCCTCAAAAATGTGTGGTCACATAACCAATTTCTTGTATAGTTCCATAGAAACAGGGGGTGGCACAACTTCCCCGCTGGCACAAATCACCCCACTTTCCCCTATGCATCACGATATTTACACAATATGTCATGAATAATGCAAGCTATAAAAATACTATCAAAAATGATGCACACAATGGTTTCTAATACAGTTAAACGGGACTGGCTATGCTGTGTTTATAAATAACATAAACATGAGGTCGGTGTTATTTAAGGACAGACCATATCCACAATACACTCCAAAACCTTAATGCAAATTATCACAATATGATATGGTGTTAATATCTCTTTAAAAATGACGGTGGTAAAACACATTTGGAAAGATGCCACAGAAGAACCACTTTTGGTTCACACATAGCCCTTTTCGGCCAAAAGAACCCCGGTTCTTGAACTGGTTCCGTTCAGGCTTCATAGAACCTTGGTGTTATACAGGGAGCCCCTCTGTGTTTGCACCAGTGTTTACTGGAACCAAGGAACATCAAAGGATGCGGCATAAACGGCAACAAAGGGACGTAAATTAGAAGACGTAGAAGAGTTTCCTCAGTAGATCACTGGGTGTCATCGTTGTCTTTATTCTTGCCCACGGGTGTCATCACGGTTCATGCTGAAAAACCTACTATTCTTTGGTTCCACCCCGGGATCCACCTTTCAGGTTCCGAACCTATTTATTTTTGTTGGCAATGTGCAAGTTGGTTCAAAATCGGGTGCGTGAACCACATTGGTGAAGGGCTATAACTAACCTTTGGGTGGATGGTTCTTTAAGGAGTCATTTCTATAAAGTAGTGTGGAGAGCCTTTGTAAACAAACCTCTCATGGAAATAACACCAAGGTGCCATGTAAAGTCTTTTCCTAGAACTACCTGTTTCCATTCTCAATGTTCATAATTTTATTGAGGAGCTACTAGAACAGATTTACATGATTCAGTTTCCACAAAACACAATGTTTTTCTCATACTGTACATCTGTATTCACCCTCTGTCTGAAACACTCTGTTAGAGCTCCTGTGTCTTTAAGCCCTGCCTCTCGATGAGCCCTGTGTGCTCTGAATGGTCAGCTTACCCACTCTATTCTGACTGGTCAACAGCATCCTACTACAAGTTCAACCCCCACACCTCTGTGGCTGTTCTTCTGTGTGTTGTGTAAGGACATCCCAGACTTGCTGATAGGCAGGCTCGTGTTATGGGCTGTATGATGTTGAAACGTCTCTTTCTAATTTCCTCTGTTTGTGCAATGTATTTTTGTCTTGACTATAGTAATCTATGTATATGCACAAAACTATTTGCTGAAAATCTATGATTATGTTTAACAAGAAGTATATTGGTTATGTTGTTTGTGTATACAAATTATACACACATACAAAACAGAGAGAGAGAGAGAGAGAGAGAGAGAGAGAGAGAGAAATCATTGTCTTCCATTAAATGCTAATGGTTTGTGGTGGTAGAGCTGAGCTCCATTGATAAGTGCAGCATGTAATGTATGCTAATGTGGGCTCGTGCTGGCATTGGGTCATCTGTTGGTCTGTTGGGAAGGAGGAGGCGGGGCTTTGCTCCGTTTCATACATCATTCAGTACAGCCGGGAGTGACATGCTGAACCCTGTTAGTGAGTGACAGCGTGAGGAGAGTATCAACAGCGCACAGTGCACAGGCCTGCTTACAAAGACCTGTTTGGCACAAGGTGAGTGCTTGAGTTCTGTCAGTGTTTTAGCCAGCAGGCCTGCTACAGTGGACATTTGGACTGAAATAGGAATATTGACCACTCTTATCTGTACTGGTGTGTGCTGGTCTTTGTGTGTTCCAGCGGGGTATGGGTGGTTGGGGAGGGGGGTGAACCTTGCTCAGCCATGGGGCTCTGGTGCTCAGCTGATTGGCTCTTCAGGCATTGTGAGCACACTTAGTCTTGAGGGAGCAGCTGCTGTGAGGTGCTTTGGGGCACTAAAGGGTGTGTCAGCACATCAGAGCTATAAACAAAGGCTGAGGAAAAGACAATGTTGTTAGCTGATTTTGGCCACTTATCTGCATACTTTTATGAATTATTAGTTTTTGAAAGGCCGTTTGAAGGGTGTTTATGGCAGTGTTTGTGGCAGAACTGATTTAATGCACATTTGTTGCATTTTATCAACTTGTTGTGACATGAGTATGAATATTTCAGCTGTTTAAGCCACCGAAAGAGTTTACAAATGTGCTTTAAATAATAGTTTGGAAAAGAAAGTCAAGTAACTGTAAAAGTACATACCAAAGAAGATTATGATTATCATTATGATTAACATTGTTATCACGACCACTGTTGGTATTGGGATAAATAGTATGCTGAGTATATTGTGGATGTTGTTAGGACTTTGAATAGCACTGACCAACTTTGTGTTTCATTACAAAGAGCATAATTAGTCCTAGTTAACTGGAGGTAGTACTGCAAATTGGATAATACTAGTGTTGATAGCAGTTTTTGTAATCTGGCATTTTGTCTTTGGATCAAAATATTGGGATACATGTCATGCATCATGAAAATGTCTTTAAGTATCGCAGTATACTATTTCTGGTATATTGCCCACACCTAGATCGGAGCATTGCAAACTAAACTCAAACCTTTGTTGCGTTATTTGTGAGGCTGTTAACCGCAGTCCTTTTCCATTATGATTCATGGATTCCCTCTGGACAGTCATGCATCTGTGATGCTTTGCTCTAGGCTAACATGTAGCCACCCTAATGCCTGTTAATTTGGATTGTTCACCTTTTGAGAACATTTGCAGAAACTATCAGCGTGACTGTATTCTGAACCGCACAGCTTGGAGCCAGTGGTTGCCTTAATTGGACAGATTGAGCCATTGTAAAGAAACTGGTATTTTTATATAAGGTCACAAATACAGTGTTGTGACTAAAAAGGCTTTTTATGTAGATACAGCGCAGTGTTTCAGTGGATTCAAATCTCACTCAATTCACCTGCCCCAGACCCCCCACCAGCAGCTATAATGGCCTTTTCTTTGTGACCAACATGATTAACAGCCGGGCCGTTTGGTGGCTGAGGGAACAACGACGTATCTTTTTACATCCTTTTTTATGCTCAGTCATGGAGATGGAGCTTAGGGTTCTTGGATGGTTCCCTGTTGTCCATTGAGGCCGCCGGCCCTGTAAAAGTGCTGTTTCTGGAGCAAGTGAAGTATTTAAAATCATGACTACGTCCAGTAGGAAATGAAAATAGTAATATGACTACACCAGGGCTCCTACTTTCAGTACAAGCCCTAAACTAGACTGCTCTGTAAGTTTGCTCCAGCTAAGCTGTTTTTCCAGCTGACGCGCATTAAGAAGATTAGGTCGGTGCTTGCAAGTTTCTGAATAGCTGCATGGATTGAGCTTCTGTGGAAGCTTAGTTGTAGTTGTGTTTCACTGAATAACTTCTGAAGCTTTGCAGAAAGCAGGAATTGCTAGGTATGACCTACCTTTGAACTGGCAGCATTGACATTCCTTAACTTCATGTCATATGGGCTTTGTCTTAATCAGAGTTGATAAGGTGGTCTTCTGCTGCCCATAAAGCTACTGTGTGGTGGATCATTAGCCAGAGTGGTCTCTGCTCTGTGACGAGGGCCATTCTTTTCCTCATTATTCCGCATTAGAACGGAAAAGAAGGGCACATCCTGTAAACTTTGTGACCACTAACTGCCTAGAGTTGGACTGAAGCTTTCTACTGACCACAGAAGTTGAAGACGGTGTTCTAATGTGTCCCATCCTGCTCTTCCTCAGTCCTTTAGCGGCGGAGACCGCACTGTCAGCATGGACACGACGGGCTCTCTGAAGATGACCGCTATGGCTGTCCAGAGCATCTTCAGCCATGTGGAGGAAGAGAACTTGCCGGCTCTGCGAGCCTACCTGGACAAGTACCGGGAGGTGGACAGCAGGAGTGATGTAAGTAGACATGGAGAACACAGGCTGGTGATGGGGTGAAGGACTTTAATGCAGGTTTTCTGTAGTGATATGTACAATATACATGTCTTCAGAGTAAGGTCAGAATGAAATCTGCTGTACTTTCTAGTCCTTTTTCCCAATTAAGTGTTAAGAATGAAAAAAAAAACATGGCAATATAGCAAAACAACATACATTAAATCAAATTTAAATCAAATCATGCTGACATCTCTCAAGATCACCAATGTGGCTTTGAACAAGAGTTTAGAATACACACTTTTTACAGACGTTCTGGTGAGAAAACTCACCAGCATTAACTGTGACCTCCAGACATCTAAAAGTATTGTGTGTTTTAGAACTGGGTGTCTTTCATGATGTATAACATACCATGTAAAATCTTTACCATTTGAGAATCATGTGTAAAGCTGTTTATCTGGGCAGTAAGCATTTGTCTGTTCAAAAAACACTACACAAAGCTTAACCACTTCCGGGGTTAACAGTTACCGTCCAACAACTGCTTCAAGTAATCTGTCCTGCATGTCCAGTATGAAGTCCATTGAGAAGGCAGGAACAAAACTTGTATTCTTCTCACTGCTTTCAACAAAACGTGTCAGTTTTTGCTTGTAATAAAACATTTGTACTGTTTATTTGTATCCGTTTTAGAGGTACCACAGCAGAAATAGAAAGCTTTAAATCTGTAAATGACTGTAAATATTGTATTCTAAGCATTTTCTAAGCATTGTTCCTCTTTTCGTTCAGAATGGACAGACTCTGCTGATGGTGGCAGCCGAGCAGGGAAGTCTTGAGATTGTGCAGGAGCTTATCAGGAGGGGAGCCAATGTTAACCTGGATGACGTGGTACGTACTGTTTCAACACAAAATGCTTACTTTGTATTACAACAGCATCAGCAATTATCTGCACAGGAAAGGTTCAATACCACTAATCACTGAGCAGTGCAATGCCAAGAATTCTCTAAAGCTAGGTGTTAACAACATATTAAGCTAGCTTTCAGGCAGACTGACTCATCTGACCATATTATTCAGCTTACACTGCCAACCTAAACATTTAGAAGAAGAAAGCAGTTTCAGCACATTTCCATTGGATTAGGTAATGTCACTGTGGGTGGAACTGCACTAAACTGCTAGATTCTCCCAGGTTAACACATAATAGCAGGTGGGTCGCAGTGCTGTGTAAAAATGGCATGCAAAACTGTGATTCATCAAATGACAGGGTGATGGCATTCAACGTACACACACACACCAACAGTCACTCGCTGCAACTGGCAGTATGCAGTAGCTCCAGCCTCACTGAACACTGGTGTCTAGAAAGTTTAGGCACCCATGACTACTTGGTATGACCAGCTGGTATGTTTTAACTCTCTCAAAGCCGTTCAGCCGAGGACAGAGAGCATCCAGGCGTTTATTCTCCGATGGTGAGTTACATCAGGCTTCTGATGTGTGTTTTTGCTCGTACGCAGGATTGCTGGACTGCACTGATTTCTGCTGCCAAGGAGGGCCATGTTGAAGTGGTGAAGGAGCTGTTGGATAACAATGCAAACGTGGAGCATAGAGACATGGTAAAGCTTTACGGCTCTGCATATGAAAGGTTTTTGTTCCAGAATGCATTATAGACCACGTTCAGTTTTCTTCCATTTCCATGACATATGATGTTGGGAATAGGCTTTACACAGACCGAAAAATACCAATGCTATGTTCTAATTAACACCGCCTTAATTAGAGAAATACAAATGTGCTCCATTACGCATCATCTTCAGTCAGAAACTCATTATTTCAAAATTGTTACTAAAGGTATACATGGCATTCTGAGATGAATGTCCTTTATATGCAGCTATGTAGCCCATACAGTACCTTTTGTAAAGCATTTCAATATTGCCACTGTCTTATTGTATTGTATCTTATTTATTTATTTATTTATTTATTTATTTACAACATTTGAAAACTGTAGCTAGCATTTCAGTGCCCCAATATTATATTCAAAAAGTCACATTTGACACTTCTGTATACAAATTATATTGTGTAGCTGGAATATACACTACTGCTCAAAGGTTTGGTTTTATTAATGTGAAACCAGTTTCTTTGAACTTATGTGTATAACGTGATCCTACAATGAAACTAATGTCTTACAAGTTTCAGGAACCTGTAAAAATGAAGACGTATTGGATGATAAACTGAACTGTAAGTGATGTCATGATGATTGAGAAATCTGTATAGCACAGAGAATGAACTTATAAAGAAATTAACCTCCAATATATACATATCTCAAAATGTTTGTGTCAGCAAATGAAATGTCAGCATCATCACTTTGATTTTCTATGTATCACAGAGTGTACCATCAATGTACTTATCCACAATCATGTGTTTTTTTTTTTTGTTTTTTTTTTTCCTGGTCTTTTTGTTTTCCCTTGTTCTGCCTGTAATCATTCCAAGCAGCTCTAGCTCAACCATCTGTTTTCTTTACAGTGGCCTTAGTGGATTACTACAATGTCTTTAGCAAGCGTCTCGAATGGGAATTTAATTTCTTCAGTGACGCTGCCTGAAGAGTATTAATTCAATTTCCTTATTACCGGAATATGAGCGCTTGTATCTCTGTAAGATCTGCCTGTGCTTTCCCCACAGTACTGCTAGATGGATCACGCCTCATATTCCGTCATATAAATCACATTTCATGGCACATGTTTGAAATTAAGGCAGTTTTATTTTGAGGACAGACTTGTTTAAAATTTACTGCTTAATGCGAATGTATTTCTTTTTCTTACAGATGTTTTATGAATGTGTTACACACGTTTCCTCAAACGCAGTGGTGTCTGGGAAAGTGTGTCGTCGCTGTTATGGTGCCAGTGTGTCGGTAGCACAGTGCTAATAATAACAGGCTGAGCATCTGCAGAAAGCCTGCAATCTGAGTAACACTCTGACTCAGGCCAAGAGTGTTTATGAAAACAATCCAGTGGCAGTGACTTCAGCAAATAACTTTTACATTTACATATCAACATGTTAGTGTGTGTGTGTGTGTGTGTGTGTGCGTGTGTGTGTGTGGTTACAGGGTGGTTGGACGGCTCTTATGTGGGCAGCCTATAAGGGTCGTGTGGAAGTGGCCCGTCTGCTGCTGGAGAAAGGCGCAAACCCTAGCATCACTGGACAGGTACACATTACAGTACAACGCAATACACTGTTTTTACAACTTTCATTCAATAAATGAAGCAATGATAAGAAGCCATATTGCCAACACTGTTATCATTAAAAGCTGCGCTGTAAATCTAGCGAGTGAGTGAGTGAGTGAGTGAGTGAGTGAGTGAGTGAGTGACTGAGTGACTGACTGAGTGACTGAGTGAGGCAACAAGTGAGTGAGTGAGGCAGCAAGAGTGAGTGAATGAGGAAGCAAGGGTGAGTAAGTGAGGGAGTGAGGCAGCAGGAGTGAGTGAGTGAGGCAGCAAGAGTGAGTGAGTGAGACAGCAAGTGAGAGTGAGACAGCAAGTGAGAGTGAGACAGCAAGTGAGAGTGAGTGAGTGAGGCAGCAAGAGTGAGTAAGGGAGAGAGTGAATGAGTGAGGCAGCAAGTGAGAGTGAGTGAGGCAACGAGTGAGTGATTGAGTGAAGCAGCAGGAGTGAGTGAGGCAGCAAGTGAGTGAGAGAGTGGAGAGAAATGAGAAAGCGATATATATCATGATATATATCTAATCCATTTGTGTTCTGTGCTACAGTACAGTGTATACCCCATCATCTGGGCAGCTGGCAGAGGCCATTCTGAGATCGTCCGGCTGCTGCTACAACACGGTGCTAAAGTCAACTGCTCTGACAAGGTGACTACCAGCATCACCCGTATCTGCAGAGATGTTGCTGACTTCACAGAGCTGAGAACGTTATTTACATAAACATCATCTCAGAGCACCATTCCCACTACAGTACGATGGTGGTCATGAGGAAACAGGCTTTATGTGACTACATCTGAATTCAATAGTTTGCCCAATATCATCTTGACCTACTTCACTTTGTCTCTTATCTTGCAATCAGTATGGCACCACAGCGCTGATCTGGGCAGCCAGGAAAGGCCATTATGACTGTGTGATGCACCTGCTGGAGAACGGTGCTAATGTGGACCAGGAAGGGGCGGTGCGTGTGCTACTCTGTTCTTGAATTCGTCTTGAATTTTGGGTTATCCGTTGGTGAATTAGTGCTCCATTAGGGCTAATGCGTGATAAACAACGTGCAGTAAGCTGTTTGCATTATGACTTGTGCTTTATAACATGTAAGCCTGAAAGCTTCTAAACCGTTGAATGTAATCATAACCTGAGTTTGGTTCCTCTGTCAGAACTCGATGACGGCTCTGATCGTGGCGGTGCGTGGTGGATACACTGAGGTGGTGAAGGAGTTGCTGAAGAGGAACCCCAACGTCAACATGACAGACAAAGATGGCA
Organism: Semaprochilodus insignis; assembly: GCA_034552555.1. Lineage (NCBI taxonomy): Eukaryota > Metazoa > Chordata > Actinopteri > Characiformes > Prochilodontidae > Semaprochilodus > Semaprochilodus insignis. The sequence continues at coordinate 16,086,497 of CM067483.1, read as the reverse complement.
ACACAGCACTTATGATCGCTGCCATCGAGGGACACACTGAAATAGTGCAGGACCTGCTGGATGCAGACACATATGTCAACATTCCTGACCGAGTGAGGACCAATTCCTTTTTGCCATCTTTGTAACTGTTTGGAAGTTTGATATAACTTATTTACACAGTTTTCCACTTTCAGAAAACAGTGGCCCATTGGAAGCCCAGATTTTCCTACATAAGTCTACTTGAGATTACTTAAAGGGGACCTATTATCCTAATTGTCAGTGTTCATAATTAAATGTTTGGGGTCTATTAGAATAGATTTACATGCTTTAGTTTACACAAAATACAGTGTGTTTCTCATACTGTACATCTGTATTCACCCTCTACATGAAACGCTCTTTTAGAGCTTCTGTGTCTTTAAACTTCCGATGATCCCAGTGTGCTCTGATTAGTCGGCTCACTCACTCTGTCCTAATTGGTCAACCACAAGAGCAGCATCCTGCTACAAGTTCCACCCCCACAACGCTGTGGCTTTACTTACAGTGGTGTTGGTTATTCCCTTTGAGTCAAAGTCACATCTTGAAAATCAGGTAGACCTGCTTTGCAAGGTAGACTGTAGAAGGATGTGGTTCATTTATTTATTTTTTTTCAGTTTTAGCTCTCTGTGAGTTATGTAAGTGCGTGCCAAGCTAGCCAGTGGGTGGGCAGTAATGATTGTTATGAGATGACGTCACCTTGTAACAGAGAAAATCGCTGGAATTCCAGCTGAAGCCGTTTCAGGCAGCTGAGAAAAGTGGTTTCTATAGGAAAAGCTTTCTCCTCTCGCAGGATTCTTTACTTTCCAACCGTTTACATGCACAAAAAGCAACATAACACACTCAAGGTAGGAGAAAAAACTGAAAAGCATAACAGGTTCCCTTTACACTAATACAGTGAATTAATTTTACATTCTAAAAATGCACACACACAAATTGCATTATTAATAAATGTAACATGCATCATTGCTAATAAACATATACTACGTATCACAGTTGCCTAAAAAACGAACATTGTAGATCTCTCATTAGAACAGTTAACAGCAGAAACGAAAGCTTGAAACAAAGCCGCCTCTGGTGCGAGGACAGTATATAGGAGTTAGGATAAGATGATAAACCTGTGAAATGTTATTCTGTAATTGTGCTAAATTGTCCTACATTCAGCCTTAACTTAAGTTGTCGTGTTGCCTAAGCAGATAACAGTCCTGTTTTTTAAAAGCAGTTTTTAGTTTGTCTCATTTTCTTCAGAATGTCAGCGTCAGACTGTCGCAGCTTAATGATAATGTTTTCTGTAGCCTGTACTTAGCTTTACATGTCCATTCATCTGTACTCCCTGTCTTTGTCTTAGAGTGGAGACACTGTTCTAATTGGGGCAGTGAGAGGAGGTCACGTGGAGATTGTCCGAGCTTTGCTACATAAATACGCTGATATTGATGTCAAGGGCCAGGTACTTGTGTCTTGCTCTCTCTTTGTTTTAGCCTTGTTGTTCCCAGCTCCGCCATAAATATCTGTCAGCAGCATGTTATTAAGCTAGCCCTGATGCTGAACAGCCCTGTTTATCTTCATATTCTTTTATGACTGCTCTCTTGGTTGGTAAAGAGTTTTAGGTTTCATCCTATCGTGATGTACCAAAATAAAATAAATACAATAAAATTATGCCAACAGGCATCTTGTGTTTTAAGAGAAGCAGAGATGTGCCTATATTTACCCATGCACTCTTTCCCCACAGGATTGTAAGACTGCCCTCTACTGGGCTGTAGAAAAAGGCAATGCCACCATGGTACGAGATATCCTCCAGTGTAACCCAGATACTGAGGCCTGTACTAAGGTAAAGCCAGCCTCCAGGGAGTCGTCTAAAATACTCAGTACACAGTAGAATTTGAGTTTTCCTGCATTTTTACTCGATGTATGTGTGATGATTCCTCCACTGTATACACCATCTGCAGTATATAGCTTAATCCTATTCTGTACCGCGTGTTAGGAGGGGGAGACTCCACTTATTAAAGCCACCAAGATGAGGAACATTGAGATTGTTGAGCTTCTTCTAGACAAAGGAGCGAAGGTGTCTGCTGTGGATAAGGTAAAATCTCTCAGTAATTGAACTAGAATCATTCATAAAACACTCTTTTATTAAAACACTCTTTAATTACATTCAATATTTATTTTATTTATTTTTTATTAAGACTCATTACAATTAATTATCTATGCTTCATACACAAATGCATTGTTTTTCTCAAGGGTTGGACAAACTTTATAGGGTGATGGGAAGACTGCTGTTGAAATTTGAAGAATGTGTCATTTGTCACTGCACACCAGATGCTCCATGTTTAAGTCTGACTGTGGCTTGTTATTTTTTAAAACCCAGTTCTTATTGGAGCACTGTTCAGTTCCTCAGTGCATCTCCGCATGCCGCTCAGCATTTTGCCACTGCTATGTTAAACTGAAGGTGTATTTAGACCAGAGAAAGCCACAGTCAGTCATGTTAAAGACAACTGTTGTTGTTTGCAGAAAGGAGACACAGCCCTGCACATCGCCATCAAGGGGCGCAGCAGGAAGCTGGCGGAGCTGCTCTTAAGGAACCCTAAAGACGGCCGCCTGCTCTACAAGCCCAACAAGGAGGGCGAGACGCCTTACAACATCGACTGTACCCACCAGAAGAGCATTCTCACCCAGATCTTTGGAGCCAGTTAGTGTTCATAGTAGTTTGGGCAAAAAGTAAAATCTGGTCAATGAACAATAAACATGTTTGCTGTTCTGTTTTGCGCTGGAACTGTGAGGCTAATTTAAGCTAGTAGTAGCTTATACCACACCATTTAGTGCATGCCTGAATTGTTGCACACCTGCCTCGAACCACATTCAGTAATATTTAATAGGCTTATGTGGTTTCCGGCACTCTGAGCTGTGCTGTTATCTGTTAGACAGTATGTTGTATGATTAAAATATGTGTAATTTGTATAAGTTTGTAAAATTAATTGTAAAATAATGTAAATTCTACATAATCGGATCATTTTTTGTTGTATTTTTTTTACTGTTACCTCATTTCTATGAACAGTTTTGTTATCGTGTGTGCTTTTCTGACCTCTCATAGAGCACCTGTCTCCCACTGAGTGTGATGGTGACATGCTGGGCTATGACCTGTACAGCAGTGCGCTGGCAGACATTCTGAGTGAGCCCACCATGCAGCCTCCCATCTGTGTTGGCCTGTACGCCCAGTGGGGCAGCGGCAAGTCTTTTTTACTCAAGAAACTGGAGGGTAAGAGCAGCCTGGCATCTTTCTTTCCATTCACTCACCAACAAATTGCTTGCTGAAATAGTGTTTTTCACATCACACTTATTGAGGACCACAGAATTACTCTCCATCATTCTGTAGTGAGCTCTCTCTCTCTCTCTCTCTCTCTCTCTCTCTCACATCAGATGAGATGAAGACGTTTGCTGGCCAGCAGGTGGAGCCGTTACTGCAGTTTTCCTGGTTGGTGGTGGTGCTGTCCCTGCTGCTCTGCGGCTCTGTGGCTCTAATCTTGGGCTTCACTGTTGACCCCAGGCTGGCCATTGCTGTGGCCCTCAGCTTGCTTGCTGTCCTCTACATCTTCTTTGGTAAGAGCCTGGGCTCTTTTGCCATCACAATGTGGAAATTACCCTTTCACAATTACTTTCAGTGTAGTAGATTAACAATGACATGTTGACATGTTTCGTTTCCAAATTTGACCTCTTTAGTTTTGTACTAGTCTCAGATGCTCCACCCACATGAGTCTGATATCTTTAGTATGTCAACCTGGTTAATTATTATTAATATATTAATATATCTGCATATACGCATGTCTGTGTATTGTTTTGCACTGGTCTGACATAATTCAAAGTTTTGTTGTTCTATCTGAGTTCAGCTAATGGAACAGTCTCACCACTGGCGCTCTGCCCATCGTATACTGTGTTTCCAAGGGTCTGTTTATGTTGTGACGCAAGATGGTCTCCTTCCATATATCATTCCAGGCTTGTGGTTGGTCATTTGTGTGTCAGTTGAATTTCCTTTTCCTGTAGTAACACGCGATACATTAAGTAGCGAAAAGTACCAGACTCTTCCTATGGTGTCTGGCAGCGGGAGTACTTGTTTTGTACTGGAGATGTGAAGCTAATGTAGTTGACAAAGAATGTGAGTTTATGGCCACCAATCAGCAATTTAAAGCCTGCTAAGTTGTTAAGTAATATATATGTGGCTTTCTGATACCTTGTGATACACTGTTTCTATGTAAAAGGGAAAAACGTATGTCACATATCTACAACCCAGCAGTCATCTTGAATCCTGAATTTCATCCATAACTACATTTGTGCATTTGCTTTGATAGCAATACATCAGGCAGTTATTTGAGATTACCTAACAGCACAGTGTTGTGAGGACTCAGTTCTCTCAGTTGGAGATAATTTGTTTCCAGCTCTTAATGTTCATTGCTGCCAATTTCTGTTTTAAGAACATCTCCAGTGAAATCAACGTTTGATGAAAGTGATAGTGAGAGTGGATTGCACTACTTTCCGTGTGGAAATGTCCAAGTCCGTGGTCCCAGCCTGTCTCCATGTTAATCTTGTTAAGCTCTTTAGCACATGAGATGGAGTGGCAGTTACAGACAGGCACATTCTATCAAGTAGCTTTCCCAGCAAATCAAATTACCCAACCTGTGTGCAATGTAGTGTTCAATGTAATGTGCTTGGAATGTTAATGTTTCTGTCCACCAGAGGGCGCTATTGGACTTTGTGGGAAAAATAACTGAGTAGTCATATTAAGTTTCCCTGTCTTAAAGGGTCAGTTTTGTGAATAGAAATGTACCCAAAATTCATCTTACCACGGATGTAGATGAGACATAAGAATGGACAAAAGTACAGACACAATTTAGATTGCAAGATGACTGCTACTACTGTGGTGAATTATTTTGAATAATTTTATCTAAACATTATTTACAATTTTTTAAAACGTACAGTTCAATCCATACACTCCATCCATATATGAAGACAAAACTGTTTTTGTGATGTCATGAAAATTTAAATAAATGAAGCTATACTGAGTGTCTCCCAAACTGCTGTTTGAGTGAAGCACAATTTGATTTATGGCTCCCACTTAGAATAGAGATAATTAACATTTGTTAGCCTTAAAGGCACAGTAACAAAAACAACCTGTTGAAGTTGCCTGTACTTTATTTGACTGGACTGTGCCGTTCTCCGCTGTGTGCAGTGCTGGTGTACTTTGGTGGCCGAAAAGAAGGTGAGAGTTGGAGCTGGGCGTGGCTCATCAGCACACGACTGGCCCGTCACATTGGCTACTTAGAACTGCTGCTTAAACTGATGTTTGTAAACCCACCGGAGCTTCCAGAGCAGACCACCAAAGCCCTCCCCGTCAGGTATGACTGGCTGAGCCCACAATGTTAAACCATAATCCTACAATGAGAAATATATGCTCCCACTCATTAGTTCTCAAGGCTTTTGTCCAGTCCCTTGAAAAAATGTGCGCCTGATTTTCTTTTGTTGTGGTTTTAGATGTGATGATTTACGTTTTAACAGTCAGTCATTTAATGCAGTGGTTCTCTGTTGTCTTGGCTGTGAAATACCCTGCCCTGCATATTCTGGTGTTTTTTTATTGCTCCAAAACACCATAACCAGCTAATTAAGTCTTTTCCGAATAAATGGATTGTGTTAGACCAGAGAAAACACTGAAATGTGAAGGAAAGAGACAGTGTAGAAACTTATAACCACTATTTTATTATTTCATTTCAGAAACTAATCAATAATAGAACTGGCTGAAGTTTCCGCCATACTGTAATGTAATGTTTGTGGAGTTATTATTGTTATTGTAAATATTATATAATAAAATATTTAGTTATAAAGTTTATAAAATATGCAGTTCTTCATGGTCATTAATGTTTGTGTATGTGTATGTCTGTTCAGGTTTCTGTTCACAGACTATAACCGCCTGTCAAGTGTGGGTGGGGAGACCTCAATGGCGGAGATGATTGCCACGCTGTCGGATGCATGTGAAAGAGAGTTTGGCTTCATGGCCTCCAGACTCTTCAGAGTCTTTAAAAACGATGAGTCACAAGGTTTGTGTGTAATGTTCAACATGTCAAACTTCATGTTTACATTTACTTTTTCATATTTATTTTTTTCTGATGTTGGAAAAGAAGTTGCACTGGATAGATTGCAACAGTAAAATAGTAACATTAGAGCCTGAATATTGGTCAGAAACTGTCAGAACTTCTTGTCAGGTTCAGACATCAGTTTCCAAACATGTGTCAGACTCTGGCCAGCATTAAAATTTCATATTGGGCTTCTCACAGTATTCTTCCTACGTTTTTACAGGTTTTGTTTTTCTGCTTACCACCATACTTTCACTACCCTACACCATTTTAATCTGGCATGCTGGAGTCATGCCTGTTGTTGACAGAGTTTACTACAGAGGCCCACGTCTGTGAGAAAATGGGTGCATGGGACATAGTAATTTAACCGGCATTATCATTGCAAATACCAAGTTTTATTCTACACATTGTGATGAAGGGCTGGTTCTGGTCACAGACAGAAGGCAAGTTTTGGACTCAAAACTTGATGTGGTTCAGACGGTATGGAGAAAAGTTTTGTTGGACCCGCGTCTGTTTTAGACCTAAATCTTGGTCCTGTGGGTTGAGTCTGGCTTGGAGACAAAGTTCTCGGGGAGCATTTGGGATCAGACCAAAATTTAAGGCTGAATTAAAACTCTAAGCAGCGTTTCAAAATTGGTGTACATTTTTATTAATTTATTAAAGTTTATTAATTTTCTTTTATTCAACATTTGCCAAAGCAAATTATGTGAGGGAGGGGGGCGGGGCAGATGTAAATCTTAAACTGTAAAAATAATGCATATAAAATAAGATAATAGCAAAATGGGCGGATTTCCGGTCAGCTACTTGTTAATGTGTGGTCGTTTCAGTTTCTGTACACCAATTGTTGTTCTTTACATGCTGTTTAGATGATGCATGCAGACGTTCATTGTTCTAAAAGGGTTGGTGATACTTATGATATACCTAGAAAACCACATTGTCATATAACTTATCATTGTAAGTTATCATCCGCAGCTTTCATTTCACATCAAACTTGCTGCCATACTAGAATCTTTGTCTGATCAAAACCACATAGATTTTAAGAGTGATCAGTGAACATTAGCGTTACCTGGCATTACTTGCATTGACTGTTATTCATATTAGTATGTTTAAACTACTGTGTATCTTAAATACCTCGGTCTCAGTAGTTGTCTGAAGGTGTCATTCTCCCATTCTTCAGGAAAAAAGTGGAAGAAGACGTGTTGCGTGCCATCCTTCGTGCTCTTCGCACTGACGCTGGTGTGTCTGGTGACCGGCATGGCCCTGCTTGCTATCTTCAAGGTGGAGCCTGCTAATGTTACCGTGAATGCAGTGCTGGTGGCCATGGCTAGTGTGGTTGGTCTGGCCCTGCTACTGAACTGCAGGACCTGGTGGCAAGTTGCTGACTCGGTGCTCCACTCACAGAGGAGGAGGCTGCACAGTGCTGCCAACAGCATGCATAAGCTCAAAAGTGAAGGTTTCATGAAGGTATGTACAAGAGAGTTCTGAACCTCTTCACGCAGGCAATAACAGAAGATATGGCTTCACATATTCTTGCTGTCACACAAAAACTTTATGCCATAATTAACAAACTTATTAAAAATATATACATTTGGTTAACTTTTAATTCTGTTAGAAGTTAAAGTTATATTTTTTTCTTTTTTCTTTCTCTTATTAATTTCATATTTTTTCATGAGTTTTGTTCTGACAGTGAAAAAATTAGTTTAAAGTCGTAGTTCAGAGATGAATCTGATTTACTGTCAGTCAGTCAGCCAAGACATATTGGTGTTCAGACTTTGCATCATTAATTTTGCACTTTAACTAACAAGTAATGGACATTTATACGTCACCAGTTACCATTGTTAACTGCATCCATTGGCCACTTCATTAGGTACACCTTGTTTCTATACTCCATTCTATCAGCTCCACTTACCACATAGGAGCACTTTGTAGTTCTACAATTACAGGACAGTAGTCCGTCTGTTTCTCTGTATACTGTGTTAGCCACCTTTCATCAGTTGTAGAACTACATAGTGCTCCTATACGGTGGCACTGATAAAATAAACGACCGCAGATGCAAGGAGGTGTACCTAATGAAATGGCCGGTGGGTCTATAAAAATGGACTACAGTATGTGACATACAGTGTTAATTTAAGATCACCCTTTCATTAATTTGTTTGCAGCCAAAATGGCCATTATGTACTAGTTACTCATTTTTCAGTGTCAAAAAAGTAGCTGGAAAGAAAATTCATGGAACATTACACAAAAAAGCCTCCAACACTATATTTAGTATCGAATCTATATATGAATATAATTTGTCCACTCTTTACTGCAACATTAAATCTTTCAAATCTTAGAACTAATGAGTTACAGCTGTGTTCTCCCAACCAAAAGGCATTCCCAAAGGTGTCATTAATGTTAAAGAGACACTAACACTCACACAATTAACTGTTTAAGCACACTTTAGCTTCCTTGTAAACTTCATCATGTGTATCTAAAGTGGTGAAATTAGATATTTCTGACAAGATATGAGACCACCTGTGTAATGAACAGGAAAGCTACATTCAAAACTTTAAATAATTTGAAAAGCAGGATTTTTTTCCCAAACTGGAGTTTAAAAATGATCAAAAGAAACAGAAAAATAGACTCCTAACAATAGAGCAAGGCACTAGAACACCAAAACGTCTGAGAGAAAACATCCATCCCTTCAGGTTCCTTTGAAAATGGAACGCAAATCTTATGAAGAGGATAGAAGCTGTAATAAAGGCAAATGGTGGACGTACTAAATACTGCAGAATTGGGGTTGTGTTTAGTTTGTTGGGGCTTTTATGTAGTTTTCTGTTAAATATTTGTTTTCTGAGACTGAAAAACAAACAACTTGTATTGAATGGCCTTTTGACTTGGGGCCATTTTGGGTGATCTCTGACTTTTGCACAGTATTGTATACTGTGCTCGTCCATTTTTATACATAACAGCAGATGGCAGCATGCCATACAGTGTCAGTAACCGCACAAGCAGGTCTGTTTTAGATTATCAGCCCAGCGAGGCTTGAGGCAAGCCTGCATTTGTTTAGATACTATGTGTAGCAGTTTATATTATGCTACTTGGGTTTTATTTACTTAGCCACATTAGTAGCTCTAGTGCAAAACCAAAGAAGCCAGGTTCAGAGACTAAGCAAGCCTTGAGTGATAAACTACACTTGTGTAGGAATATATTATAAATTTTATTTTTTACTAGGATTTTTTTTACATAGGTTATTAAGGAACATGATATGTACAATACTGATTTATACTCTTATTCTGATACATATCAACATGTTTTGGTTCTAGTGCAGTAGGGATTTTTTCAGGTAATATTCTGACCCCCCCGATTGCAGCTTGTTCGTTGTAGTCTTTGTTTTACTGAGCAGCGGTTGTGGAATTAGACCCTGGATTCTGAATGTATCGCTGGTTAAGTGATAATCTCTTATCATTTCTGCCAGGTTCTAAAGTGTGAGGTGGAACTCATGGCTAAAATGGCGAAAACCATCGACGGCTTCACTCAGAATCAGACTCGCCTGGTTGTCATCATTGATGGCTTGGACTCCTGCGAGCAAGACAAAGTGCTGCAGATGCTGGATACGGTGTGTGTGTGTGTGTGTGTGTGTGTGTGTGTGTGCGTGTGTGTGTGTGTGTGTGTGTGTGTGTGTGTTCAGGCATTGGTCAGGTTTCAAATCTGCATATGAAACCATATGTCACGAAGACCTGTCTTGCTCTTCTTCACATAATTTCTTCATCTTCCTCGCCTTCCCTAAATGCGCAAATCTGACCTGGCAGTAAACACCCATCAATCTCTTGATTGAACCACACACGGTAGCTATCAGAGTTCATGCTCACGTAGCCCAGAAAGTTCAGATTGCTCTTTCCCAGCTGGAGTAATAGAATTTCCTTCAGCCAAACGTTATTATTTAGGGGTATAATCCCCTTGTGTTGGCAGCTTGCTCTGTGCTAATGAAATCTCCCTCCTTCCAGAGTGCCTGAAACCTTCTCAAAGACCCCTTTGTGGGGCAATTAGCCGCATCTCTTTTAAATTCCACGCTTTTTCTGTTTGTGATTTTGATAGGAATTACAAAATTGAATTTTTATCGCAAACTAAATGTTTTTCTACTTGCTGCCACTAATGTCCCATAACGGAACGGATTTTCATACTGCTGTGAATAAAAACGGGAGCGCGGGGGATTATGGCATGTTTTGTATGGAAAACAGACAATGTGGTTACTGTGGACTACTGCAGTATAAGCAGATATTTGGGCCTAGACGCTAGTGTGAGGCGGCGGTCAGCTGTAATGAACTTTTTAAATCGTACACAAATCAGTGTCCTGTGACGCTTAGCCATGCTGCAGTTTCTCATCAGTCTGGGAAGTCCCCATCATTGCCATGTCTGTATCAATACCCCTCACTTATGCTGCTTCCTTTCCATATGGTGGTCAGTTCTGATAAACTACTGTTTAATTTTAATGTGCACATATTATTTAATTATGTGGAGGAATGAACCTCATACTGACTGAGGTTTTTTGTTGATTGGGCAAGCAAGACATTAGTGTGCCCATTGATTTCAGAGGACACTGTTCTAATCACTCTAACCTGCAGTACCCTGAGCCCATCCAAAAAATCCCCAGCATAGCAGCCTGACTGAAATGACCTCCGTTACCAGTTGTAGCTGCTGCATAGGCTTTTCTTCACATGAACACCTGTCAGGACTGCCCTATAACAACACTTACAGGGACAGTTCTTTTTGTTGCTGTTCTAAATATTTACACCCAAAACACCTGTTTTCTACCAAATGTACATGGGGCATAATATCACAAAGCAGAATTTTTTTCAAGAGAGTTGAGCCTAAAGTCACACCTGTCCAATAAGAAAAAAGCTGAAGGACTTTCATATTGGACAGGCATAAGTCACCTGGCTAAGTCACCTGGCTAACTCCCCTGGTTAGTCTTTAATATGTTAACATACTGTGAAAACTCAATACTCAAAAATCCTATGCTGGGCAGTTTAGGTATAAGCGCTGTAACCCGGCCTACCTCCTCTCTGTGCAGGTTAGGGTTCTCTTCTCCAAGGGCCCTTTCATCTCCATCTTTGCCAGTGACCCCCACATCATCATCAAAGCCATCAACCAGAACCTGAACAGTGTGCTGCGTGACTCCAACATCAATGGCCACGACTACATGCGCAACATTGTGCACTTGCCCGTCTTCCTGAACAGCCGCGGCCTCAGCACGGCCAAGAAGCTCAGCATGGCAGCGCCCACCAACGGAGACCTGCTCAGCGCCGAGGGTGAGTGTACAAATACACGCTTATTAACTGGGAAAATGCAAAAGCAAAATGACCGGGCAGTTTGATTGATGTACAGCATGAGTTTATTGTTTTAAGTATGAGCAATTATGCACATTTGCTAATTATTGTCCTTCTGATGCATCATTAACATGATTAAATCTAATTTTATCTTGCTGGATCTACACCTTTTGTGTCCCTGTAGCGTGGCATGAGGACATGGACAGAAAGTTCCAGTCTCAGAACAGTCTCGGAGAGCAGGCGAAGCAGGGCAGCAAGACCGCACTAAACCGCAGGGTAAGACTCAGCTGGCTCAGCCAGAGCTCATGTCTCCACCTCCGTACAAACAGCAAATACATCACTGTGTACTGAAAAAATGTTTCCAAAAGACAACCAAGCCCTTAAGCTACATTCAGCCACAAGCCTTATTGATTAATTCTATTTTTTTGGTCAAATCCATGTAGTAGGTTTAAAGTTAACATGTTAACACCACTAATATGTTAAACCATTAGGCTGTTTTTAAATCATTTTCTTGGTTTGAATCTTTAAACCATTCAGAGTTGTATCCTGAAGCGCAGCTGCTTGCGTGCTGTTGCTATGACTCTTGTTGAAATACAACCATTAAAAGGCAAGTTCCACCGATGCCTCTCTTAATGAAGCCAAAGTTAGTTCCAGCTAATAGTGTGATTAATTTGTGAATTAATTAACAGACAGATGTCAGGCTTTATTTAGCAAAACACGGCATGACATGATGGCAGTATCAGGGATATTTTTAACATAAGCACCAGTGGTCAGTAAACTACACTGTGCGTAGCTCACAGGAAAGCTATGGATAAATCAATGAGCAGTGAACTAATAAAAGCAATAGCAAAATGGAAATCTCCATAGTCCACTGAAACAAGATGGAACACAAGAACCAGAGGGCTAGGTGTTTGAACATACAACCACTGTTGCTCTCACTGGAAGTTAATGATGAAAACTGAAACTGTGTTCGCTTGATTTTCATGTTCACCCCATGCGATTTTCTTATTAAGTTCATGTGAAACCTGAGCCTTACACAATGAAAATAATTTTATTGAATTATTAAAAATAATAAATACATTCTGATAAAGTTTATTTCATTTACTGATGTAGCTATAACAAATGCAAGTGTGAAACACCCTTTTTAAGGCAAAATTTGATCAAATTGATCACAAAACAGTGTTGTGGCAACTAATCATTTGGATTCATATGAATTGATTAAATGTTTATTTAAAAAACAAAATATTAAATGACTTATGTTTTACTGAATTACATTTTCAAAAGTTATTTTAATACCACAAAGGTAAAACTATTTCAATACAGCATTTAAATATAGTACCAAAATGTTACCAAACATAATGAAAACAGAAGTATTTTCCACCCCTGTGTATGATGGTGTGTCGGGTATGTTTCCACCATAGGACCAAATATCACAGTGGCTCAAATCTAATTTGGATTGTGGTCTCACAACCATTCACAAATCTGTGTTTTGATGTATGAATGCAATGAAAGTTCACATTGTATTATTTTAGATTAGACAGATTAGATTAGATTAAAATGCTCAGATTGTTAACATATTATATGGTTAAACACAGCGGCATGTTCTTGGGATTAGGTTTAGGATTAGGTGTAGGTTTTGTGTTAAAGGTAATGTTTAAATTTAGGTTCAGTTCCAGATTTAAAACTGTTCTTCTCTTGGGGGAACCATGAGCCAGTATACAAATTAAGGTAGGACGATTTATAACAATATGTTTCAATATCATTACACTATATTTTATGACTAAAATAGTTAAAAAGTGGTATTTTAGAGGAAAATAAAAATTGCAATAGTTATATATTTGCAGAAGTGTAGACTTGAGTTGTATGGCATGGACTCGAGTCAGACTTGAGAGTCAATAAAAAAGACATGTGACTCAACTTTCATGTTAACACCAACAACTCAGATGTTGAACTGGACTTGAGTGTTATGACTCAGCATAGTGGAAGAAGCATGGAGAGGAGACTGCAGATATGAGTCCCTGTAGTCAGTTTCTTTTTATGTGAATGGAATTTGTTTTGTAGGCATAGCAGAACTTAATCAAATGGACATTTAATGAACTGCATTGTGGTCAAATATCTGTCACTATGCTTGGACTTGGCATGCGATAAGTAATGCGCAATGACATTAACATCAGTAAGCTCTTGCTTAGTACATAAACTCCAGTCTTACTGTCAAAACTTATCAGGCAACACTTGCCATGTTCATCATCTCTATTTGAACATTTCTAACGCCTTCTGCAGTTAAGACTTGACCAGAGGTGGCAAAAGTACACAAGTCTCTTACGTAGATAAAAGTACTAGTAATGTAGAAAAACAAATACTTAAGTAAAAGTCAATACAATACAATACAATTTTACTCAAGTAGAAGTGTAAAAGTACACGCTCAAAAATTTACTTCAAGTAAAAACATAAGTATTTTTATTTCTAATTTATTTTTTAAACATGATATCTTTTAGAGTTACAGCATCATGCATCATCCACAAAACATCCACTTGTACAGAACACCAAACACATTTACATGTTTGATTTCCTTTTCAAGAATTGAAATGGACATTGTGGGAATCTCTGCTCTGACTTTTATTTTGAAAACCAGATCATATTATCCCTTTAAGTAAGGCCAGGGCCCGGAGAGAGACTTATTTTCAGACCGGGAGGTACACGCCGCAGCCCACCCCAAACTATTGCAATATCATTATATCAGACTATAAATCAGGCTGTATTCCCAACAGCAGTGCGGTCACCCTGCATACTCCTCCAACACTTCCAACCTGATACCAAACAATAGCAACAAGTCAGAAAGCTGGATTCTCATATAAATCATACGGCCGCTCACCACAGACATTCCTGTCCGGAGAAGACCACAAAACTAAGTTAAGCCTACAAATTAGAGATGTACAAAGACACAGCTTACTGCCACAGTAGACAGGTCCTATTTATGTCCCATGAAGAAGACATAAATGTTAAATCAAACAGCTGATAAAGAAAAACAACACAGCAATCTTAAAAACCTAATTCTAATCTCTGTAGGCAAGAGCACATCCCCACAGTGGGTATAGAACATGTTTATGTTATTTTAACATGTGTTACCCGTAATGGCTGATGTAACCTCACATGTTTGCTTTGGCATCTTTCAACAGCCCAGCCCAGTGCTTTTAGTAAAGATCACTATACCAAAGTACCAAATTCACACTGATAACTACCTGAAGGCTTGAAGTAAATGAAACGTAGAGCGCTATTGCTGTGCTGGTGTTCGCTAGATGATGTTGGCGTTGGCCAGGTTCACTGAGTCGGACTGAATTTGATTTACTAATCTCTTGCATTTCTGCATAATTTAAGGTGGAACAGAACAGAAAGCTAAGCTAACTGTAATTAAATTTCCAATCTGCAGTTAGCAAACCGGGGCCGTATCACTAGCTAGAGGGGACACTGGTTTATCCTCTACATTACAGCCATAAACTTGGGTGTAATATTTGTAGTTTGAGAGTTCTTGTGGTTATGTACATGTCTGTGCATTAGCTCACAATAAGCAGCCCAAAAACACCACCAGCTCACTGGGAGTTCTCCCTGCTCTCCTGATCACCCACTCCAGGACTGGGTAAGGTTTTAGACACATCGTCCTTATGAAGCACTGTGAATCGATGCTGTCGCTTTCTTTGGAGTCAGTAGTCTCATCTGTTTATTTTCCCCGCATGTTCACTGCGAGGGGACCTGTAAGCCATGAAAGTAGCCAATGACAGGTTCACTCCGCTCCCCCTCCCCTGTGCTCCATTTACATCCAGTAGGATTTTCATTTGCGCTTCATTAGGTGCCTGATTAAAGTTGCCTGATTAAAAAATAAATAAATAAATAGAGCAATAAAATAAATAGGTTGTTGAAATGAAAGTAACAAGCCTGTTTTGAAAATGTAATGGGTAAAAAGTAAAAAATATTTAGTGACAAATACTCAAGTACAGACATAAAAAAACTACTTAAGTACAGTAATGAAGTACGTTACTTGTCACCTCTGAACGTGACCAACATTCACCACAAAGCTGAAGCTGATTTTTCTTCACCAACTTCATATTTTCCATACTGTCTTAATTGGTGCACCACATCCTGGTGCATTACTGCTGCATCATTTAAGGTGGAACAAAAAATGTAATAGGAGGCCAACTTTAGCTTTCTGTAAGCTTTGTTCAGCGCAGTTGTTGTAGTTTCTGTTGTCAGTTCAGTGTTTTTAGGTTGCTGAGCTGTTTTCTTTACCCCCTCAATATTAAAAATTTCATCTTCAACTATGAGGCTTTTCTTTTTAAGGTCAGTACTCTTTGTGTACACCATTATGTCTGTCATGGTTATCCGTGTACCACGGCTTTTGAGAAGAAAATGGAGCTGAACTGTCAGCAGGCAGTGGTTGATGTTTATCTGGCTAAAGTTCGCCAGCTTCTTAATCTAATGTTCCGTTCCACCTTAGTTACATTCTGAACCAGAGATTCAGCGTAGACCAGCGTAGAGTCATTCAGGACAGTAGCTTCCTCCTACAGAGTCCTACAGTGTGACAGTTACGAACACCACTCCAATGTCACTTTGTGCTTGGGCTGGAAAGCTTGCATGTTTGTTGATGTTGTGTGTTTTCCATGAGCCTGGCGAGGAGGAGGAGGGGGGTGCTGTCGGAACCCCTGGATGTCGCCGAGGAGTGTCTGTAATTGATTTAATGTCTGTTTACCCTTCCCGCTGAGATGCCATTGCCTAATGACAGGGTGCACCAGCAGTGGGGCTCAGTGACAAAGCGCTGGCACGGCCGCCGTCTAGCGGGAGGCTAAGTGGCTCCACTGCTCGCCCTGCGAGCGTCCCGTTTGTTTGCCTTGCTGATTTATCAGTCTGCTTTTCATTCGGCCTGCCTTTTCTTTCGGGGGCACGCTCCTTTTCTGCCGCTTTTTGCTTGCCTGCCAGTTGTCCCCATTTCAAGAGTAGAAGTTGGAGTTCTGTTGGTTTAATAAGAAGCTTGTTGATTTGCTCACAGCCATTATGAAGTTAAAAACTTGGCCCTGCCTTGTTAGTCCTGAGTTCTGTAGCACTAGTATGAGTTTCACAAGAACTGAGGTCAGTGAAGTCTTTACCAAGGTTTTCAGGGGAATGATGGATCATAAGCAAATCAAAAAGAGCTAGTTATTTTTTCTTCCCCACAGTACTCTCACGATGTTGCTCAGGGCTTTATTTTTAGGGTTTTTGAATTGTATCTGGTGGTCGACTGAGAGCAAGTTTTTTAATATTCTTTTATAGCCTGTGTAGTATATTATTTGGTTTTTCAAATCACCCCTGCAGCATTAAACTACAAGGATGGAAACACTTATTCGGAGTTTGATGTGAATTGTGTCATTCTAGAGAAACTTGCAGAGTTGCTCAGTTTACAGAACAAGATGCACAAATGTGTTTAAGCTTTTTTTAAGGCATTTAATGTCTATTTAAAGCCTTTTAGTTGACGCACAAAATGATTATGTATAGGTTGTCTGGGGCGTTGTTCTATAACAGTAGAGGTTTTGGCTTAAAACATATATTTACTGGAAAATGATACCCAAAGAATCTTGATTTTCAGTTTTACCACTGTTTCATCATTGCAACATTACTTATAAAAGCCAATAAACTCATGTATGTTGGCCTGTTAGCAGTTGTCATCAACATTATAATTAGGACTGAAATCAGAGTTAACGTTTTAAATTAAGGTCAGGATAACAGTGAGTCTTACATTAATTACTAATGTGTACATCGCTTTAACATGAAGATACCATGTTCAGAATCTGTAAACCTGCTACTATGGAAATGTGATGCTTGCAATGACTTTTTCCATTGAAAAAGAGACAGTATAGAAGACAAGGATATGTGCAAATTGAACTGTAAAAAACAGCAGTTTATATGTAGCCCACAGCAGCTACTGCTACTCGCTGAACTGGATATATGAATGTTGGAATTACAACTACTTTGATGGTGAGAACTGTTAGTAATACAGCATATATATTAGGGAAGTTATTCAATGTGTGACCTAAAAACATGTTACCAATGTAGCACATGACATTTACACCCAACATTTGGTATAAAACTACACAGTTAAACAAACAGTAAAATTCCACTCAGTAAAAGGGTTGCAATAATGTGGAATCTCACGGGACAAAGTATTGAACACACTAATGAAGTTAATTTGACATTTTCAGAATGTTTCCTGATTGAAGAAACTAATCTCTTACAGTGTTCAGGTTGGGTTTTGGTCCATTCTTCTACACAGACAGTCCTTACGTCTCGAAGATTCTAAAGCCTGTTATTGAATCTTCTTTTCCTATCCCAATTATTCTTCTGGGTTTGGAACCATATAAGAGTTTCCTATGCAGTATAATTTAGGTTGTTGTCCTGCTGGATGGTTCCCCCTCATCCTTTTCATCCTGGTGGATGGCAACAGATTCTTCTCAAGAATTCCTCCATTTGTCTTCCCTTCAATAATTTGTATTCCCCCACTTTCACACAAAAAACACCCCATGCCATGATACCTCCTCCAACATGGCTTGTTGTGTTGTTGTTGAAGGTTCTGTCTGGCCCAACCACACTACATTCTCTCAGTCATCTTCAGGTTTCATCCATTGTTCTGTAACCTCAAATGAGCTTCACCACTTTTTCTTCAGTAATGAAGACATCTTTCTGGCTGACTGTGAAAAGAGAACATGGTGGTGGAGTGCACTGCCTATTGTTCTTTTTCTGTCTCTCCTATCGTTGAAATCGTCAGAAATTTTGCAAGGAGCTTCTGTGCATGGCTGGATGATGGTCGAGTGATGTTCCTTCCCCTTGCGGACAATGGTCCCAATGGTACTTACAGGAACATGTAGGAGTTTGTTGACCAACAATTTGAGCTTGTTGACCAACAATTTGTTTACTTGCATTTTCAAATAGTCTCAGTACTAACCTACCAATATGCACTAACCCATATATATGTATGTATGTATGCATGTATGTGTATACGTGTGTATATGTGTGTGTGTGTGTGTGTATGTGTATTTGTATGTGTGTGTGTGTGTGTGTGTGTGTGTGTGTGTGTGCGTGTGTGTGTGTGTGTGTGTTTTCCGTTGGTTTCCCTACCACATCTGCTTATAGGGAAGTATACTTGGTTGATACTGAACTCAGAATAAAAACTGTTTTTTGAGGTAGAATTTAGTACCTACACTTCATAAATGCTTAGCCTACATTTGAACTTGTACAGCTAGTGAAACTGACCCAAGGTGACCACAACAAAGGATCTACAACAAAGATTTTTATTTAAATCCAGCCACATATTTAGGATTGTGGGCTGTCTGAACCTCTGAGCCCAAAAGGGGCGACTTGTCTGCTCTCTCATATTGGTGGCCATGCGCTCCAGTATAGCAGCCGAGTCACAAGGTCGGCATTAGAAACTTCAAAGTGGACCTTCTGGAGCTCGTGACCAGGCCCCTGATCCTGCACTGTGCTTGTACTGGCAGTCACATCCTAATGTGTGGTGGAGCAGCCTGACATTTGACCAGTGAGTGACCTCAAGACATCAGTTGGGTCACCAGGAGGCCAGGCACGCAGTACTCTGAACAGAGATCTAATCTACAGAATGGTGTTTGTAGAGCTTGCAGGTGAACAAATTGCAGGACAGGCACCCATTAATTTAATTTACACTGTGGTGCAGCCTGCTATGTTGGCAATCACAGTTTTCTCATCAGTTCGTGGTCCTGTGACTAAAATTACAAATTTAGAGGTCTTTTTTGGGTCCATAATGACTCCTGTATTTGTGTCTTGATAGGTTTAGACTTAATCCCTGCTGTAAACATTCTAGTTAAGACCAGATGCTTTTTTCAGACTACTGAAAAAAGGCTATTGAAAGTAAAATGGACAAGTTTAATGCAAGAGCATTGTATCATACTCAAGGGATACTACATTGAATAAACGTAAAAAGATGTTTCTGTTCCTTAACAGGCCGCCATACTTTATACTTCCTGGTCTAGTTCATGACTTTTTTCAAGGTCATTTTTGGTAATTTGGTAATCAGGTAATTCTTTAGGTTCATTCATCATGAAATTTACAATGTCAATAGGTACTGTAAACTTCTGTCAAAAATTGGAAAATGACAAAATAGGGATACTTGGTTTTGTTAATTAAATGCTAATACTGCTTGCAAAAACATCAATTTGAATTTTTAAAAAAATCATATTGTTAAACTATGGTTTTTATATTAATATAAAGTTAATATCTTGGCATGCTAAATGACTCTATTCATTTGGATTACCAGCTAAACGTACTGTCCACATACAGTGGAATTTGTGAAATACTGAATTTGATAGAAGGATCAAAAAGATCAGACAGAAAGAAGAGGCTGTTTTAAATACTGCGCTGGTTCAATTGGAATTTCTCAAGCAAGTCTTCTTCCTCCTCTTGTACTCACTACATTTACACCTATGACATTTGACTAATGGCTTAACAATGTCATCTTCTTACAGAGGTTGGTGAAAGGAGTGTTAGGAATTTTGCCCAAGGACCTTTATTAGAATAGCATAGGGAGGGTGCTGCCCAAGCTGGGAATCAAACTCCAGTCTGCGGCTTGGATGGCAGAAGTGTTACCCACTACACTTCACACGATACCAGCCATGTAGACTTGCAGCAGTTACAAGTAACTGGGGAGTTACTGACAGAGTCGTTCAGGCATTATTTTTGCAGGGTTGTGTTGTTATAAATCACCGCAAGCCATAAACCCACTGGTAATCTTTGCCCCTAATGTCACTTTAAACCTGATGTTGCGCCTTGTGAATTTAGCGCAGTGTTTTATGAAGGAAACAACCAGAACAAGTGTAGGACTAATTGCTTAGTTTGTTAATTTGACCAATAGACAAAATTGCTTTTGCTTAAGTCTGACTTAAGTATGCATGATTTTAGCTCAATTACACATGTATAGAAATGATATCTGGTGTTTATATATAGGTCTCTGCTTTATGAATTCCAATACTTGGAAGAGATGCTTCACACTGTGTTCTGTAAATGTAACAAATGTCTGTCACTTTAGCTTATTTATTCATGTACTTCATGAAGTAGTCTGATTTTGTCTTGCGATTAACTAAAGCTCTTTTTAAATACTCCAGTAGATGCATGTGATACGAAGTCGCTATTTAGGCAGACTTCAAGTAAACTGTTACTGAAACGACTCATTACTCATTTATTTTCAGTATTAGGCATTAGCAGGGCACATCCAGGCTCTCAGTTCTAAAGTAATCCTGTGTTCCTTGGTCTGTTTGGTGTGTAGGACACATACCGGCGGCGTCAGATGCAGCGCACAGTCACGCGGCAAATGTCCTTTGACCTGACCAAGCTGCTGGTCACTGAAGACTGGTTCAGTGATATCAGCCCTCAGACCATGAGGAGACTGCTCAACATCGTATCAGTCACAGGTTACTGCCACAGTCATTTTCTACACTCAGGACTTAAAACTGACCAACAGTCATCTAGCTGAGGGGTGATGTTTGCAGATGCATAGCTTTGTAATATATAACATCTGCATACTGGAATGTTTCAGGATGTTCATGGAAATACACTTTACATAACTGCTTAAAAGTCTGGGGATTTCATTCATATACAAGTTTCTTTGAAGATACGTGTGTAAAATTACTCTACAATAAAGCGAAAGCAGTACAAGTTTGGAACAGTTTGTAGGAACCAGTGAATGAAGATGAATATGTTTATTTTTAATGATAAACATACCTGTAAGTGATTTCATGATCATTATCATATTTACCGTGTCCTAGCTTTATGTTGCTCCCAAAATACTGTAAACTGTAAATAATACATTGGCTGAAGCTTTGAGGATCTTGTTTATAGCCTTTCAGTGGACATTATTATTATTATTATTATTATTATTATTATTATTATTATTATTATTATTATTAAGAATAATAAGTATTATTGATTATTAAAGCAACAACAACAACAACAACAACAAAACAACAACAATAATAATAATAATAATAATAATAATAATAATAATAATTATTATTATTATTATTATTATTATATATATTTATTATCATTATTATTAATACTATTATTATTATTGTGACAGGTGACCTCAAACTTTTGATTGGTTCAATAGGCTCTAATTAGTGAATTCATACAGTGAATTCGTACTATGAACACATACTATAATTATTATACATCATTGTAATGACACAGCCAACACATTCCCCTTCACTTCTTGATGTGATTCTCAGGTCGTCTCCTCCGAGCTAATCAGATCATCTTTAACTGGGACCGGTTGGCATCATGGATCAACCTGACAGAGGAGTGGCCCTACAGGACCTCGTGGCTTATCCTCTTCCTTGAGGAGAACGATATAGTCTCAGACCAGGTCACACTGAAGACCATCTATGAGAGGTCAGATTCTGTTTCATCATTCGCTGATGCGCTGTCTGTGCTGATGAGCAGTTTTAAGCATGAACTAGGTGAATATGGTAAATATGATCTGTTTTGTCAGCAGTTTTGCCCTTTAATAAAGAAGCTAATTTCTGCTTGTGTATCCCTTTAACAGCCCAGTGTGAGTGATTTAGGCCACTTGTGCAGGTTATAGTTTAGTTAGTCTTACAAGATCAATGCTGTCATAGTTCAGTGTGGTTCATGATGCGATGTCTGTGGCCTGTAGGTGGCAGTAGAGAATCTTAGTTCATCTTTTATCCTCTGTATGGTTTACGAGCAGGCCAGGAGGAAGAGACCTTCCAGAATCATGATGAAGTAACAGGTTTTGCCCTTTCTGTTTAGCCAATACAGCCACTTCCAACAGACACATGCATTGACATTTATTACAGACCAGAGAGGAGAGAGAGATGATGAAGTTTCGTACAGCTGAGTTCTCTCAGTGTCTGACTGTGGAGCTGCAGTTGATTGAGTTCTCCTGCTGGAGCTGCTTATTGTTCTGCTTTACGGTGCTGTTTATTACATGTCTAGTGAAGCTGTAGTGAATGTGTGTGCGTGTGTGTTGTTCAGTGTTTGGCCTTTAAAGGTTGCTCTCTGTCACACTGCACTAGTGTGCTGTGACTCCCTGGGCTGTGGAAGTGTCAGAGCGCCTCAGTGTCAGCATCTGCTGCCTCTTATACAGCCTGCTAACTCTCTTTCTCTATCTCTCTCTATATCTCTCTTTTTCTCCCTTCACGTCCTCTCTACTGCACTCGCTCTGTATGTATCTCTCTCTTTCTCTATCACTTTTTCTCTTTATCTCTCTTCATCTTTCTCACTGTCTGTCTTTCTGCCTGTTACTCTCCACCCGTGTTACCATCCACTCCATCTCTTTCTAACCTCTCACTCCCTTTATCTTTTTTCTTTCTCTTTCCATCTTTCTTTCTCCTTTCTTTCTTCCTCTCTCTCTCTCTCTCCATTCTGTGGTACTTTCTGAGTGAGTTAGAGAATCACACTAAGGAGCAGATTAAATGAAAAGATGGAATAGGCACTGTTTTTTTTTTTTTTTTTAGAATTAACTAATTTTCTGTTTCTTTGCTTCTCTCCTCCTCCCTCACCTGAGCCTGTCTCCTCATCTTCTCAGCCTTTAAAACGCAGATACACCTTCTGTCAGCTGCTGAAGATGGAGGGATGTATATAGTTCAGTGTTTTTTCTCTTTTTTTTCTTGAAGAAAGCTAAAAGAGGAAGAGCTGACATGTTCTGCTCTTATCGGTGCCAGATCTTTCTGCTGATAGCAAACTGTCAACTTTCTCTCGCTGTCTCTCTTCTATCCCCCACCTCCCCCGCTCTGTTTCACTGTGTTGGTCACATGATAAAGCACACGCTCTCTCGCAGCGAATCAGTTGGCTAATAAAACTTGCAGATTTATTTGAAATGGCTAGAAAAATTGGCCAGAAAGGTCATGATTGATGCCTCCCTAGTAATACTAATAATGATCAACAACAAAAAGCAAACTAATGTTATGTATTAGTACACAGCCTCTATAGGAGACTAAATTAAACATGCTAAATTAATATTAAATTAAACATCTTCTGCAAGTATGTTAATAGTATGTTTTATTAAAAATGTTAATGAAACGTAAAATATTACATGTGCCATAACTTTTGCACAGGCCACATTTTATGTACTGAATTCAGGAGGTAAACATCAATTGTGCATAAAAATACAGAATTGTGTTCTCTTATTTGTTTGCTTAGAAAACCAACAAAACATGTTATTTGTTGGCTTGCGTCTGTATGTGGGGAGGTCAGTCCACTGTTTTCTGAGAGTCCGTTTCAGCAGAAGCTGTCCATCCACCTACCCCCACCGAACATACATGCACACGTTGTTCTCTTCCTGTGCCCAACTGTCATCCTGCGGTCAGTTTCACGCAGAAGACACTGGCCTACAAACGGCCTGTTCAGGAGCCTGAGCCCTGCTTCCTTCTCAGTCTGATCAGTGGTCAGTTTGCGGTCTGCACTCAGAGCACTGCAGGCCCCTAAGGCCTGCTTGCCTATCAGAGACAGCGCATCGCTGCCTAACAGTAAAGGAGTGAGTCAGCAATTCATAGGTCAGCTGTCACTCTGAATCGCGCTTACAATGAGCTTTCTCTCTTGTGTCTCGTGTGTGTGAGAGAGAGAAAGAGAGGGTGGGGGTCTGATGGACGTATCATGCGCTTGGAAAGAGGACATACTGTGTGTGAGAGCGCGTGGGTGAATTGCCTCGTTTAGCTTAGTTTTATATGCTTCTGTCTCTGTCTCACTCACTCTCTCGCATGCATACACACACACACACACACACACACACACATGCACACACAAACCCGCACACACACACACACACACACACAGAATATTTAGATTCATTCCTAGAAGAGAAATGTGGTAAACCTTCTGCTAACCTTGTTCTCTGGCAGTGAATTGGACTTTAGGCCTTTAGGCCCTCTCTACAATGTCTTCTACAGTGTTTTCTTCCACAGCTGTTTCACTGTTTTCAAACCATAAACAGAAGAGGTTGCCAGTTTTCTCACCCCATATCACTGCCCCCCCCCCCCCATAAAAAAACATAAAATCTCAACATTAAAAACTCACTGCACCTCACTCCTGGTTTTACCAGCTGAGTAGTTGAGACGTGTGTGGTGTACCTTTAGTTTACCTCAGGCTAATGTTGCAAACATACCCTAGAAGTCAATAGTCATGCAATGCTTTTCTGCAAATGATGCCTCAAAACTTCTCTTTACCTGCTCAGACTGCATCCAGGTCTTCATTAGGGTTGCGCAGACCAGTTGATGTGGTTTAGTGTACGATTTGACAGTGAACTATGAAAATTAATGAAACTTGTAACTTGCAATGTAGCTAAACGGCATGGGAAGCCATTTTTGACACCAGGTGTTACATTTTATAAATGCATCCTTACCAAACATGTACTGTTATTTGACAGAACTACCTTCCTGGAAATTTGTAGCTGTGTTTCTGAGATTTTGATTTTCTTTGATTCTTTGTTTTCCTTCCTTCGTTTCTCACTTGGCATGGGTCTTTAATATGCATGACTTTGGCATGTCAGTTTTTCACCTAGGACACCGGTGAAAATACCACAACGCTAAAAAGATACTTGTGCGCTTATAAGCACTGTTTCACTGTTTTATGAGTTTTATGAATCTAGCCCAAAACGTGTGTAACTGTAAAGTGCATGTTTGTACCGGAGGTATATTGAATAACAAAAACATACATTTCTGTTGCTTCTGATCTGTTCAGTTGGTTCTTCTTACTGTATATACAGTTAGTTGTGTACTTGGGAAACCATATTACATTCGGATAAAATCTTATCTCTAAGTCTGTCCCTAAAATGGTATATTATATGAAATTTTATTCCAAGCAATTGGTCCTTTTATCATGAAACTTTTGCACAGAGTAAAGAACAGATTATGCCCAAATGAATGAACGAACATTAAAAATAAGTCACTATGAGCTACTAGGTAAGACAACCTCACAGTTTCTCCTACTACTACTGAAAAAATCCATAAACTCAGCTGTAACACTGTCAACACTACAGTGAACATAGTTCCTATGTGAAAATGCAGTGCTGTGATCTATTGGCGTGTGTAGCTCTGTCGTAAGTAAGGTGGTACAATAGTGTTGGCTGTTTTATTGCCCTCAGCATGGAAACAACTCTGCTCTCTCAGTGAGCCAGTCCTTTAATCTGCTGTAGAATGTGAATAATCTGTTAATAACATCAGCCTATTTTATGATTAACACACAGGCACTGCAGGCTAAAGTAGTCTGACTCAAAAGGTGTGTGAGTGTGTGTGAGTGTTTGGGGTGGGCAGCTCAGAACACAGAGATCACTATGTCCTCAGGAGACACAGGTCTGAGATGCACCTACTTACCCTGACCAGTGTGACTCATCTGTTCTACTGGGAATACTATAAATTGAACCTTGGAGACTGAGCCAGCTCTCCAGCGGCCCTAACACACTTAGGCAAATTGAAAGGAAAACAAATGAAGACCGTTTAGCTCAGCTCGTTATTTATAGCTGTCAAAAGCCAATGTGAACATCAGGATGAGGGCTGTGTCACTTTTAATCACAATACAGTACAAAATTTACCCTTTTCATAAATTTAATTTCCAGTCAAAACAGCCATTAATAGTTAGCAGCATTCACTGTGTTTAATGTGTCCATCCTTTGCCTTGATTACATTCTTGTTGGAAGAACCTTTTTTTCAGTTTTCCAGATAAATCTGCGTGGAGATTTTTCCACACCCCCAAAGTTCAGTCTTAAAAGTTGGCTGTATTTTCTGCTTCTCACAAGTAATGTCAAACACATTCAGTGATGCTGAGGTCATGGCTTAGAGGTGGACAGTTGGGCTGGGCAGTGTGTAACGTTATCATGATAAATGATGTCACAGTGCAGGACAGTATGTGAAATGTTACTAATAATTAGTTTCATAGTTATTAATAGTGTTTTTGTAACATTGCATTGCTTTCCCTTATTTACAAGATGTCAGAAAACGTCTATGACATGGCGTTTACAGTGAAAAGTCTTTGCCATGTTACTCACCTCTGAGAACATCAACTGCTTCTTTGCTTAATATGCAACTTATTATGCAAACTAGTGTGTGTGTGTGTGTGTGTGTGTGTGTGTGTGTGTGTGTGTGTATATATATATATATATTGATTGTCTGATGGTGACAGTTTTGGTGGTCTACCAGGTCTTGCATGGTTGTTAGGAGGAATCATCTCCCATCACCTCAGCAATATCTCCTGAAAATACGATTGACTGGAAAGTACACAAAGGGTGGTCTCTGACTTGTGCACAGTACTGTACTGTACATTTCTTGCTTGCTGCGTCTGCTACTTGTTTTCACCCTTCTCTTTCTCTTTTGCTATTCGTCTCCTGTGGCCCTTCTGCCCTTTAATGCTTTCGTTCACCTACTTCTCTCCCAGTCCCTCATCTCAGGAGGGGAAAGAAGAATAACACCATGGCCTTTTGACCATTAAAAAGCGGTTTCTACGAGCGGAAGCCCATATAGAGTTGGGCGGCGGGGAGGAAGTGGGAGAGAGACGGAGAAATGCTTCCGGCGGCTGGTGGCCGTGATCTGTTGTGGAGTTTTTTGAGCGGAGTCAGGTCCTCTGGGAGTTTATTTCTGGTGCTCTGCTCCGGTTTTAGCTTGTCGAGAGGTGTGGCCCGCCGAGCCGGTTCTGCTCCGACATCTGGTGTCCTGCTCACTGCCAGCACGGCCTGACGGAACCCGAGCAGGCCAAGGACTGTGGCCAGCCCCCCAACACACACAGACACACACACACACACACTGGCCCGACATGGCCCACTAACATATGTCGCTCACCCCCCTTCTCCTGTACTGCCGGGCTCCCTCGTTAATTAACCGCTAGGAGAGCTGCTGTGGCAACCTTTCACACACAGGAGTGAGTGCAAAAGCTCAGGAAAGAGCTCCCGCCCCCTCACCTTTCATCCACACCTCCCTTCCATCTCGCCATAGGGGTCCCCAGGCCAAGTGCCCCCCTCAGTTGGAATATTTCTCCCATACAGCTTTGTGTTGCTAGTTTGTTCTGCAAGGTAGTCAACCTATTCAAACTATACCCATGATAAGGACATGGCTTTTCTGTCTGTAGAAACCCCAAAAGGTACATTGCCATAAAACAAGTCAGCTATGGAAGCATCTAATAATGCTAATCTAAAACTGAAACGAAACATTTTATTCTGGAGGATTTTATTATGAGGTAGCTGTTCTTGACATGTCTCAGATAGAATCATGCATTCATAAATGGTCATAATATACAAATGCAACTAGCTATGTGTTTAGAGCAAAGGCAGCTTCTTCCACTGCCTGGTATCATCATGACTCAGCTCGACGTTACGCACAGCTGGTACCTGGTACAGGGTACAATATTTAGTATGACCGCCATTGAGGTTCTGGGCAAGCTGAGCTGATAACAGAAGGCGATGTACAAAAACGCTGCGGACTACTGACTGGTCGGAGTGAATCGTCAAGAATGAGAAGCCATTTTCCCACCCTAAAGACACATGCTAATGCCAGCTACCCTCCTTTGAGCAACCAGAAGTTGTGGGACAGTAGTGGGCTGGAGGTTAGGGAGCCAGCTGGTGACCGGAGGGTAACCAGTTCGATTCCCTGAACCAACAGAAATGACTGAAGTGCCCTTGAGCAAGGCACCCAACTGCTCCCCAGGTAAGCACGGTGGGTACTCACTGCCCCCTTGTGTGTGTGTGTGTGTGTGTGTGTGTGTATGTGTGCGTGTGTGCATGGGTTAAACATGGTACACAAATTCCTCTGTATGCAGGTACAATTGGCAAATGGTTCTAAATTATAATTCTACTTCTAAGAATCATCTAGTCTGAAATCTGATGTAGTGTTTCCCAAATTCTCAGTGTTTTGTTTTTGCTATCAGCCTTTTCTGAACAGAATGATCTCCTTTATGCGACAACAGTTTCATGCAGCATCGCTATGATGGCCAGCTACTGGTCATCAGCTATTTATGGTACTATATCTGAAACCACTAGCTGGTACCAAAAGCGAGCAGAGCACCAGCCTGTTGCCTTTGCTTCATCTCCTTCAGCTTTGCGCCAGGTCTTCAGAAGGAGCTCACAGACCCTCACAATCATCTCCAGCTCAGAGGACTCAGCTCCTCGCCTGTCACACTTCTCAGGATGCTCATTCATTCTGCGAACAATTGCTTCTCAGTGCAGTGCACCCAAATCCCAGCTTTAAAGCGATTGCTCCGAAACTTTTTAACTAATGACACTTGAAATGAATACGTGCAAGGCAGTCAGAGCTAATTAGAAAGACTTCTCTCACAAGTACAGAAACATTAAGATGACATACTGTTCATTCAGGATTACTTTAATTGGTCCAATTATTGTAATTTTGGTCACAATTACGGGCAGAGATAAAAGCGCTTTTCTGAAGCACATTTTGTTGGACTCTCTTTGTACGTACAGCCTAATAAGGCTTTAAATATCACTCTTCCAAAAAAGTGAATGGCTTCCGTTTTTCTTTTTTTGAACACTTTTGAACTTTTATGCCCTTGAGTGAGGGCTTCTTTCTTCCTCACTGGCTTTGTGCTGTTTCTGCATTTCCCTCACGTAGCGGGCTTGTCTCAAGCATCTTGCTTTGGCCCTAACAAGCTAGAGATGTTTTCTCCTCATCCCTCTTCTCCGGATGGAGGCTGTTGCAGGGCCGCTGAATCCTTCTGGAGCCATTCGGTAGAAGGAGTGAACTTGTAATTTAATAGCGTTGGCTTTATTTGCCAAGGCGCCCCGAAGCCCTGTAAATGATTAGACTGTTGAAAAACCCATCTATTTCCCAATAGTGGGGAGCGCTATCTCTGATAGGGAGCGCTTTTATTGGGCACACACAGAGTCCCGGGCTGGCGGAGTGACCTCCAGATGGATGAGATGAGCTGGAGAGTGGGAGAGAACGAAAGAGAGAAAGAAAGTGAGAGGCGAACAGAGGGAGTGGATCTAACGCCGCTCTGGGGCCATGCTGTGATGGAGGAATTGGTTTTTGTGCTTTGTGGTTTCCTTTGTCATATAAAGAATAGCTTTCGTGCTCGCTCTTGAGTTTTGCCACATTGAGGTGATGAAGGTGGAAATGACTGAACGTTGAATTGGTGTTCAGGCAAAGCACATTATTTATTTCCACGGTGCTCCTACAGATTAGAAGATTTAAATAAGGCCACTCCAGGACATTTCCCAGGTTTACTAGAATGGAGACATGGCATCAGTATTATGAAAAATGAATTCTGATGCTTCTGATTCTGATGGTCAGAAATTCTTTAACAGTCAAATAGAAGATTTTGATGTGAAATGCACCATTCTTCAGCAACATTCAGGCAAAGCACTTACTTCCAACGGTGGTGACAGGAACCAGATGTCTAAATACATTAATAGACATTTAATACATGTGATCTCATATGTGATCTCATTATTAATATATCACGTGATATATTAATAATATAGTAATAATAATAATCAGTATACTCATCAGCTGACAGTAATGAAACTTGGTGGGTAAGACGTAAGCAGGGACGGGCCTTATCGCTGTACCTGACTAACCCAACAGCCATGATTGCGGACATTCAGCGAGTAGTGATGCCCTCCATGAGACATCCTATTAGTGCCTGCCCTATTGGCAGACGGTTGCACGACACAGGACTACATGCACGCAGACCGTTACGACGACTTCCCTTAACACCACGTCAGCGTCACCAAAGGCTGCAGTGGTGTCATGGAGTGGCTTGGAATGGCAGCGAGTCATCTTTAGTAATGAGTCCTGCTTTTGTCTTGGTGGACTCGACCAACGAATCTGTGTGTAGAGACACCGTGGTCAGCACCAAGATGAACAATTTGTTGACCTGCATCACACATCCAAAATGCCTGGTGTCACTCCACCTCCACCACTACCTCAAAATCTGCAGGAACTGTGTGAGAATATTCAAGATGCATGGGATGGATTATCATTATTAGGACACTATTAGGAACATCTACAACTCCATGCCGAGATGTCTGGCTAGTTGCATTAGCAAACATGGTGGCCCAACGCCATACTGGGAAACACTACTTCTGTATGTATAGCTTAATAAGTATTACCCATATCAGTCTAAATTTATCATAATTTATTGTTGCTAGTATTTATATATATATATATAAATTAGGGGGGATATACATTGTGTCCCTTGCAATAAAACTAAGGTTTAATGATACTTTTACAAAGTAAATCAAATAGCTATTTTTGCATTGTAGTGATCCTGATCCCTGTGTCCACGACTTTCTGAATAGACCAAACTTGCTATGCTCAGTAGCTTTTCATAATCCTGACAAATGTGTTTTCTACGTGATGCTAGTCTCTTTAGCAATATTGGACCCCATTGTGAGGATGTTAAAGGTTGTGGCAGTATAAATAGCTGTGCAGGTCTGTGAAAGGTCAGTGATGACCTTTTGAAAAGCCACTGAGGCTCATCATCCTGTCTCTCATCCCAGCAGTCGAGACCTCTAGGGGACAGCAAGGTAATATACGAGCTGCCCTGGTCAAGCCTGGGGATGCACTCTCTGAAAAGACAGCCACAATGGAGAAAATGGCAGAAATGGCAGATTACTCAGCAGCTTTAACTAAACATCAGCAATGAGCTTGGGGGTCTCAGAGTCAAGCTATTTTTCCTGTTCATGTAGTAGCAGTTTGTGCTGGAACTGATTTATGATGGAAGTTCAGTTCTGCAGAAGTTCCTCAATGTTCTTACTTGTGAAGTTACTCATTTCCAGTCTTTCCTTCCAGACAAAAGCAGCAAATAGTTAGAAATGAATCAGCTTCCATTTTCTAAATAAACCTCACCCTACTTGGTCCCTTACAAACACATCCTGAAGGTCTGCCTGTGTATGTCCAGCAATAATAATGCCTGGCTCATATTGGTCTGGCTCTACCACTCTCTATTTACCTGGAATGATCTTTGCACTTCCTAAATCTCTTTCAGAGAATGGTTTGGCATGGCTTTTTCCAGATGTTTGACTGCTTCTGGACTGTTGGTGAATTAACTTTTCCGATACTACTTTATATACTTATTTAGTTTAAGCCAAAAGACATTGTTGTGGTATCAGTGGATGGCATTCACAGAACTGTCTTGCTTATGAGATGCTAAATGTGAAATCTGTTTTTTGTGCTGTAATATCCTGCACTCAGCTGCTGTAATTTTTGAACCAAGTTTTGGCCAAGGCATGGAAGTCTCCTGGTAGTGTGTACAGATGAGTTTAAAGGTTTAAAGTTTCTGTGAAATCTGAGACTTTCCTGCCAGTTTGTTGAGGCCTTTCTATAGGTTCCTGTTCTGCTTGGTTTGGTTACCTGTTGACCCGCTTTACCACATACTCCAGTGTCCAGTAACTGCCGGGCCCATTTCTTCTCAGTCAGGCTTCATTGGTGATTACATTCAGACTGCTGCAGGGCCAATCATGGATTTGTGAATAGAAGTCAGTCCAGTGTAGTCAGGGGTGGGCCTGTCAGTATCATATAATTTTATCTGATGATTATTTTCCATAGAGATAACTGCGATTAACAATTAATAGCTGAAGAGACACACCCACTTTATATTGTTTGTTGTGATGTCAGCATATGATTGTGAAAGCTAAGAACTGGGAAAATGATTGAGATTGTCCTAAAAATAATTGTGTTTACCTCAAATAACTGCAGACAGACAGTTATGGTTGTAAAGGCATTTGGTTGAGTTGTGTGCCCTGAATGTCAGGATGATATTTCGATTTTAGGATGTGATCTAACATAGATTTCAGCCAGATATTATACAATTATATAGGTGTCCATCTCTCCAAGCTACAATACTTTTGCGATACATGGCCTTGCTGTTCTGCATATGGGGAAGAAACCAACAGCAGCATCTCTTCTCCCAGTTTGGTTTCTAATGTAAGTTCAAGTACGGCAGCCTTCGTTGGCCTCTGCACAGAGATGTTTATCTGAAATAAAGAGGCAGTTTGGTTAATCTTCCCTTCTCTTCTCGTTAATCGTAGTCTTGATTTAATACACACAGTACGTACATTGACTATTATTGCAACAGCTAATACACTCGACTTCTTGTAAACATCAACGTGAATAGCACCATGCAAAATGATGACCTTCAAGACGGCCATATTTTGAACAGTACAAGAAGAACATGGAACACTGCAGGCAATTTGATGTCATGTTGTGAGAGGAACTGGATATTTTATGCTATGTAGTCATTTAAATTCAGTACTAATACTTTACTGTACTTTCCATAAGACTACATTACACCCCTCAGCTTGTCATGACAACTGACATAACCCTGCATGACTGTTAATAAACGCTTATTCGAGATGGCCTAATCTATCACAAAGGCTACTTTAGCTAACTTGGATAAAAAACTGGAAAATGTAAAAGTACCATACGGTGAAATGTTACCAGTCCAACTAACCAGCAACACACTTGACTATTGAGTGCACACCCTTCAGGTTAACAGCCCATATGCAAGTCGCTTGAAATAACCAGGTGTAAACGGAGTCTTTGTCGCATTCAGCTGAACTGGAACTGCTGAGAACTTCTTCACATGTCGCCGCGCCTTCATGTGCAATGTCGGGGCAGCAGCCATAAACATGTTTGCTCTGCTTGCTTGATTGAGCGCTTGGCAGCTCCTCGCCCCGGGGAGTGTTGACAGACTCCTGCAGCTTCAGCATGGCAGCCACTGCCCCCAGATCTGCCCCCACCAGAGCGCCGCTGACCACCGCCAGCTGCCAGTGCCGCGTCATCCGGACACTGTTGCTCTTTTCGCGGTGGGAACATTGATTCTCTTCATGAGGCGCAGAAAAATAAATGCGTGTTGGCGTTTCCGCACGTCTGGGCCTCCTATGGAAATAGGGTCACTGCGACTGTCCTCACACTGTCCACACTCATACTGCCTGGAAGCAAAGTCAAGCGCCGTGTTGAGCAGCCAGCCGGAGGGGGGGAAGAGTGGGAGAATTATGCTCCTTCCTGTCAGCTGCTGCTGTGTGGGAGCAAAAAGAGGAAGAGGAGGAAGAAAAGAAGTCTCAGTAAGCGCCGGGGATCGATTAGCATTTGGAGAAACCCAGGCCAGAAACCTCCCAAGCAGCCGCCGTTTAAAAGCAGCCGCGCTGCAACACGGCTTCAATCAATAGCGGTATTATGTGGGACGGCTGCAGGACTCCCGGTGTGCCTTTTATCTCTGTCTCTGCTTTTTTTTTGGAAGAAAGAAAACTAACTCTGAAGGTTTTCGCCTTGGCGAAACTCGGCCTGAGCTCGATTTCCCTCGATCCCAGCGCTCCCATGAAAGATGACTGATAGTGCCTTTGTTTGTTCGCATATCTCTCCCAAAGCAAAGAGGCAAGAATGTCGAAGTCATTTTTTTGAAACCAATCGCTTTATGTACGGGCCAACTTTTCCTCCACATAGACTGAAAAAAGGCTGTCTTTTTGAAGTGGATGAGTCCCATTGGTGAGAGCTGATATAAATAGTGCTCGGCATGCTTTAGTGCTGGTGAATGCAGAGACGTTTGTCTCAAACAATACGCCAGCAGCTTTGCGCTTTGACTAAAGGAGGCGCGCATAATACTGCTATATGAAGCCCTTCTTAATCCAGTCTGCAAAAACAAGCTTGCGGAAAGGGAAAAGAGGACCAACATGTGCTGTATCTGCAGAGGGGGAAGATGGCTTGGTATGAGTAAGCGCCCATATGTCCTCAGTGGCTGACCAACAGATGCCCCCCCCCCATCTCGCCATCTTCTCCGTTACGCCGGTCTGTCTGCAGTCACTTCAGGCCGTTGGAATGAGAGTGTCATGATGGCGTGCTTCTGGACGCCCAGCTCCGTTTTGGTCTGGGTGTTGTGCTTGGACACGGCTTGTGTCGGGGTGTTTTGCTTGCTCTTCGCTCCACGCCAGATTAAATAGAGGGGCCTACTCAGAGCCCAGTGCTATTCAGCAGTCTGCGTTGTGTGTGTGTGTGTGTGTGTGTGTGTGTGTGTCTTGTGTGTTTATGTATTTGTACTCCACAAACAAACTGTTGACACTCGTCGCCATTTAGAGTGCATTCATAACAAAACCATCATACTTGTACTAGCTAAAGCTATGTAGTGGAAGTAAACAAAAAAATGGTCAAATAGCTCAAACCTGTCATCGTTAGTGTAGGCGGTAGACCCAAGGAAAACAGCCATAAAGTTGCGGTTTCTCAAAGCCCTAATGTGATGTAGTGCTGATCCACCTTTAAACAGTATTTTGAATAAAAAAGCTGTTGTTAAAGAACTGTTATTATTCAGTAGGTACATACTGCAGTTGATAATTCAAATAATAAAAAGTGAGCTATGTTGTAATATTATTATTGAGGAATATTGCTGAAAATGTATCAGCGCTGCTAAGAACAGCATATGGGTTTACCAGTCTTTAAGAATTCAGCGATTTTTATATATGTATGGTTATGAACATTGTAAACGGTCCCTTTCTGCTTAGTTTCCAAACCTCGCCACCTCCCCCTTTCTACTACATATGCATGGTGTGTGGGGAAATCAAGACCAATATGTTTTAAACAGATAAGATTATTCTGAGCAGATCAGAATACTCGGAAAATAAACTAGCAGGGTTTTCAGTTCATTACCAGCAAATGTACAAATGTAAAGTACAGCAATAGCGCTCATTATGCTAGTGCTAGCTTAGCAGGCTGCTGCCTAATTGCCTAATAATATTGTAGAGCAGATTTTGTGGTATGTAAAACTGTTTTGGTGTGCTCACTAAACTAGTTGTAGCATTCAACGTCAGGGCTTCATGGGGTCTGCACCAAATACAAACCCTACCGTCAGCCCAAAACAATAGGTACCAAGACACATCGGACCATGCCGTGTGTTGCCAGTCCTCTAGGGTGCAGTTAGCAGCCTCACGAGCTCAGGTGAGGCAGAAAGAGAGGGAGAGTGGAAAGGCATTGCCTCCTCACCTCTTGGGCCCGCCCCCTGAGCTACATGTTTTACAGCAAGGCTAGTAGACTAAGGCCCTATTGGGACGGTATTAGTGCTACATCAGGAGGTGGAGTAATGTAGTTTTACTACAGGACATTGATAATTTCTGACCAATTCGCAAGGTATAAAAAAAATCTGAGCATAAATGACTGAGCTTGGAGTGGCAGCTTGATTTACGCAGTGCCGTCACCTCCAAAAAACGTGCCTAATACATAGGATGATGACCAATCTTATAATACACTATTAATATTAATAATGAGATTTTAGTTAGGAAAGTAGCAGCTACGTGTTCATAACACGTATGTTGGCTACAGGCTATGCTACACAGCTACCAAAAGCGTCACTCCTCTGAGGAGGTCTTTGGCTCATTTTCTGGATGTGAAGGCTGTACGTCATACAGTATCTGAGGTTTGCCACAGATTTGAATGACCCCGAGGTATCTGTGCCGTGCACAGTGAAACTAAATGTCTCCTCGAGCGCCTCCATACCGAGAGAAACTCCCTTTCCACAGGATGTGACTGAATATTTACCCACATGTCTATTCAAATGGGTTGAATATAACCTGAGGTTATTTGTGTGGCTCCTTTTACAGAAGGTAAAAGGCACCAGAATCTTCACTGACATGGGAGCATGCAGTCTGTAAAAATAACTGACATGGCACATTCGTACGGGACTAAAATCACAGATTTATTACTCAGGTTATTACCCCACCTCCCAATGTAAAACTAATCCTGTCAGAATAGGGCTTTAGTGTGATGTGATGTTCACAGTGACTGAAAGGTGGGACCTGGTAGGCCAAAGGATTTACCCACCAGAAGAATCTGGCAGAAGAGAATCAGGTACAATATAGCCAACCTCTGTTAAGGTACTTCGCTTATGTTTTGCTCACCAAATTTCCATGCTAAGGTCAAATATGATTAATACAGAACACTTTTATTTTCATCAAATGTCGATTTCTATTATTTGGGATCAGAATCAAAGTTGACTCCAATGGCTCTATTGGACGGTACTTAGGACTTGGGCATATTCATGTCGTAGTACCTGCAATTATCCAAAATGATTGAGAAAGCCAATGAAGCATTTTCAAGGAAATGCTGTGAACTAACTGCTTTTGACGCCCATACCAACTCTATATCACCATTATAAGCCATCTTAATATAATCAATTATTAAAATAAGCAATCACTGAGTGCAGGCTCCTTAAACCATCTGTAAGCCACCGTCCTGGAATAAAACATGGAAAAACCGAACAATGCAGTTCTAGTGTAGATCACTCATTATCTTCTTTGTAAGAAAGTCAAGCCCACTTAACAGTGTGAATAAGATATGACTCATTGTCCAAATGTAGAACATATGCACATGCAGGTTTACATTGGAAGATCTGGCTTATATTTAACCACGAGTCTTAAAAAGTACTTCCTTAAAAAACAGAATGGTCACTGTGGAGGCGAACTAGTGAGTGGAGGAGTGTGACTGGGGTGTGTTTGTGTGTGTGTGTGTGTGTGTGTGTGTGTGTGTGTGTGTGTGTGTGTGTGTGTGTGGAGCAGTCTTGTGACAGAGGAAGTCTCTTGAGAGGCTCTTGTCATTGGCTCCTGTTTGTCCATGAGCGTACATGTACACACAAACGTAGTCACACACACACACACACACACAGACACGCAAATAAACAAGCCCAGCTGGACTTCGGAAGAAGCGCAAGCCGCCCCGTGCTGCCTAATCCAGTGCGTGGGAAATCAACCAAGTCCCGTTCCCTTACACGCTCCACGTTCCTTCAGCTCGAGCCCTGCCCTCTGCACTGTCTGTGTGCAAATTTGTTTGTAAATAAGGAATAAAGCTGTGCGTCTGTGATGAACACCATCATTCTTCGTGTTCCGTCCTTCAGCCCCTTCCAATGGGATGCAGCCCACCTCCGCTTAATGTCCATCATGCGGAAGGTCAGCTGACCGCTCACGCAGCATCCACCACCGACCCGCTGACTCCGCGGCCCGCTCTAGCACAGTGCGGGCCTTTGTCCAGTGTG
Source organism: Semaprochilodus insignis (assembly GCA_034552555.1). Classification (NCBI taxonomy): domain Eukaryota; kingdom Metazoa; phylum Chordata; class Actinopteri; order Characiformes; family Prochilodontidae; genus Semaprochilodus; species Semaprochilodus insignis. Next base: position 16,049,041 of record CM067483.1, on the reverse strand, counting down.
TGCAACATCTGTTCTCACACCCAGCGTCACACATTCAACCCACACGCACACGCGCTGCCGAAGCGCACAGCCGCAGCCTGGCAGTTCACTGAGCTCAACGGCCATCAGTGGACATGTGAGATGCAGAGGTCAGCGAAGGAAAAGATTAGAGCATCTGCTGAGGGGACGTGTCCACGACCGCCCAAGTGGACAGAGGCTAAAAATGTAGATTTGGATCAATCAGTTTTTCAAAGTTTCCGCATCATTAAGTTATTAAGATAAATGAGACAAACTTGCAGAGTCAGAATTACGCACAGTGGTGGTGATATGAACAAGATGTTTGAAGTGATTTATGTCTCTTAAAGCTGCTTAAAATTCCTGCACGAAAAGTTATGAACTCATTTCCTGATTCCGAAATTGTTTTATGACTATTTACAGATACAGTTTTGGCTAAAATGCATTTGTAAGGAGCAGTGTGAACCAACATAGTACCAGATTTACCACTGTTTTGGCATTTATATCAGCATTACATATAAAACGCTACAGATATGTCTAAGTGGTGGGTTTGGAGAGCAAATAAAATGGCTATTTTTCTGTCATAGACATTGTGATCCCTGGTTTGTATTAGCATGACTGTAAGGAAATATTAAGTCTTAAGTTTCCATGCAGTATAGAATTCCATATCAAACCATTCTGACTTATTTACACATACGCAACTGAAGGTTTTTAGCATAGTTCAGTTATATTGAGAAATAATGAAAGTCATATGCAGAATGTTTTGAGGAAATTGTCCACTATAGAAAAAAACTGAAAAACTTCCCAACTTTTTTTTAAATTCAGATTTCTTTTCATTTGTCCTTACAGCACTTTGCATGTTTTCACAATACAGTATAATATGTTTTTGTTTTAGAACGATAATATGACCAAAAGTCAAATTGCCCCAAATCAAGTTTACCCCTTGCCCCAGATATGTGAGTTGTGTGTTGCATAAGAGCTATAAGGCTAATGCTGATAACCATTAAAGCCAAACAAAGCAATAAATATGATTTTTAGATTAAAACATTCTAAAAGTAACTACCATTATCCAACAGAATGGGAAGAAATAACCTTTTTGATAGCATGTCAAAGACCTCACTGTATCATGTTCTACATGTATCTACAAAGTTAGCATGCTAACCAGCTAACCCCAGCCTGCCCTGTCTGTAACACCTCAAGAGGTGTGGGTCACTGTAATGTTGAGTAGACTTGGTCCAACGGCCCCTACGGTATTTTCTAACCTCTAGTCAACCATGTTTTAAGGTCCTGCTCTGGGTTAGATCTAAGGATAGGTAGGCAATGAAAGGAAGAGTAAATGCAAGGATGCCTGAAGATCTTGGCAAGTCACCATTATAACAACTGCCGTCACTCGTTTGCATCAGGAAATCATGTTCAGCAGCAAACAAAAGACGTGACGTGCTGTAAATATAGATTCTCTTGACAAGTACAAGTATTAAGTTTGTTGCTGAACTTCTAGACTTGTAGGTAAGCAGCTGTTAATGCTAACATTGAGGAGGAAGCACATATGATATGTTGCCCCCTATAGTTTGGAGTATGAAGTCGACAGGTTGCATCATCTTACAAATTGCTGCTTCAAACCCCACCTATTAGCATCAGGCAAACCTTCATACACTTGACTTAAACAGCATTGAGTTGTAATGTAATCTCAAGGATCATCAGCAGCAGCCACATCATGTGTCTGTTGATAGTATATATCATTTTACATCTACTTTAATAGCAGGTGAGAGACCCTACTCTTGTAGCTCTCTGCAGGTGCTTATAAAGCACCTTCAGGCCTAGTGATGTTCTCTCTGTTTGTTTACTCCGGCTGTCCACTTCAGCTGTGCACTGCAGCCACTGAGCTTCATTGTGCCACAGCTCCCCCCTCCCCGAACTGAGCCAATTTTACCCCTTTAAATCGGATTACTTAAACCAGCGTTGTGAAATCATGCCAAGCAGTGAGCTCATGCTGTACATGGTACAGTCCGGGCTCATTAGCAGAAAAAAGGACAGCCTGTGTCTCCTGACTTGCTGATAAGAGGATGGGAAATACCGTCACAGCTAGCATTCCCAGTGCAGAGATGGAGAGATAGCAGAAGAAATATGGTGTGTACCAAATGCCTGTATTCAGCTCCCACTTGTAGGAAGTAAATCGTTTTCCTCCCAAGTCTTTCTTGAGTCTCGTGCTCTAAGCTAGTCCAAAGTGATGTAGCAGTATTTGACCAAGGCTTGATGTACATAATCTGCTATTAATGAATGTATGCTTGCCAATTTTCTCAGTCAACAAACCTGTCTGAAGTTTGCACTGCAGCTACAAGGCTAATTTATATAACAAGTAATAGAAACTTAACTTTTAGCTTCATATGAACTGTATGACAGTCATGACATGCCAGTTGTTAACTAATGTGAAATAGATGAGTTTCTACATTGCATGATTCCATCTGCAAAAGTAAACGATGCATAGTTAAAAGCTGTGGTAGCATCCTTAAAGCCTGAATCTGTAGTTTGTCTGTACACTATAGGGATACATCAGTAGAGGAATCATGGGATAAAGCCGATATCCAGAATGTTTTGTGTACTTATTTGCTGACTGCTGCTTACACTGCTGATAAAATGAATAAATTGGAACTACGTCTACATTAATTGCACAGTAAAAACACTTCAGCACAGTAGCCTTGTTTCACATAAATGTTGTGAATCTTTGAAGTACAATAAATACTTGTCATGTATCAGTGTCAAATATCAGTCATATCTGAACACCTGTCCAATGCCAATATTCATTATTTTTATATTTTAAATAATAAATCATTTAAAAATTATTTTAGATTTTAAGTAATACAAATATTTTCCCAGTACTGTTATTTTCTCCAGTAGTCTGCTATATTGTAAGTAAATGAACACCTTGTTCATCTTGTTGTAGGATTTCCAAACACATCCCCACCACCAAAGACGTGGAGCCACTGCTGGAAATTGATGGAGACATTCGCAGTTTTGAGGTGTTCCTGTCCTCTCGAACTCCTGTGCTCACAGCTCACGATGTAGAGATGTTCCTGCCCTGCACTGTCAACTTGGACCCCAAACTCCGTGAGATCATTGCAGGTACACATAAATGCACACACAAGGACACAGTTCTGTAAAGAGCTGAGTAACATTGTATATGGATGGTCCACAGCAGATTTTCACTAAATGTCATTCAACAATAAAATACCTACATACATCATCTTAGCTTTTCTTTTACACTAAACCTGAACCTGAAACTTAAACACAACCCCAATAAACAAAACCTACCCCAAACGCTGTAGACAATTAGCTACATTTTATCAGGTAGTTTCAACTTATTTAAAGGACAATTCAAATGAAGTGAGGCCAAAAGCTATTTTTTTAAAGCTGCTCAGAGTCAAGAAGGCACCAAATCCTGATCTTGAAGAACTACCACAGTTCAGGTCCCTGTCCCTGAAGGCATTACATGGGTACATTAACTGGATCAAGTGCATTAGACTCGGGTTGAAGCTAAACACTGCAGGTAGAGCTCCAGGACCAGGAATGGGCATTAAAGAGATCTACCAGTTTCTAAGTAAGCTTCAATGTATTACGCTCATTGGGAGGTGAAGGAAGTCGGGTGTTTTGAGAAGAATTGCCCAGTCAGAAATTTAACGACTCAAATTGCAATTCAAAACGAGGCAAAAACATTAAAAGATAAACGTTATGTTTGTTCCCCAAACAACCAGTGACCTACTTGTGTCCTGTAAGTCTTTTAAATATCAGGCTAAATCAACCAATCATCATATCCTTGCCTAACAGTCTCACACTCACCTCAAACTGCATGGAGCTGTTTAGTAGTCTCAAGCAGTTTTGATTATCGGACATAGTATCTGGTTACTCTCTTAACCTAACCAAACCTTTAATGATCCTCCATGTTGCATCCACGAGTTATGTTAAGAGCTCAGGCCAGCACTGTAAATGATTCCTGTGTTCAGCCTTTCCTGAGAAACAAGGGCTCCGTTATACTCACCTCAGGATGTGAAACATCGTTCAAAATTGCCTCCTTATTTCTGAGTCACTCTGGCTATTTCTTTCCATGGGCAGAAAACGTATGATTACTGCGCGCAGAAAATAAGTGTTGTTGGACTTTTTGGCATGTCCTACTGGTAATCTGCTGAATCTTTTGGGAGAAGTCTGTTTGGTCATCACTGTTTGTTGTTTTGAAAACCAACCCACAGATTTTTTTCCCTTCGTTCTCACATAGGACTTACTAAAAATGCTGTGCTTCATTTGGCTAAAGTTAACTGTGAGTGGGAGGATGTGAATGCGCTTTAAGTGCAGGCCGAGATTATAATCTTATATCAGAAATGACATTCTTCCATCTCTCTCTCTCTCCCACTTACTCTTTTGCACTCTCTCTCTCTCTCTATCTCTCACTGACTCTATTGCACACTCGCGCTCTCTCGCTGTCTCTCTCTCACCCTCTCTATCCCTCAGACGTGCGTGATGCCCGTGAGCAGATGCACATCGGAGGAGTGAGCTATCCCACGCTCCCCTTGCAGGAGGCTCCTGTGCGGACGCACTCAGTGTTTGGTCAGGCCCCTGCAGCCTGCTCTCCCACCACCTCCTTCCCCGCGCAGCCCCACAGTAGCTACTTCAGCGGCCTCACCGGCCCACAGCACCCGTTCTACAACCGGGTGAGAGAAAATGGATCCGCTGAGTCATGTTTGCTCCGTCAGTGGCCTGTGGCATTGAGCCAAAAAAGATCCTAGCATCACTGTCATAAGACGATTCAATCTTTTCCCCCTAGTACACCATTTTTCCTACAACCCTACCAAACTTGGAGATTCAACTTTTCCTCATGACAGGTTTTCTTATGACAGCGATGATAGACATTTGCTTTTGGAAGCTAGAAGCTGTCAGCTTTGACTCCTTCACAGTTTATTTTTATTTCGGTTCCGTTGTGAGGTTAAGTTTTCAGAGGCTGTGATTTTGCATTTTGAGTTCGTAGCTGCCATATTGAGTGTCTTATGTGTAGCTCATCCTCAACCAGTCCTCATTCTTTCATGGCATGAACATTCTCCCTCTCTTTCCTCCACCTCTATAGCCTTATTTCCCTCAACATGTTTATCACCTGCCCCGACATTACTCCGGCAACCCCCTCCATGCCCCCTCTCGCCCACCCTCCAAACTGGCCTTCCATAAGGACCTCAGCTCTGGACTAGTAAGTACACAGATAACCTCAGCGCTGTGTTAGTAGAACAACAAAGCACTTCAAACTGTGTGCCATTTGAGTTCTTTGAGTTCTGAGGATCGGTGTGTTATAGTCTCAAGAGAGTAGAGTAGGGGATTTGACTAAAGTACCACTACACTGGATTGTTGTTGCTGTACAAAATAACATGTTTGAATACAGCAGCTGTCCTTTCCACTGCTCAGAACCTTTTGATGATGATGAATGGGCCATAGGAAAGGGGCAGCAATACAAGGAATAAAATATCTTCAACTTATATTACTGCTTTTCCATATAGTTGGTTTTCCTGTACTGTCTCGTTTTCTGGGAATAAACATGGCAGAGCGGCAGCAGCTCTGCGCTTACATAGAAGATTGCTAGCTGGTTGACTAACATCTAACTACCATTTCATTGCCTCCTACAGAAATGGCTGTAGCATTAATATAGCCGAAATTAACTTAGCATGTATTTTACACCATTAAAGCTAATATCAAGTTAAAGGATATGTAACATAGGCTAGTTGATTAAAGAAATCAGTGAATGGGGCATGACGTCTGTCCCACAGTATGGCCTTGCTTCACTTTCTCTCTACATCATTATGACATAATCTTTCTGCTCAACAGATTATTCTGTGACAGATTTTATGGAGGTAGCGAGGTGGCATTTAGCAGAAATGCTTGTGTGTTTCAGGCCCATCTACACCCACATTATTCACTGCCCTTACATTATGTGCACACTAGTAAATGTGCCTGTATGCTCACTCTGCCAAGTTCTTCTAGGCTTTTCTCTCCTCTTTTTATCCTATGGTTCTCGTTCACCCATATTTTGCCCTGTTTCTTCATCAGGGTGTTATCAAAGAAGATGCCTTTGAGAGATCCCCCTCCCCCTCCGTGGTATCCAATGAGTGTGGTTTTATGTGTGTCTCTCTCTTCATGTGAGAGATTGTGCGTCATTTTGCAGTCGGCAGCTTGCTCAAATAAGAAACTCCGAATCGGAGCTGGTTTTGTTTATGGGAAAAATGAATACCATTTTTTTTATTGTTAAGATTGCCCCATCACATCCTGTGGTAAACAAAAATGTTCCAAAGCTGATATGTTTTGTCCTGCTTACGTTTCTGCCCCAAAAGTCCTCGGAATTACACTCATCATCAAAAGAATAGTTGCACAGGAATGAAACTTGGTGGGTAAGTTTGACATTGTGAGACATGCAAATGATTCAAGTTTCACGCTCGGCTGGGCATGTAACGTAAGCAAGGACAGGCCTTATTGCTGTACCTGACTGACCCAACAGCCACAACTGCAGACGTTCAGCGAGCAGTGATGCTCATCCATGAGTCATCCTGTTAGTTCAGCACCATTGTCAGACGACTGCACCACACAGGACTACATGAACACAGACTTTTATGACAACTACCCTAACACCACACTAACGTTCCCGAAGACAATGGGTTCGTGCAAGACTGTCATGGAGGGACTGTCAATGACAGCTGATCATCTTCAGTGACGAATCCCGCTTTTGCATTGGTGGAGACATCCAGAAGGCCTGGTGTCACTCCACCTCCACCCCTACTGCAAAATCTGCAGGAACTGTGTGAGAATAATAAGCTGCATGGGACACCGCTGAACACCGTTGGGAACCTCCACAACTCCATGCTCGACGCCATACTGAGAGACATTACTTCTGTATGTGTAGCTCCGTAAATATTGCATATATCATATTCCATCATGTATTGTTCCTGGTAAACTGTATCTTCCTTCCGAATAATATTGCAGTCCAACACTTGGTGCAACTATTCTTTTGATGATGAGTGCTCTTGGTTGCAGGGGGAGCTGCCCAGCATTCAATAGGCAGGAAACACCCTTGACAGGCCACCGATCCATCACAATAATACAAACATTTAGGGTAAAAATAAAATGGCCTTGGAACTTGTTGGTTTACCACAGAGAGCGGTAGAGGTGATTTTCAAAAATGCCATTCATTTATTCCATAGAGAATAACAGTTTAGACTCGTCTAGATGCTGATGGCAAACTACAAAATGACGATGCGTCCTAAGATGTCTGTAGCATCCACGTGCGGATGCACCACAACGCACACAAACTTTCAAATGCAACGACAGTGCTGCTAGCATGCAACATTGAGTGTTTCAGGGAAACCTTCCAAATGGCTGTTACGCTCGTCCATGTTGTTCATTCTTTGCTTGAGTGCTGTGTTCGGTCAGCCTGTAGGTCAGTGAGCTTCGATTTCTGTCTGAAAGCGTACTAACTTTCCTGTGCTTGATCGTAGCCTTGTCACTGTGTTGCATTTTGACTTTCTGCACAACAAGACATGCAAGAAGTATACAAAGTCACATGTTCAGCATTACACAGGAAGAGAGTGAACTAAATAGAAAAGCCTAGTAAGCAAGTGGCTGTTCATGTCACCCTTCTGTAGCCCAGCCTTGCTGTTCTGTTCTTGGTGCTTCTTGGTGAGCCTCTTTAGTGATTTTAAGAGCTTGCATTTTGTTTTTGTTGATTTGTCTCGTTTCCTCTCTCAGGTTGTTGTGGTGGTTCATTGTTAAGATGATAGTTTGCTGAAATGTTCAATTACGCAATTGTATCCTTACCCCAAACAGCTAAGCAAGAATAGAAGCTTCTAGCCACCAGTTCACAGTTAAACCATAAATCCTAAATAGACCTGCTTGTAGCTTTAATACAAAGAAAAGTCGCAGGCATCTTGAAGTTAGTCTCAGCCACAGTAAGGTGTTACTGAAGAAAGCTTGACACCTGATGTTATGGATGAATGGCCTTGGGGTAAGTTGAAGCATTGCGATAATTGGATTTTTAGCAGAGCTATCACTTTAAAAGGCTGTTGCTACATGAGGTTGGATGGCTTCATCTCCGGGATTAAAATCTGCACTCCTTTTTGGTCTGTGTGCACAACAGTATCTTGCTAATCTCCAAGAAGAGAAACAGTTCCCCCCACCCTGCTCAGGCCTCTGCTTCTCCCTCCCCAGCCCTGACTGCAATTACACCCTTAACACCCCTGCTCTCCCCTGGCCTTCACACCCTGACTCGGGTGCTTCTAAAGTGCAACTTCTGCTTCACACTGCATGGAGAGAGCAGAAACATGCATGGTTCTACACCTTGTTTTCCCTCTCTCTTTCTTTACCACGTCTTTTATATGTTTGTATGTGTTTTCTCAGCTTTTAAATGGTGTGAACAATTTTGTTGATTAACCGAATCAGTGTAATGAAGGTGCATCATTGCAGGTGGGCCACTGAGAAAGAGCTGAAGGGGGATAACTTGTGTTTCCATATATGCATTCAGGGATGGAGCTTAAGAATGTTTAAGCCCAGCCGAATGGTTGGCTTTAAAAGCCTACTGGGTCATTCCATGGAAACCCACCTGGAGCCTGGCAGGTCACATCATGGATTCAGTGTACAGCCTACTGGAGAAAGCTTTCAGATTCAGACTGATTGGGGCACAGTTTTGAAATTCGGCATGGTTGCAAGAATGATTTTGGCTTGAACTTTTCCTGGAAATCCTTGATGACACTTGCTGTGAACGTGTATCTGCATTTCCATTGTAGTCTATACATGTTTATAGATATATATGTAGGTTTACTTTGCCATAGACACTATATACATCATAAATGATTGAATTAAGCTAAATTGATGTGATTGGCAGAACTGGTCCATTAAAAACACAGGAATCTTCTTATAAATCTGTCTGCACCAGTTCTAACTACTGTAATTTACTGAAATCCTCTTAACTGAAATCCTTTAGTTTAAGAGATTTCCTAGAGATATTTAATATTGCACGTAATAAAGGTAAAAGTAAGTGATAAACGTATTTAACCAGTTTGAAAATGTCCTTAAAAGATGAGCAAATTCATTTGCATCCCTGTGTTTATCTTTTCTCCAAAACAGTTGGAAATCTTTTGTGTCCTTGTGATTCACAGTGATCGAAGCATGTTACTTAATGATCTGTCCTCTCCTGCTCTAACCCCTCTCCTCTCATTGCTCCCAAACAGACAAAGTCTCAGCCCCCCAGAGTAAAGCAGGTACATGCTCCTAATCCTTTTGACCTCTCCTGATTTTTCCTTACACTGTCTCACATTGTGTTTTGGAACCCCTCCCTTAATACCTAAAAGGCCATCTGAGATTGTAGATCAAATATTTTGCTGCCGAACTGCAGTGGTTCTCAGTTGTAGTCCTTGAGGACATTGTTCAAGTTTTCCAGTCTTCAAGTTATTAAATAATTGAGGGGAAAATCAGGTCAAATGGAATAAATCTCCATTCCCACAGTGGTGTGACACATTAGATCAACAATATCAGAAAGGCCTTCTAACGTGTGAATATATTTTACACATAACGTTTTACAATAGAAGGTTTGTGTACTGTCTAGAAATAGGCCACATTTGGTAGCTGCCACTGGACGTGAAGCTTTCACTTCTCACACCATTGACCTTTACCATAAATCTTATTCCTCATTCAGCCTTGCCAGGAAGAGCTCTAGTTATTGGAAGGGATTTCCCCAGACAACAGGCTTTCATTATCTGTTCCCAGAACAATGCTAGCGGCCTTGTTTTGACACATTTTCACTGTTATTTTCAATGTGCATGAGGAGCTTTAGATGGCTTGTTTCTGCCCTAAATATGACTCTGATTTCCCAGCTGCCATGGTCTTTATTGAGGAGTGAAAAGAGAGATTAAAATCGTAGGCCGCTTAGGTGAGCAGTCTGGCTCAGTGTAATTCAGCTGACATCAAGACGATGAATACATTTGATTGGCAATCTCCATTCAGATATCAGAGCATCTTACCACAATAATAACCAAAAAAAGAGTGGCTCTTATGAAACCGAGTGCTTCTGGGGAACACAACTGATGTTAAATGCTGGTGTTTTGTGAATCATCATTCATGGAATCTATTGCTGTATCAGCAACAACCCATTAAACACTCTTGGCATCTCTTATTTCTTTGGCTATCCAGGACAGCAAGTCTCTATGAAAATGCAGCCAGTTTGTTCCAGTTATTGACTTTGGCACTGGTCTTCACTGTACAAACGGCTTTATGAAGAATATATACTTAGCAGGCTTAGCTTAAATAGAAGTGACGTTTGGCATCTTGCTAATTCTTTCAACACTGAGTGCAGCTGCTATTTGTTTTGGCTTTAGTATTGGAACTAGCAGTAAAGTTTAAAGTTTAAAAGGCATCAGAAGAAATATTAAATTTGAGGGTTCATAGACACTGGAGATTTTACTTGTATAAGAGGCGCAGCTGCATAGGGAGTGCCAGTCTTCAAGTGTTGAATTGGGATAAGCCTCTTTAGGTATCAAAGTGGACTGTAGTGTAGTCAAAGAATGAACAGATTTTCAGTAACACTAACTATAGGCTCCTAAAGACAGCTGCTCACTCAGTATGCTGCACAGCATCGCATAGAATACCAGGCGTGCCATTTATAATAGCCCCAAGACGATTGGGAATTTCTTGCTTTTCCATTGTTATATCATTATGATTTCCTGGATGTGGATTAAGCCTTTTAACTAAATCCGTGCTAGTGGTGATTTACCAGTCACCTGAGTTTAGGCTTAATCTGGCAACTGATCCTTTATGAAAACCTAAAGGACATCATTAGAGTTTACCTCTGGTTAAATAATTTCCGAGAGTACAACTACATTTTGCGTCCACTGTGCATCAAATATAAGCTGATGAACGTCATTCCAGAGATATTTTTACAGATTTAATACATGATTGCTTTCTCAGTTTAAATTTCAAGCCACTCTTACTTATTGTGGCTTGGTTCCAAGTTTAAGAAGAGATGCTGAGTGGTACATCAGGTGTGCAGTGGCCTTAAAGGTCTAGTATGATTTGATATCTAGTCTGTTGTGACCTTTTTAGGTCTGGTATGTTGTGATAACCCTGTCTGGGTCTTTGATAGTGTTTCATGAGCTTTGTGTGCGTACTCCCTTTATGAGCAAGTTGACCATCACCAAAAACATGGTGGCCGTTGGATCCTCTTGTAAAGTCATAATACTGAGAGATAAAGACAAATCAGGCAAATGGGTCTCCACAGTGAAGGCCTAGTGTGGTAGTAGTGTAGATTAGCACCAGATGATGAGGAGGTTTAGCTTCTGACAATACAAACAAATGCTCCATTCTTCAGCGAGGGAGGAGTATAAAGAGATGATTGTCTTTTGGTTGAATGCTTGCTGGCTTTAGAGCTAAGTCTTTTGTCACCTTGCTAGTGTACAGTTATAGGCTCTCTGTTGCATTGGTCGATTTGTTTTAGACATTTTCAGGTGGTGGACCAGGAGTGACATTGATGTTTGTAAAAACCCACCATTGCATACACTACCATGCCATTGCCACATTAGTGTCAGTAACTTGCTGAAAATGATCTACCACCAACTGTCTAATGGAGAATCTGGCAGAGGATCGCTGAAAAAATTCCAAACGGATGGGCTATGTTTGCTAACTGTAAATCTCTGTAGCTGTCTTGTAAGCTATAAGTAAGTGGAAGTTTAAAAGAGATAATGAATAGTGAAAATGAAGTAATGATGAAGTTAATAATGAAGTGGATGGTCCCATAAATTCCTGTTATTTAGGGCTGCAGTATCTGCTGGCTTTGAGTCCAACACTCCAAGCAGCCTGATTCCACTAACAAGCATTTATAGAAAGCAGTGGTGAGGCATGACTATTAGAGCCAGGCCTTCAGTTCGGACTGCAGATGTCAAGGGAAAAAAAGGATAATCCACCTCTAGGATAATTCAAATTTCTGCTAGCCCCTCTGTGGGATTTATGGTGCCAAGGTAATGTTAGTGCACATGAGGCTTTTTTGGCCGTTCTAGATTAAACACAGACATTTGAAGGTTGTAAAAATGTTCAGGCTGTTTTATTTGAAGCTTGCAACAAACATAAACATGTATCTTACTTTATATGTTTCAGTATTACAGTAACCCTTTCAGTAAATAGCCCTGGCATAGAGCCGCCACTACTGGACGGACTGCTGCTTGTATTCAGTCAGCCCCACCCATTAGAAATCAAAACATGATTGGTGGCCAACTTCCTAATTATGTTGGTGGTGAATCTAATGTAGCTTCTGAAGGCCTAAGCAGTGGCGAAAGTAGCTTGGCTTGATGGGACGTATTCCTTTGGGAAGGTCAAGGTTTTAACCCTGTTGTGTCCAATGACAACGTAACCATGAAATAAGCCTGTTACTACAATACTTGAGTTTAAAAACAGCAAGCATGATGATTCTAGTAAGTGGAGAAAAATTACAGACATTACTTTTTTTATTTGGTGGAAAGGCTCTGCAGATTCCCTACTGAAAGAAAGTAACTAAGTAGTGAATTCAAGTGGTGCATAGTTGGAACAAACACCTGTAGACGTTATGTCTTGATGGAGCCAGTTTAGCATAAGTGCCATAAATAGCCAAGCATTTGTGTTCTTGCTTGCTCCCTCTCTGGCAGTCACTTTATATACACATTTCATTAGTTATGCGCACTGACTTGGCCTGCTGAAATCCTGCTGAGGTAGGACTGGGTTCTGCATTCTTTACCAGTGACATACTGCTTTTTCACTACATGCCATTGCCTGCCACACATTCTAGGAGATGGCAATGGATGGATGTTGGTTTAAGGGATGACTGAGTAACTGTATGTGTTCATGTATGTAGGGCTCTGGTCCTGTGGTACCTACTGGGCTCCTCAGTTCTCTCAGCATTGAGGGAGTGTGTGAGAGACTCAGGCAGATCGAAGGACTGGACGACAGCATGATGGAGCAGTACACCACCACTGTCAAAAAGGTACTCCAAAAACAGTTATTTTATTGGCTTGAAAGCCGACATGCTTCTCTGCCATGACCTTTTGCATCAGTAAGTGTAAGGGCTTAAACAGGTTCACTGGCTGTTTAAACTTAGAGTTAAAAAAATATTAAAAGCTGGGGAAAATGGGACTATAATTAGACTATAACAACACCCACCACAGCTCTCAGCATCAGATAAACAGCATAAGATGTTTCTGTCCATCCTGCCACTGTGAGAAGACAACCCAACAAAGGTTCTGGAAGGATGCGTAGCTGTCAAGAAGCTGTTACTGTCAAGAAGCTGTTACTTTAAAAATACAAAATACACACAAAAAAGAAGCAAATGTGCCAATCAAACAAGGAAGCTGCTGAAGTTCTCAGAACAATAGACTGACCACCCCAGAGTCCAGACCCTTAATGTCAGAAAATATGTCTGGGATTACCTGAGAAAAGAAGGAAAAGAAAACAAAAGAATGGAAGATGTTATAAAGACACACACGAAATCCAAAAATGTGTGCTATGTTTAGTTGTTGAGACGTCTGTATTGTATTGATATAATTCTTGATTTCTGTGCTTGCCTGAAATTCAGCAGTTAGACGCTACGTAGCCCTGGCTCTCAAATAATCAACAACAGGTTTATTACACCAAAATTCTAAATGTTTTGCTGACCACGGTGGTACGCTGCCATTTCCTCTAGGCGTGGCAGCATTTTTTCTTGCTTGTCCATTGAAAACATTGGACCATCAACTGTCTGCCATCATAATGTAAACGCAGCATGAGAGCAGGCAGGAGACTAAAATGTGCTGTGCAGGGGTACTCTGTCCCTGAATGCACCCTTCAACCCTTTTCTTGCTTCTATTGCAACTAAATGGCCTCCTTTGAAAATGGAAGCCAGTGGACATGTACCCTAAGAGGTCATAAATCCAAATGGTCATAAATTCCCTGCGTTGTTTACTAAGAGAATTGAACATTGATATTTCTCCTTCTGGGCAATGGCTGGAAATCAACCTCTCAAAAGAACTTTGTTAGCTTTCACCCACCGCAAAAACACCATCAATGGAAAGACCAGCCTTATTTTCTCCAAGTGATGAACACAGGTTTCACCTTAAGGGCCTGTTTTACCACTGAACACAACCTGAGGGTGGCAGTGACCTGAGTAATGGGCTTCAGACCTTCATCTTCCAACCTACCAGCTGTGCAGCAGCGGCCTTCACATTCAAAGATCTCCATTGTAGCTGAGGAGGGAGCACCAAGCACAAGCCTGCCATTTGTTTTTGCAAAGACTTCACAGGCTAAAATAAATAAAAACTCACAAGAGCTTCTGCACGTCAGTGAATAGTGCTGATGACTCTCACAGTCAGTCTAAAGTCAGCTTGTAAATGTCTGCACATCCAGGCAAACATCAACGGCCGAGTCCTGTGCCAGTGTAACCTGGATGAGCTGAGGAAGGAGATGAACATGAACTTTGGAGACTGGCATCTCTTCAAGGCAATGGTAAGGTTATTCACTCATTTGAATCATGCTTTACCCCAGTCTAATCTTAGTGTGTCACCTGGTATACCATTGTAATGTTTGTAGCGTTGAAGGGTTTGTATGCATTGTGGCATCAACTTGACTTCAACCTCCCCCCAACACTTACAGCCTGATACTTGAGGCTTTCTAGCACAAGCCCTCTTTTGCGAAGGAGACTGATGCGCAGTTGAAATCAGGAACACATGTAGCTTGTGTTGATCAGATTTCCATTTTTGCTTCCACAAACGAATGTTGTGTTGCCAGCAAGCACGCAGCCATCTGGTCCATGATGGCGCCTTTCTGAATGAAGGAAGGTTATTGTCAGTGGGAGCTTGGTATCCACTCGACGATCTGAATAGTTTGACTTTTACGAGAAAGTAGCATTCTTCATGCTGAAAACATGAGAAGTAGAAGGAGCAGAGGACATGGGCTGTGGGATTCTTGCACACTGTTTTTCCCTAAATTCCAATGTTGACTGTCCAGTTAATGGCATTAAATACATTCGTTCTTGAGAAGATAGTAAACACTGAATAGAGGACCTTATACTGATAGTTACAATGATTTCTTGCATGGCTAATAATGAAAGCTTACTTTATCATGCTGTGACTTTATGTATTAAGAGTAGTGGTTTCTTAGTCCTAGTCCTGGAGTTTCTCTGCTCCGAACACACATGATGCCACTAATTAGCTAATTAACCCTTTAAAAAGAATCTTTTCCCAGTGTTACATTCAGAGACCTTGGCAAAGTCCCCTTTAATTGATTTAAATCAGCTGCAATGTTCATGTTCAACCTAGTAGAATGTGTCTAGAGTTGAGACTTTCCCTGCTATGGTGTTTTCTGTTACCATATAAAGAAACACAAAGCTTTCTTTATTGTTAAACGCCCTGCAGTGCTTTCTTTGGTGCGAGTGTGCGAATGCATCGGTGATCATAAATTTCTTATAATTGATTTGCTTAATCAGAGCAGGAATAAAATGTGACTACTGAGTGACTTTTGTTCCTATTCATCATTTGTTCCTGATCCTAATGGTACACAATATCTGTCCAAAGGTTCATAGGCTCCTGCTGATCCAACCTCTATTTAGAACTCAAGGTCATAAAATGGGAACTTTATCAACCATTGGTGAGGTCAGATACTGATGTTGGATGATCAGCTCATTCCAATGCCTTTATCAAAGAGTCTGGTAGAAAGGGCAATTTCAATGACACGCAAAGAGCACTTTTAAAACAGAAACAACAAAAACACCTCTACCGGGAACAGAAGGAACACCTTGACTTTAAAACTTGCATTGCTGTGAAAATCACACTTCCCTGTATCCGTTGTGGATAGCCAGTTAGAACTGACAGTACAGGAACTAACAGTACAGGTTTTCAGGAACAGTGCAGTGTAGTAAAGTTAGCAAAGCTCTTGTAGCACAGTTGGTTTGACAGCGGCTGAATCCCAAACGCTACCTTCCACGCACTTTGCAAGTTCTGGCTTTTATACCAAAACATTGTGTACGCATGGCTGAATCCAAAATGGCTGTTTATTAGACACACGCAGGAATCATTTATCCAATGTTGTGCACTATGTAGAGAGCAGGAAGTCATTTGAGATTCAGCGAGTGTTTTTGCTCGGGATGTTGAATGATACATCTGTATGGGCTGCTTTTCACATGCAGTGTGAGGACCCATATTCGTCATGTCAGTCAGACAAAGCTTTTTTGTGCAGTGTGAGTATATAAATCCCAATTTTTGCCCGTACATGATGGGCTTTAGGCTGTAGTACACTACCAATTGTGTACAAACTACCCCAGGAACAGTGATCTTTCTGGATACCAGGTATGTCTGCCTCCGTGGTCTGCCTTCAAGCAATTACAAAATTTGAATTGGCCTCAAAAACTTTCCTGTAAAGTATAGATAAAACAGTACAGGTTGAACCTGGAATTTTGCACATATATTTGTCTACTATTATACATTTATCCAGTATTACAGAGCAATATGCCATAAGGCTTCAGAATCCGCATAGACAAGTTAAATGTGCTTTGAGACACGTTTGTGAGGATTTAGACATGTTTGTGATCACTGAAGCAAATTCTAAACACCGAACATGTCTTAACTGACTACACTTCTGTGCTGTGGCACTGTTTTCCAGGTGTTGGAGCAGAGGCAGGTGGAGAGCCAGCTGCTGCAGGAGGAGTGTGTAGGTGGCAGCGAGCAGGGCAGCAGTGTTCTGGCCCAACCGGATCCCCCCTCCCGTCCTGCTACTGCCCCACACGACAGCACCCTGCAATACAGCCTGAATCTCAGCTTTGAGGAGCTCAGTACAGCTGGCCTGGAGGAACCTGCCAGGCAACTCAATAACCACTGGACAGTGGGTGCAAACTTAAAACACTTTCTCTGTCAAATAAATAATTCTAGACTGTCCACTTGAACTGCACTCTCACTCAACACTTAAGCCAGGAGCATACCCCACGCAAGTATTCAGACAAAAAAAACATGACTCTCAGCCAACACATTACAAAGTGCATGGTCTCGTGGTGCATAGTTAACATGCCTTCTTACATTATAAACCATAGTACTGAAGGGGGCGATAGAGGACCAGTCACACTGAGCCAGGGGCCAGACTCTCAGAACGCCCCAGGACAGTGATAACCCTGTAGAACAGGGGTATCCAATTTAGAAAGCGGGAGCTCACATGATCAGTTGTTGCGACTAGCTGATTAAGCAAGTGTGATCAGGAGTTCCTGCTTGTTTGAGATCGAAGACCTGTAGCCACACCGGCCGGTGGATAAGGATACCCTACTTTAGGACCATTAGAAAGAGAACTGATTCCAATTCATTATAAATTGTGTAGAAATCCAGTGAGAAACCCATCAAAACTCACATGAATTTCACCTACGTTGAATTACATAGGTCACACTACATACAAGGTTACTAATGACAGGTGTCCTAATGGTCTCATGACGGTAATGACATGACAAACTTGACCTAGGAGCCCCTTGAGACCAGCTTTCAAATAGCACAGCTAACAAAGCCCTTTACAGAAGGCCAGGATTAAACTAATGTATTACAATCAGTTGTCATAATTATAATAATAAAATCAACAGTAATATGAAATAAAGAAAACTCATGCATGACACTTTTCTAAACACTGAAGTTTCTGACAGCTTTTGTAATGTAAATTAATCTTATTTTGTTTATTTTCTTTTTATGCATTTATACACTGTAACATAATCAACATAAAACTAGCACAAATTATTAATTTAACAGAGTCACTGTTTCCATACACATCCTCACTCTCTTCCTACTCTACCCATACTGCTCTGTCATTGGTAGAAAGCAAAATAAGTCAAATGTCACCTTTTTCTGTAATTTGTAGCCCATTGTTATGCCATGACTACCTTAGGAAGTCCTATCCTTGTTTTGAGAAGACTCTTTCAGAAGGTCGCTAGCTGGTCTCAAAGTGGTCTTAGGTTAAGATTGTCATGAGACCATTAGAACGTTAGAATCCAGGTCCTGACATACAATTCCAGTATCCACAACTGCAATAAGTATGCTGACTGTTTTGGAGTGTTTGCACAGGAGAAAAAAATAGCAGGAGTGTGCAACCGCTAAATTGATCTTGGAGAAAGGCCCAAGATTAGGCCTATGTCTCTCTTGTCAAGCCCCTGCTGCAGCACTCAGAATGCAGCTTCACTTTGTTGCGTTATAAATTTTCATGTGACACATTTGAAACACTTGAAATCGATTTTGCATCGCTTGAAGCTGTTGAGTTTGCACACTTGTGTGGAGTATGTTTCCAGCCTTCGGCACAACCTACACACTTAGAAGGCATTGTCTGTGGGATGTCTGACTAAGCAGTCTTTCATACAAAGGGGAGGTGTACTTAAAGTGCCCGCTTGCATTTGCTATATTTGTGAATGTCTGCATGAAGTGTATTTATAAATGCATTTGCAAGTGTGGGTCAATTGAGAATGAAAACATTCATTAAGCACCTGTTTTGGGTAGTCTTGTAAGAGGCCAGTAGACGCTGACACAAGACTTTGATACAGTCATTAAGACCTGTACAGTGCCGTTAGGATCCGGACACACCATGCTGACTGTCTGCTATCGTATGCTGTCAGGCCTACAGTGAGAATTGTTGGCTGACTGTCGCCCATAGTTTGTTGACAAGCAAGTATATGGCATTTTCAATAGGGCAGTTGCGAACACAG
Organism: Semaprochilodus insignis; assembly: GCA_034552555.1. Lineage (NCBI taxonomy): Eukaryota > Metazoa > Chordata > Actinopteri > Characiformes > Prochilodontidae > Semaprochilodus > Semaprochilodus insignis. Next base: position 16,030,323 of record CM067483.1, on the reverse strand, counting down.
ATCGTTTTTCAAGTACTGAAGGGATTGGCATTTGAAGTATTTGTGCTATTTGAATGTCCATGTTTTTAAAACACACGTATTTGAATATCATTTTTCCAGCAAGAAAATCTTTGATATTGCTTTGAGTAAACACAGACAGCACAGAATTTCTGAAGTTACTGTGATAATACCATAACATGGAATACCCTACTCTGCTCTACTTTTTGTAATACGGTTATGGTTATGTAGAAATCATGTGTTTTACACTCATCATCAAGAAATAGTTGCACCCAGACGGACTCAGAACCAACAGGATTGATGGTTTGATATTGTGAGACATGCAAATGATTCAAGTTTCATGCTCTGCCGCGCATGTGATGTAAGCATGCCTTATCGCCATACCTGACTGTCTATATAAGGTCGTCCTGTTCCACATGCTCTCTATTCTGTGGTGTTGGTAGCATTCTTTGCAAGTGAAGTATGCCTCAGAGAAGAGCTCGAAAGCAGTTCGAGCAGTTGGAAGAGTTTGAGAGGGGTCACATTATGGGGATCTGGGAAGCGGAATGGTCTTAACGACATATTTCCTGTCATACCAGTCATGTGGATATTACCATAGTACGCTGTGGGTGACAGTGGATAGAAGAAGGCACGCACCAGTGACGTTAAGGATTTGGGATACCTACACAAACCACGGAGAGGGAGAAACTACAGATTGTCTGACATGTGCGGAGTGATTGCGGACACTCAGTGAGCAGTGATGCCCTTCATGAGTAATTATGTTAGTGCCAGCACAGGACTACACAGACCCAGCAACTCCCCTTAACACCACGCCAACATTGCCAAAGACTGCAATGGTCATCTTCAGTGATGAGTCCCCCTTTTGTCTTGATGGAGACGACCAACAAAACCATGTGTGGAGGCACCTTGGTCAGCACCAGGATAAATGGTTTGTTGTCAAGTGTCACATGTCCAGAAGGCCTGGTGTCACTTCACCTCCTCCTCTACCGCAAAATCTGCAGGAACCATGTGAGAATATTCAAGCTGCATGGAATGGATTATCACAGGACACCATTAGGAAACTCTACCACTCCATGCTGAGTCGTTTGGCAGGTTGTTTTAGCAAACATGGCATCCTGACGCCATACTGAGAGACACTACTCCTGTACGTGTAGCTCAATGAATATTCCCCATATCAGTCTAAATCATCATTTATTGTTCCTGGTAACCTTTATCCTCTTTCTGAATAGCATTTCAATCCGACACTTCCTTCTAGGTGCAGCTATATGTTTGATGATGAGTGTATATCCTTGTTTAATGTGAAATATTTAGCTTTAGGTAACACTTAAGCCATACTACAAAACATTGACATAACCATCCCATAAACATGTTCTTTCAGATGTCTTATGCTGTCCTAAGTTGTTGTGCCATGAGTTGTTGTTCAGTGTCATGTTACCGTTAGCAGTAATTGTCATAATACTTTACATCATAACGTGTGATGTTAGACAGCATGTGACGTAAGCTCTCATGAGATCAAATATTATGGCAACTGTGATGACAATTGTTGATAATAGTAACATTACACTTACATTACATTATTCATAAACAGCCCATGACTTGTTTATGGCATCATTATGACCATGTTATTCACAACATGAAAATTTGAAGCTTATAAGACCTCCAAACAGTCCATTCTTCACTTAGACTATTGCCTGCTCCTGCAGTAGAAAGTTGCTCCCGTTCACGCAGGCGCATTAAGTGGGTGCAAGTCAGCTGACAGTTGTAGTCTTTGTGGTACAAGTGCAAATTCTCACAGAAGACACCGGAAGGTGATCGTAAGTCGACTGGCCCTAATTCTTCCTCCTCAGGATAATGTGTCTCTAAGGGTAGAATATTTGTAACCCTACTCACACGTATATATGCTTATTTGTGTAGTACATAATAAGCTGTACCTAATAAAGTGGGGACAGAGTGCACACAGCAGCATATTAATATAGACAAGTGTTCATATATGCTGCACAACGTGTCTTACACAACCACACACGCTGTCTTATAATTGTATAAAACACACAATCTGCAAACATGTGCACACACTGGTGTATTTTCTGTACACCGCCTTTCGTCCTCAACAAAGAAGCAGAACTTAGCTTCTGCTTTTCAGTAGTCTATCAGCAGGGTGAAAATAGCCTGTGGTTTACTGGGTGACAAACGGAGAGTTCTCTGACCTGGATGAGCAGAGGAAGTGAAGAGCTGACCTGACTCGCACACAAGCACACACACATACACACATGCACTTAATGTGGGGCAGCATGAGAGAGGCCCTTTCTGTCACATAGGGATGGCTATTTCTGCACTTCACTCTGCTTGCGCTAAGAGAGGTGTCGTTCCACATGTACCAAACGCACAAAAACTCAGTAACAAGTAGAGAGTCAGTAACGGTTTGAGATTATAATCAGTGTTAAGGGTGATGGTGGGTTCAGAGTGTTTTTGTGTATTGTTTAGTTTTGTTTGTTGAACAGTAGAGATTCTTGTCCGGAGTTCTCTGTATATGTTAGTGCTTTAATAAGAAATCCTTGAGCATTTTATGGGGAATGGACCAAAATCATTTTTAAAAAGCAGACATTACAGGAATTTTAAACATGATTTTAGGTAAGATAACTTTTTGCGTTCAAGTCACAATAAAAAAAAAAATCTAAGCAGAGTTAAGTCATTAAAGTCGTTTAGAGTGATGTGATATGCCATTATATAGAAACGTTTTCACTGTGGTGGTGGTGACGGGACCCAGATGTCAGAAGTCTTTTAAAGGAGCAATATGTAAGATAAATCTGTCAAATTCGTACTCCTCACAGTCATAGTCACTGCAAGTTCAGCATAAAACTTCATCCCTTTATTCAAAAGCGTCTCCAGCGGTGGCAAGCCTTGCTAACTGTTGTTTTGCTTCTAATTATGTCACTCCTTTTGTTTTTGAATGTTCCTTGCCGAGAGCAGACTGCTCATGTGGGGACTAAAGGCAGGCTAAGGCTACAGGGACTATCACTGGCTAACTGGTTAGCATGATAACTTCAGTGGATATCTTTGCAACATGATACATAGATTTCAAAACTGTTATATTTTTACATTCTGTTGATAATTTTAGTTACTTTAGGAATGTTTTAAACTAACCGTTCATATTGCTACTTTAATGCCTCTCAAAGCTACCCTACAGAAAGCTATAACATAATCTACACATATTTTTCATAGTTTTGAGATAAACTTTTGGCCTAATTTATAGTGCTTTCAGGATACATGCAGATTGTTGCAAGGCAAAAATAAATATATATTCTCTCATGTTAACCACTATTTTACCTTTATGGACATTACATACAAGCTTAATTTCTTCTTTTCAGACAGTGAATAAAAGGTCCACATTTTGACCCCTATTGATCTCTATTGTTGCGGTGAACCATTTCACATGAAACCAACCTGAAGGACTTTGTTTGCATCTCAAAAACTGAATTATACAGAAATATATAAACGATGTAATAAATGTTTTTCTTTTCCCTGTAAAGTACTTTACTTCTGATGGCATCAATATGTCTGTTTATGTGTGTGTTATCTTTCCCCTCAGGTTGCGAGTCACAGGACTTCTAGCATGTCTAGCCTGAACTCTCAGGAGTCCTCCAATGACATCAGCAAGCTGACAGACCGACAGCAAGCCGAATACCGCTGCGCCTACCAAGACTACATTTCCCACATGGCTCAGCTGGAAACTGAGAGAGCAGGCCAGACCATGCTGGGTTCTGAAGACAAGGCCAAAGACGGCGAGCAGGAAGGTCGCAAGCCCTTTAAAAGAAACTCCAAACCTGCAGACAGCATGGCAGACTACAGTAGTGCCCAGGATGCCGGCCTGCTCCATCCCATCACCGAAGAAGATGAAAAATCTGAGTCCGGAGCCGTTCGCAAAGCCTCTGTGAGCCGAGGCCGCTACCACGATGTAGATAGCCAAGAAGAAGAGGAGGATGAGGAGTCTGGCCCAGAGGAGACAGACGCAACCCCCCTGCTCTGGGAAGAGCAACGGGCAGCTGGAGAACAGCCGCCCCTGCCAAAGGCTGTGAAAACCTTCATCTCATCCGTCACATATGACAAGAAGGAGTCCTCAGACTCAGGCATGAGATCAAGTGGCAGCTCCTCAGACCGCTCCCTACAAGATGAAGATGAAGAGGATGAGGTAAACTCGCAGGAGAAAGCAGTGGGCCAGGAGGAGGAACGTCTGATCCAGTTGGTGCTGGAGAGTCCAGTGCGGAAGCGCCTGAGTGATATTCAAGACCCTACCGTAGCCCGCATGTCCATCTGTTCAGAAGCCCCATCTGAGGGAAGCCCACCGGCCAGCAGCCCTGAAGAGAACTGGCCTGCCTCTGCTGTCACCAACCTGAACCGTGCTACCAACGACTTGCCTCTAAACAACAATAATGGCAATGAGGAGGGCCAAAATCACAGCACTCCACTCATCATTGGGCCGGGCACTGCCACATTACCCAACCAGAACTTGCTTGGAGGCCGGCTGCGGAGAACAACATCTTCCGGGCGGGACACAGAAGGGGATGAAGAAAGGGAGAGCGTGCTGTGAAAAGCCACCGTGGTCCACAGCACCGGTCACCGGCCTTCGTTCTGGAGATCTGCCTTCCTGAAGACAGTTAACATATTGAGAAGACCTTGATTGTCTGCATGAGCTACATTAGTGTTAGGTGAGAAGGGAGGCTGGTCCTGGAGATCTGCCTTATAGCAGAGTGTAGTTCGAGCCACGCTTGCTCCAGCGAAGTAACTTTTTCAGAGGTTATTGATTGGCTGGATCAGGTTAGTAAAATGGGGAAGAGCAGATTAACAGGTTGTTAGATGTAAGTTAGTACTAAACGCTACAGGAAAGTAAATCTGCAGGAGAAGGGTAGGTGACCACAGATCTACAGGAAGGAGGGTTGGTGACCGCTGGTTTGCATGGAGAACAGATAAATTAAATTAAGTCAGTCTGTAATAAAAGTCTTCTGCCCTGCATATTTTGGTGTTTTCCTGACCCAGCTAACCAGTACATACAGCCCTATGTATGTTCGCATAACAAGAATCCATGTCTAGGGAAAATGTATCAGAATTTTGGAGCTGGATTGCTGTGGTGGGCACCACAGATAAGGGTACAAGCCCTCTAATACATGCCCCAAAATGTCTCTTGTCCAGGGGTGCCCAGTCCTAGTTTAAGGGAACTACCAAACTGGAGAGTTCAGATCCCACACTCGACTAATGCATTCACATGCCCCTGAGAAGGCCTTCATTATGCAGATCAGGTGTTGTGGATTGGAATGGGAGCAAATCTCTTCAGGATGGTAAATCTCCAGGATCAGGATTGTTCACTGTTGCTCTTTAATGTTTACATTACAGTAGATAACACAAGCAAAACAAGCTAGCAATTGAAATGCAGTTGCTAGCTAACAGAACTGTGCTTCCTTTGCAAGAGGTTCAGTTTTACCACTTGACATCAGGGACACATCTAAATGTTTTTTCAGGGAGGATTTTTCCACCACACTAACTTAAATTATATCCATGGGCTTACAACCGGATTGTCTGTTGGACGATGTTGATTAACCCACCATCGCTCCCTAATTTAAGCTCTGAGTTGACATTCCCAATGATGTTTAGCCCAAAGCGCCTTGTGATTGTTCTCATTACAAGATCACATATGGCTTTGGGAAACTAGAAAACCACTAAAATGTGCAGGGCAGGGACCATTTGGTCATACCGTGCTCCGGTCAAGCACTGCAGCATAAAACCTGGAATAGGTAATGCTAGATTTGATTAGCCTTTAGACAGATAAGACCAATCATAAAGGGCTAGCGGTTGGGCTTTCATTCAAAGCTGAAACTATTGTCAGTGATTGCTGCACAGAAAAGCCAGTGTAGCTGCTAACTGTGCTGTTACTTAGTGATACCTGATATTGACTCTAGACTAGTCATCATGGAATTTGCAGTCTGTAGGCAAGAACATGGATAAAGTGAGAACTGCATCAGATGGTCAGTAGGCTCACTGTCAGACGAAGGACAAGGGTCAAACTCTCTCAAAGTAACAAGTGACCAGATATAAAATCATCTCATTAAACTGAAGCTGTTGGAGTTTTCAGAGAATCGAAAAAGCGTATTCATTTGTAGCAGTTAGGTGCTAGAAAAAATGCAATCAGAAGTGAAGTGAGACTGTAACTGTTTATAGTCCGTGCTGTGAAACTGGTATTGTGGATTGTTAAGTGTGTTGGAATTCTTCATTAACAGTAGGTTAGTGTACTGTAACGTGTATTGGTGGAACATTAGTGAACTGTTGTCACAATGAGGAAATAAATGTGCGTGTGGTGTTTCTGTAATGTGTACACCATTTTTAGACATTGTGATCACTCTGCGGAAGGCGAATGCTTTCCACTACTATTTATTAACTGTTTGTGCAGATCAGTGTTACATCCGGTGAATAAAAAAAGCTTTCTGTTAGAACCTTGCACCTCTGTAAGTGTGATGTGCAGTTGATACTGCCTAAAACGCATGGCCATGTTTAAGGAAGTAATAAAGATTTCTACACTGTGACCAGTTTTTCATTTGAACCCCTTTTTATTTTGTGCTATTCATTTTAGGTGTCTGTATAATTTACTCCACAGTGTCTGATAAAAATCACCCACCCTAATTATTGTAGAACACACGGGTCAATGTTGTTGTTGGGTCACTTATCTTCAAGCCTTCATATTTCATCTCGTCTCTAAGGCTACCGCTGTACTGCTGAGTGGCTGTTCTGAAAGCTTATCTGGGAACTTTTTTTATCTGGGACTTTTATGACAACAAATTCCAGTAAACAGAAAATTCTAGCTTATTCTTTAACAACACTTCAGTATTTTTCACTATGTGCCTTTTTTCTCCTAGCTTTCTCTAAAGTGTTGGTTTAACAAGTGAAGAAAGTTATGGCCACTAGTTTGTAGCAGTTCAGTCCACAGTGTATGTGCTATTATTAAGTAATAATTATAATTATGAAAAGACCCTGTGACTCTGATCATATTAAGGCCTTTGTGCAAAAACGTCCAAACCTTCAGAGTTTATGCCAGTGCACGCTGTCATTAAAGCTTAAGAGGGACATGCACCAAATATGAGATTCTGAAATTGGTGAAAACATTCAGAGATCCTCTGTTAACTCTATTTGTTACAGTGATAATATCATGTGTAATGATTCTACTGTATAGTGTAGCACAATTTCAGTTCTCACTAATAAAACCTTCAACCTTGTTGTACCTGTAACGGTTTAGCGTAACAGTAAAACTTAATATATCCTTGCATGTAAGAGCCGACTTAATATTCACCCACTAGAAATGAATTTCAATGTGTGTAAATTAGTACTGTGAAAAAAGAGGTGGGCAATAAGGCAAAACATAATATTGCAATACTTCAAGAAATGTTCACAATACACAATATTTATTTTTGAGACATTTGTTCAGGTGGAACAGAGAAAAAAACAAGTAGTGCTACATTTTTAAACAATGCTATTAAAATCTGTGAACACAATGATTATTATTCAGTTTTATACATACTGTGTCACTCTACTGTGTCGCACTAAAACCAGGACAAATTCTGCTCTCTTTGTAATGAAACGTGCAGTTGGCCATGTCCTGCAAGTACTGATGGTATCCATGATCATAAGCATATTATATTGTGGCATAATTCATCAGGATAACAATATACCGCTGTTGTCGGAACAAAACCTTGTTTTTTATTTATGTCGTTTTTTTAGTTTCTGACACAATTTGAAAACGCCTGATGCCCTTTGTGTGTACTTTGTGTGTAAATTTCATGATGAACAGACCAAAAGAAATGACCTTACATTACTTGGGGGAAAAAAGTCTGGTTCCATTGACTTACATTAAAAGTACGGTATGTTTTTTTCCTTCTCCTGTAAAGTCAAGAATTTGGAGATACAAGGTTTTGTACCTACAGCAGCAACATATTGTCATATTACACAGTCCTATGTGAAATGAAAATAAGCACATTCAAATTTCATTTATACTCATAAAAACGTCCACACTTAATTAAAATGAAGCAGGAACAGCTTTGGGTTCCTAGTAGTGAGAACTGGAACCATACGTAAATAGTCTTCCAGGTAGTAGTTTGATGTATCAGAACTGGGCATGCCTCATTTTTCTTTTTCACTAGGCGGTTCTGACTGCTGAATTACTGCTGAGTCACTACTGAATGCCACTGACTGATATTCCCAACCGTTGGAATAGGAATTATTTGCATTGTGTTTCCGATTGTTAAGTGGCAATGCAAAGTGTGCACATCTGTACAGATGTCTGAGAAGCTTTATATTTTTGTACTATGTTGAGTAAGAAATAATTAGTTGTAAAATGTTTAAACTGAATATCCGACATTAAAACCCTCTTTACTGTAAGGCTACTTATACAGTGTTTGTTTAACATTGGTTTATTAATTAGGTCATAAACACCTTGAAAATATTAATTAGCAGTAATAACACATGAATGAAAGGGCAGCAGAGACCTGTTGTTTGCCAGATAGTGCGCCCACATTCATCTATACTGTTAAAGCAGCGTTCAATGTCTATATATCTTACTTACTTGGCTCACAGTTTTCTTGTTTATTTATCTTAACTGTTTATGACTTTCTTATTAACCATTAATAACTCATTTAAAAATCTAAATCAACCCTGTATAAGAATAGTCTCATTGGAGCGTGGTGCATGTTGGATTTAAAGCTAGAGCTTGTGACATTCCACAGATACACATAGAGAACAGGCTGGCGCTTATTATTAGGGGTTGTATGTTGCAGATGTGCCAGCAGGTGGCGTGCTCTTCATACATACAGTGGTCGGCTGGAGATCAAAGGTGCAGGCTCACTCACTACTGCACGCTGGACTTGTGAAATCATGTTCAGAGAGGAAGAGCTGCAGGCGAAGCTGGCTTAAAAATACCAGCCTCGAAACTGCTTCACGATGACCACAAGCAGAGCATGAATGAGGAAGGCGACAGAGTGGGGAGTCTTTTTGAAAGCCCCTATAGTTAGTCATGTTATTACACATATACTAAGGTCTTACACTGCGGCTGTTCTGTTGAGGCTTATATCTGATCAAACCTGAGGCAGTGAGAAGTTATAGAGGATGACAGACAATGGCTTTAAAAATCAGACTCAGAATTGCAAGACGCCCCGATGAACTAGTTCAGCGGCACCTTTCAATGAAGCTACTGAAAGAAGCTGTGGGGAAGAGACTAGACCGCGAGCAACGTGCTTCTAGGCCATCATTCAACACTCAGCAGCTCAAGATCCAGTGAGGACCAAACCAGATAACATCGGATCACAAAGAAGCATCGTCATACGCCATATATGTTGCCAGATCCGTAGACATGTGAACCGTCAAAAGAAGAGCTAAAGTTCTGACAGTCAGTCTAGGTTACAGTGATACGCATATACACTGTAAGCTGAGGTGGCCTGTAGACACAAGCTTATAGAGCCTAGCTGTTCTCAGATTAGCTTTCGGAACAGCATCTGGACACTATAAGCACATGCTAGGCTTAAAAGCACCCAACCTCATATGTAGCTGATTGGCCAAAAAAGGTATCTGGAATTTGCTTCTTTGGTTTTGTGCTAAAGCTACATAGACTTCCATTAAGCATTAGCTGCCTGCATTAGTCTTGGAGCTCCAGTACAAAACTACAGAGACAAACTTGGGAACATTATCGCCAAGATTAATTGTGTTTGGGTTGAGGGCTGAGCAGAAGTTTTGCACTGGGCCAACAATACAATTGTAGATGACGTAGATTTCCAATAAGAATTAATGACGTTAGTCTCGCAGCTCCAGCACAAATCTAAAGAGGCAACCTTGGGAACGTTATTGGTGATCAATTGTGTTTGGGGTGAGGGCTGATCGGTAGTTTTGCACTGGACCAACAAGGCCAACATTACGTTTTAGATGACATAGACTTGCATTAAGAATTAGCTACGTTATACTTGCAGCTCCAGCACAAAACTAAAGAGGTGACCTTTAGACTCATAACCTTCTTGGCTGATCAGCTACGTTCGAGGTTAGGGACAAATTGTGTGAGCATCTCTTTTAAGCATACAGCGATACAGCCCCAATCCGCTATCAGGCACTTGCAGGCAAAGGTGGGCCTACACCCTACAGACTCCAGCAGACAGATCTGTTCAAATAAAGCATTTGATTTATTTTTTTTATATAAAAAAGGTACGATTTACAATTACTTTTATAAAAAGTTTCAGCATAATTAAGTACAGCATAACACCTTTGCAGCTTGGTAGTCCAATTTCTGCAACTATACAAGATACGACTCTGAAAGAGTTCACAAGGGTTTCACGCGTTTATGTCACACTCAACGTCCAGTCCTTCATGTGCCAAAAAAAGAATGACGCTGCTCGACCAACAAAAAAAAAGAGGGAAAAATACAGACTAAACTTTGTACAGCAACTAAGCACGGTGTCTCCTATATTCACACTGCATCTTCACGAAAAAGCGAAGACTTCTCGCTTCAGAGAGAAAACAGGGTCTTCTTGCCACCATTTTCTTCTTTTTCTTCTTCCATTTGTTTGTTTGTTTGTTTTTTTCCTCCCATTGATGGGAATATAGTGCTTCTTCCTCTTGAAGGAAAAAAAAGACTGAACAAGTCTTTAGATAAATAAATCAACGTCCGGACTCAATAATAACACATCACATAGATTGTCCTTTAGAAGCAATGTCTCTTGATTCGGTTGAAGAGAAAAATGATGAAGAGGAGGAGGAGGTGGTGGAAGGAGGAGGTGTTGGGGGGGGACAAAAAAACAACAACAACAAAAAAAAAACCCTCCAGGCCGAGAACAGAAATTGAGGGGAGAAGTCAGTTCCCAGGTCCTGTGTGTTCACGTCTTAACCAAACACCTGCAAAAGATTGAGAAAGAGAGGCGCATTGAGAAAATGCAAACAGGGCAGAGATCCGGACAGCCTGGCGCCACAGAGGAAGCCGCAGTTCTGACATTTAACCAAACACTGCAATAGTGAGCGAAACCCTGCGCTCCAGATGTAGCTGCACAACTTCTGCCTACACTTACGACTGCCTAATTAAACCTTACTCACCGCTCACAGGACTGGTTCAACTCCTCAAAGCCGCCAACACTTTACACACACTGACAGGGCAGATATTTAGGTTCTGATTTCAGTCCGAGCACAAATACGACTCTTCTATAGCTCACGTACAGACGCGTCACGGCCCCTGTTTCAGTCTGAGGTGAACAGAATGCAGGTACATGCGATAATAAAGACTGTATATTCACCTGATCAGCGGTACAGTGTCCTGCTGTCCTCTGTGATCAAATCTGACTGAAACTCCGGCGTCTACAGGGAGGAACACACAGCGTTATTAAAGCACACAGGCGAGCGTGTATTATACGTGCCGCTTATCTCCTCTACTCTCTCTAGTCTGTTGCTCGCTTCCAACAGTTGTCCGCTCGCTGGCTCGGTTACCTGTAGGGAGAGGATGCTGATGTCCGTGTTGAGGGTGGTCAGCGGGCTCCTGGCCGCGCCGTGTCCGGGCCGCAGGCTGCTCATGGCGGAGTGCGAGTCGAGCGCGATCTGCAGGTCCAGGATGTAGTCGATGACGTGCTGCAGGATCTCCATCTTGCTCACGTTCTTGTTCTGCGGGATGCTGGGCACCAGCTCCTTCAGCTTCGAGTAGCAGTCGTTCATGTTGTACAGCAGGCTGAGCGGGTCGTCCGCGGGGGTCTTGCTGCGCGAGATCCCGAGACCGGGCTCTGGCACCCCAGCGCCGCCTTTCCTCAGCGACCTCACCGGACTTATTGCTTTCATGCTGACGAGAGGGCGCGAGAGACGCTGGAAGGGTTTGGGAGATGTACGGTTTAGTCTGGCGTTTCTGTCTGTGTTTCTCTGCTTCGCTGCTGTTCTCTGCTTCTCCGTGTAAACGCACTGGATTAACGGACTGTCAACGCTCGTTTATATACCTCAGCAGGTGGGCGGGACCGAGAAGCTTCGAATGACGCGGATTGGCTCCGTTGCCGCGCCCGCGCTGCAGCGCTTCCCAATAGAGGGCCGCTGCTTCCGAGTTTCTAACCAATGAGAGCGCGGATGGGGCGGGGCCGCGCGCGCCCTTAGCCTCTTTTTTCCCCTCCTGCTAAAAAGTCACACCGGAGCCGGCTCCGATAAACACAGCGGGTTTAATGTTAGAGAGATGAGAGCTGTACGACACTGTACTGTTGACCAGAACCAAAACCAGGCTGTTATCTTCTCAGGCAGCAAACAGCTGCTCATTATTATGGACTGGCTGAGATATGTAACCTAAAAGAACAGAATGCTGCTTTGGGAAAGTTGTGCCTCTGTTTATCCTCCAGTCACAATGTAGGCTATATAAAAGAGTGCAGTGGTGCGTTTATGGGTGGCTGGTATGTGTATAATGGAGAATAACTGGCCAGTTATTCCTGATATTGGTGAGATGTGACTGTATATACAGTCGCCTGTGTGTGTGTGTGTGTTATCCACTGCAAGGCTGAGGAGGGGGGCTTGGATGGGGCTCCGCTAATGGGGTCCATTTAATGTGGGTGCTGACAGCCGAACTGTCAACGAGACTGTACATCTTCAACAGGACAGATTGGAGGAATGTGAGTCGGGGGGAGCATTTAGGGAACTAGATAAATAACATCTTAAGTATGTGTGAGGATGTGCGGTACATAGAATTGGATGAATGGAGGCACTGAAACAGTTTGTTAGCTTGAGAGCGAGCAAGGTAGTGTTCTGTGTGTGCTTGGACTGGATCTGCTGTGAGAGAATAAGAAGTCTGCAAGGCGAAGGCAAGGAGTCAAGCAGTCCGTGACAATAGTAATTAGAGAGTTATCCGAGAGACATCTCGGCTTCCCAGCCCAACATCTGACCGCCGAGGCGCTTGCAAGAATGTGCTGGAATGCACCGCGGAGCTCCTGTGCTGGAATGCGCTGTGTTTTTAATGCAGACTGATTTTCTGACCTGAGGGAACGACCCGGCCTGTCCGCTGCAGCTCTCTGCGGCTGAGTTTAGCGCGAGCTTCTGTCCCGTGTGATCTTTTAAACAACAGCCTTAGCTGTGGCAAATCTGGTCTCTCCAGCGCTCCAGTCTCGCCGCTTGGTCTAAAGCCCGCTGCAGCTCTGAAGCTGCGCGTTAACATGTTTCTTATGTGTTTGTGAACTACAAGACTGTCCCACCCTCTCAGATCTTCCCCCACGCTGGAGCTCGTGTGCAGCTATTTGCTCTAAAAACATTTCACTCCACGTTCACACTCTTTAACGCCCCTCGCACATTTTCTCCTCAAATCTTGTCCACACATCTGGCGCATTTGGCTTCTTTCTCCTCCTCCTCCTCCTCCTCCTCCTCCTCCTTCTTTTCTGTCTCTTTCCTCCCCTCTCTCTCTCCCGCTCCCTCTCCCTCTCTCCTCTCCTCCCAGCTGTGTACATTTCTCAGGACGCCCCTGACTCAGATCCCTGACAGGTGATGAATTGGCACCGGAGCGGCGGCGCTCGCGCTCTCGCAGACTCTCCGGCGCCGGACTCGTGACGTCACCCATTCACGGCCGGTCCTCGCGGCGCCGCTCGGGCGGCTGCCATGGCGACGGGGCCGCGGGCGCGCGCCTCTGCGCTCAGAGGAGAGTTTGTGTGAGTCCGGCTCCTCGCGCGCACCTGCACCGAGCCGCGCCGCTCGAGTTACCGAGGAGCTTTCAGAGAAACCAGGTGACTGAACTCCAGCACCGTCCGACTGAAACTGCCCTGTGTCACACATTACTGCACACACACACACACAGCTGGCTGTGTGTGGCACGGGAGCGTGTTTTTTAAGCTGCCGAAACTTTAAGCAGCACATATGTGACGTGACCGATGACGTAATGCCAAAATGTCTTGCTTTTCTAAATTCATCATTATTAGTATTATTATTATTGTTATTATTTTTATTACTTAACGTGTCATAAAGTGAGGGATGACAATATAATGAGGTGAGAGATGACAATATGTATCTAATTTCACCATGTGTAATGGTTCACTGTAGAGAAACTTACTGACTGATTTCTTCACACTGTTGGTGATGGGAACCAGGGGTCCTCATGTTCACAATACACATATTGCCTTTTATTTACTAAACAAAACCACAAATGAACCCGCACGTGCCTTCTGCGTTTGTGTATGTAATGCTGATGAGGGTAAAATATTAGAAGAAATAAGGTTTCTTTTGAAACTACGTGCAGTGCCCTGAATGTATCCCTCCGGCACAAATGGATTAAAGTGAATAGACATTTACCAAGAAGTTCTTTATCAAGAATCTTAAAACATAACAAAATGTCTCATACTAATAACCTTTCTATGGGAGGGCACTTTTAGAAGCAGGTCGCCACCAATTTTGATTTATTCTCTAGGGTGGAGCATTTTGCGCCAAACCACTCTGAATTACTTTGTTCACACTGTAAGTATTTAAATATGTAATTTTTTTTGAAACACTGGTGGAGTTCCCCTTCAACACTGCGAACTACAGACTCCATCCTAATAGCACAAATGGGTCAAATTATTCTAAAGTTCGGAACGTTTTTTTTTAACAGCTGCAGTCCTAAGTCGGGGGTTTCTTTAGCTCCCTCAGCCCTCAACGTCCCTGTATATACTTAAACTCTTATTATGAGTTATTTGTCCCATCCACGTCCTGATGTTGCATCTAGATTCATTTCAGCTTATTTCAGGTATTAAATAGGGTTTAATGGTTTATGGTGATTTCAGGTATCACTATCAGGAGACATGAATGTGTCACTGGTAACAGGGGATGCGGATGGTGTCGGCCCATTAAAATGACTTTTGTAATCAAACTATCCAGATTATCCAAACGCCCCCCTGCCAATACCTGATGGCTCACAGAACTTAGTGATTAGAGGTCTCTTGGCTGGAAATGAGCAGCTTTGATCTGTGCTCTTCTTTGAAGAAGACACAAAAAAAGCCAAAAAAGAAAAACTGAAACCTCTAAGTCTGACCGAGAGTCCTCCTGCCACTGAGAGACTGCCTCCCCTCAAACCTAGCCCCCTGCACTCGCCCCGCTGGCCGAGACACGTTACCGACAGTACGGGAGTATTTAGTGGACTAAATCCCCTTAAACACATGAACACGACCTTTATTTCCCCTGAGAGCTGAAGCTGAGCTAGTGAGCACTATCGCCCTTAAACTGGAACCTGTGGTTACTGTTATTACTGGTTTGTGAGGAAACAGAACCGGCGTCTCCGTGTTTAACCGAACCTCCTGCAAGTTTCAGCAGCTGGACTTTATCAGCGGACGAGTTTCATCCGTTTCCACTTCCAGCTCTCTTCCCAGGTCCAGAACCAGCACCACACGCAGCGTCCAGTCCCTCATCTGTCTGAGCTCATTCTCGCCGCTCGCTCGAGTGCAGTCCGCAGCTCGTCATCGTTTCGTGGTGAAGCTCTCTTGACTCTCCTCCTCTCTCTCCTCCTCTCTCCTTCGCTCTCCGGTTCCCACGCGCCCGTCGCGTGCGGCTGTAACGCCTGCAGAAGCAGCGCGCGCCCCTCTTGTAGCAGCGTGGAGCCCGTGGGCGGAGCTTCCGCTTCAGGGCTGTTTTGGCCTGGAAGTCAGGGGGGCTGCAAAAGTTCAGCTTTCGCACACGGCACGGTTAAGTGAACGAGCACGTTTAAGGAGAGCAGCTGCTCCCGCTGAGCTGTGGTCTGTTCAAATCTTGGAAGAAGGAAACTGTTTTAGTTAGAGGTTAGAAGTTAGAGTGCTAAGAAAGAAACAGGAGGACTGATTATTAATCCTGTTTGAGCTACATCCTAACATCAGTAAAGCTAACAGCTGTATTCCTGAACCTGTGTTGAAACGACCAGCTGTGTTCGCAGGACACACAATCATATGATCAAGTCCGAAATGGTGCGCAGTGAGTGTCACTCGCTTTACAGTCCCTCTGGAAGTTCATTGACATTGTGAAATATGAGCCATGTGACACTTTGACTGCATTTTTACTTTCCTGGTTTGACTGCTAAAACTGTGCACTGCAAAAGTCCCACAGCAGGTCAACACGGAAATCAGTGGTGATGGGCATTCGGGCTCTTTACACGGAGTCAGGTCAATTGGCGCAGCATAAATGAGAGTCGGCTGTCTTGGCTACCAAATGACTCTCTGATGTATACTATTTCTCCAGCTTTTAGTTCCCAAAATTAGCTACATTAGCGATATTATCTAGCATTTAATTCTCATGAAAACCATCTAATGAGATCATTAACGACAGCGCAAACAGAGTCCGACGTTCAGCAGGATTCATTGGATGAATTTCGAAATGCAACAATCACAAGATCACAAGATGGACCAAATCCAGGCACATCCATCAACTGGTCATCAAACAAAGGCAGGTAAAATCAGAACTAGTGAACACCTCTCAACTAGAAACTCAGAAAAACACAAACATCAAGAGAAGTTGGGGATAATAACAGAGCCACAGAAAACCAGGAGACCTGAGATTTTCAGTTACAGTGTGATAAGGACTACTCATTTGATTTGTCTTCATTTACAAAAGAAAAAAAAAAGAAAGAAAAAAGTGGCTCTTTGGTGCGAGTCAGGACCCAGCATTCACCAAAATAAGATTCCTCAAAACACTGACTTACCTGTGAACAACACATTGCTAGAAATCTGTAGCCTACACCTTTCCAAAGAGGTGATCTTTCAGGGACCCTCAGTGAATTCAGTTGTTATGTTTAACATGGTTATAAAGAATAATTCAAAGATTATCTTAAATGGTTAAGTGGAAGCTTAAATGGTTATTTGCATGGTTAAATGATTCTTTGTCATGATGAAGTACCTTGGAACCTTTTTTAAAATGGTTCTGTATAACACCAGAAAGTCTTCCACCATTACAAGTCATGGGAACTTCCTGCAACTGTATAGAACCTTGTATTTGAGGACGTATTGGGCCTGATGCATGTTTACTTCTGATGTTGTTTTAGTAGCCACTTTTCTACTTGGTATTATTTCATTGAGCTACCTTTATTCTATTTTCCATGTGTGACTGTGAGAACAACTGCCATGAGCTGCAGGCAATGTGGATCTATTTGCATATTAAAAAACGCAGAATCCATATACCGGCCAAGTTTTGCCTGATTAAGTTTGCCTGACAAGGTGTATATGACCAGTACAATGCCTCCAATTAAAGAGAGAGAAATGTTTATCAGTTTCTGTAGGCCTTACTAGCAGTTCATAGAGAAGTGTAGAAGAGCTGTGCTGGATAGGGAAGTCTAATCCTGAAAGGCTCCTTTCTCAGCCTCAATGCCGCAGTCTTAAGTGTCATACGGGAATCGAGAGTTTTGGAGGAGATCTGAAACCGCCTGACGCCGTCTCATCCTATAACCGGCTGGTTCCTGCGGTTGATTTTTGCCACTCGGACTCCGCTGCTTTAGCAAGAGAGGTCTGAAGGAAACAGCAGGGCTTCTCTCGCGCCACTTCCGCTCCGCAAGCTCTTTCCTCACCGCTCGACTTTTATATATAAATATAGAAGGGAGGAGCAGCGTGGGACTGCTGAGCCACAACAGAAGTAGAAACTGTAAGAGGAGTGGGAAAGCAGACCTTGCTGTATCTCATCCAGTGACTTTTACTTCTTTGATTTGCTTCAGCTTTTACTGTCACTGTTTTCAGAAAACACATCTGTCCGAAACAACGTCCAAAAATAAGAGTCACGTCTTCTAAACTGTGAATTTGACTACTTTACAGTCACCCATCACTGAGACAGGCATTCAATTTCATACACAGGGCTGCAGCCAATACAATGGGATGGGCTCCCCTACTGATAAAAGACCATCAGAACCATTAAGTTTAAAACCTGCTTGTTTGCTTTCTAATAGGAATTGGCTTAATGGTTACTAATAGATGCCACTAGTTTCCTTTGGATTCCAACAAAGGCATCTGGAATCAGTCCCAAAATGCTTATTAAAAGTGATTACTGGACACACCCAGGTACAAATGGACACTTTTAATGGCTTCTGTAATTTTTCAGCAGGATGGTGCAGTCACATGTTCTGAACACCAGAAGTAACAGTTCATGTACAGTAAGCCAAAACTGCTGAACACTTGTAATTTCACAGCGGAATTGTTTCATGCATGCCACATTGATAAAGCAAAGAGCATTTTCTGTCCACGTTTGTTCATTCCAGTAATGGATAAATTAAAATATCTCACAGATGTCTTTATTTAGTGTACAAATTAGTTAGACTTTAAACCATATTTGAGGAAAGCTATTAGCCAAAAAGGGGTTTCAATTGGCCAGTTCCCCTAGTTTTTTTCCCTCATCATTTCCACAGACTTTCCTCTGAACATTTGTAGTTGCAATACTGCTGCTATGGCTTACATTATAGCTGTCTTCTGTTTTCAGTATGGATCTAGTTTGCACAGATTATTAAGAATGCTGAATTTTGCATTGTTTCCAGCTAGAAAACGATGGAGTGCCACATTCAGCAATCATTAAAAATGGTTTTATGCACACATTGCTGCCACTGTGTAATACACACAGCTAATATAAAAGGCATCATTCATTAACATAGCAGCACATTGTGCGTAATATGAGTTGCAAAACTCTTGCACAATGGATTTTTGAAAGTCAACAGTTATGTCATGCACGTCAAGTCGACATTAAATAATTACTAATAACATCATGAATAAAACCAAAGGACAGGGCAATGCTTTACAAACTCGACAGATTATGACGTTCCCTTTCCCCTGGAGGGCATCTAGTGTAAAGCCTTCCCATATGAGTAAACAGTGAGGAGCAAATGTCTATTGAATATTTTTGACTTTAAAAGAAACAGTGAATGTGCAGGCATTTTCAATCTTTTGGGCATGTAGTGTATGATTTTGTATTTCACATTGCTTTTCAATAACTCATTAATCTCCTTGCACACGCACCTGAATTCAAGTCATGCATTTCGATGTGTGTTGTAATCACAGACTGCAGTGGCATGATTATTCAGTGCTAGTGATTTATCACTAAAGTTGAGATCTACCGTGCTTTATCTTAACAAGAGCTTTACTCACCTGCTCATGTGGTAAGAACACGTTCTGTCACACACTTTGGACCTGCTTTGAGCCAAGAACAAAAAAGGCAGCATGGAGAGTGGCAATCTGTACACTGAGAACCTTCCTGCACAGTAACTACCATGAAAGTTTAGCTGCAGCTTCTTTAGACTTTCCCCCATACACATAATTCCACACCTAATTACTAGCATGAAAGTATGGTCTGGTAAGATAGGGAATGAGGGAACATGCAGGCTGTATCTTCTGAACGACTGCGGTTTATTAGGACTGTAGATTAACAAGCTAATGGAATTAAAGTACTGGGTTTCATATGCTCGTACCAGGCCTGGCATTAAAGGAATGTGTACTAAAAAAGGGTCCTTGGTAAATGAGATTCTGATTGTGCTTTCTGTAAGCAGTTGTTAAGATGAGGAGCCATCAGGTTTTTCAGATGGATTATGAAGTTGTTA
This sequence comes from Semaprochilodus insignis, assembly GCA_034552555.1. NCBI lineage: Eukaryota > Metazoa > Chordata > Actinopteri > Characiformes > Prochilodontidae > Semaprochilodus > Semaprochilodus insignis. The sequence continues at coordinate 16,010,816 of CM067483.1, read as the reverse complement.
CTGAGGGCTGACAGTTTATTGCTTATTGTCTAGTTACTGCTGTGACAAAACCATGTATCTCCGAAGAGGTAAGGAAAATGTTGAACTTCCATCACTCAGTCACCTTCTCAACCACTTCATCCTTCTGGGTTTGCTCAGGGACTGCTGGAGCCTATCTCAGCGTTCAGTGGCCAGAAGGCAGGACACCCTGAGGACACGGAGGACACAGGGAGAATATGCAAACTCTAAACAGAGGGTAACCCCTGTACTTCTTGCTGTATTAAATTTCTGTGAAAATGAATGAATTTCCAGGTAATTCTGGAGCATGTCAGTTGTTCCGTTCATCATGAGAAACAGCAAAAACTGAGATACAAGGCTGTGTTATGTAGGACTACCGTAAAGTCTCAGTTACAGGCTTTGGAAGGGATGAAACAGTCATGTTCCTCAATGCAGCTTGTTTCTCCAATCATGAATGTCATATGGTGGTACCACTTTAAGCCCTGTTAGGTTCACTTTATGTAGCTGTGAATTGTGAGGAGGTTATCGAGGTGATGACATGCAGCTGAATGCTCTCATCTGGGTTTTCATGTTTCATTGAGTTCAGCATTGGCTGGCCAGGTGCCAGCATTTCACAAGAGCAGGGGGATCGCATTCAGCAGGTAATCTGTTTATTCAAGTGTTCCGGCCCTGTAAATGCAATTAAAGGAATGTTCCCTCATGCTAGAATCAACAGTCTGTTAGTTTTAATTGGGCAGCATTCATGACAACATTAAGAAATTAAGGAAAATGTCATCGCCTCTACGGATTCGATTTTTTGGCATTGGTCAGAGCATGTCGTTCCGTAATTGCGGAACTAAAGCAATTCTGCTTGTTTATCAAACTGAGTAAGCAGTGGCCTGAAGTGGCGCCCCTCTTTCCCCATGTGAAGTGTGCTCTAATTTGGTTATGCCTAATTAGCAGAGGCCTTTTATTTACATATTGATAGGGTGACCTTAACTCGGAGCGTCCCCAAAGGGGATGGCTGGAATTCTTTTACTCTGCGATGGTCCCATCTCTAATAGCGTACGGGGTCAGGAACGTATCATATAAGCTAATGTCATGCTGTATTGATTCCTGTGCGACATCCCTCATCGAGGTGCGCACTCTTGGGAGCTGGGAATGTGCGTACTGATGGAAGTTGTGTTTCTCATTATTTGTTCAAAGCTGCCCCCCCATCTCAATGCCACATGAATTATTCAAACTATGGTAATGAGCCTCTGAGGAATTTCGAGGGCCTCTTTGATAGCGGTTCAATCCAGCACCATGGAGGGAGGTGGGGGGCATTTCCAGAGACAAAGGCTGACTGACAACGGAGGTCTGGGTGGGGTTGGTACCACGTGTTTTTTTGGGGTCCCCCCCCGGAGTTCTCATTTTCCTGACGGCACCATTGCCTGGGCGATGTGTCTCACGGAGCTCTGCCATACGGGCACCCACATACACACAGGAAAGGGGATGTGAGAGAGAGAAGGGGATGTAGGCTCTGACATACTCCATGCCACTCTTCCTGACCCGGCACTCTGAAACAGAGAGGGTCACTCTCAGATCCCTTCTGGTCCCATCACGAAAGCGCTGAGGTCTGGGTTGTCCAACTCCGCCCAGGGCTTACTGCAGATCTAGGCTGCAAATCATGTGGAAGTTTAAGCTGTCAATGTTAAATAGGTTCATTGTTTGATGGCCAGAAATGTTGAGGTTCCTATGAAGAGAAATATGATGTGTATAATGTTTATGAGGTTTTGTCCAGATATATTGCCACTTGGTGCATTTTTCCTCCTGTATATATAGTGGATATATAGAGGAGGATAGTTTATACTCCAGACCAAGGATGAAAAAACAGATTCACCCCTCCACTCCAGCAAGTGAACAGTCAGCAGCTCATACTTAAAGGAATAGCTTGAACAAATATGGCAACATGGTTAACGACAGAATAGCCACCAATAAGGCTTACATTCACTGTTTTGGTCTATTTGTATAAAGTGTCCATGTCATGGAAGGACAAATAATTGTGCAATAATTAAAAACAGCAAAATAATCAATAAGATAGTAATAAACTAATTCTAAATCGTTGCATAGCAGCCAATCATGCAAACAACACATGAACTGCATTACTGTAGTCCCAGAAGTGGCGGAACCTTTGGATGGTCAGTCAGCCTCAGCTGTGGAAAGTGCCCTAAGGAAAGGCCAATACACCACAATTAAACCACGTCTGACATATGGCAGTCAGTTTCAGTCATGATTAGCTCAGGAGAAAATCATTTATTTGTGAATAGAGTATGTCAAATAGTGGATGTCATTTAGCCACGTAGGCAGAGACGTCTACATTGCGAGCAGGAGTGGGACAAATGCAGCTGATTTTTGGTAGGAGTGGGTGGTAGCAGGATTAAAAAATCAGTCCCGCTCTGTTTTCTACATTTCAGCCTAGATTGCATTTTGAGTGATACATGCCATCCTTATCAGCCAATGAGAATTTTTCTTTCTATTATTTCTATCAGTCTTGTAGACACATGGACGAAAACAGCCAGTCTAATTTTAAGCAATAAATAGAGGCTGGAAAATGGCCATGTAAAAATGAATTTGATCATATTTGTCCTATTTGGCTGCTATAGATTTATAGGAAAGGGCCTCCCTAGAATGTGTAATGACACCAATTGCACAGAACTCTCCTTCTTTGTCCTCATATGGTGTAAAGCGTTCGTCAGCCGTAATCTGATCTATAAGGATGATGATTGCCGTGTCTAGCGTTGAACAGCACTGTGGCTGACTGGACGGAGGGGCTTAGAGGGGCCTATAATAAACCAGGCCAAACTTGAAAGCCTGTCATTAGCCTTTCACAGATGCCCATACTGCTCCCAGCCGGTTTAAGGGTGGCCAGGAGCGCTGTGGAAAACCTGACCCAAGAACAGCGAAGCCATGCGGTGGGCATGAGGAGGAAGGCCAGAGCCTGGCCTCTTACAGAGTCAGGCCTGCTCTGAGAACAGCTTCTTTCCATCTCTACTTCATTACCATGTCAATCTCGAGGACGGGAGGGGGGGAAAGGAACGAGAAAAAGCCTGGGCCCAGCAGTGGGCCGGATCCATATGGAGCTGTCGAGTCCTGGAATGAATAGTGAATGGGGCGGCTGCTTCTGGAATCTGCCTCTCAGCCCTTTTTTCGAACAGGATGACCAAAGACAAGAGGGAGCTTTCGCAGATGGCCTGGGCTATAAATAGGTAGCCGGTCTATCTCCACGGCTGTCAGTCTGTCTGTCCTGCTCGCTCCACTCTGCGCCTGGCCCTCTATCTGCGGCGGGGAATTAAAGTGCTTGCGGCTGCGTATCACATGCTTCCATATAACCGGGGGTCTAGAAGCGTGACACATCCCCTTGGTCAGCCATTCATTATTCAAATGCATCAGACTGACATGCACGACTCGTTAAGTCGTCGGTGCCCTCAGCCTCTTTCTGGGGTCCTGCTTTGCTGTTTAAAGAAAGGCAAAGGGGCTAGGAAGCGGAATCTGAACGGCCTACAGATGGATTTGAACCCAATAGATAAATCCGTTGCTGCTGTCCAGATTGAGGGTTCTTTGTCGTTGAAGTAAGCCTTAGCACTGGAGCCCATCTGGCCGCATGTGCGTTTGTAAATACGAGCAACACAAGACACACTCCATCCGCAGTCGTGTGAGCCCAGACATGCCTTTTAAAGTTATGCAGGCCCGAAAGGACTGCACCTTGTTTCTGTCTCCACATTGGCTGGCACTGAGGCTCCTTTGGCACTGCTGCTTAAACACAGATAGAGCAATCTGTCTTGTCACACAGACACGCACGCACAGGCAGAAGAGCTCTGTCTGCACAATAGCACCTAAGATAATCATTAGGAGTGCTGTGCGTCTTTGGAAAGGCAGCTGTAAACACTGGGTCTGCAGCAGAGCTGGATGGCTTGCGTCTGGACCACACAGGCAAATATAATCAGACCGGCTGCCAGGCAGCCACACGGCGCCCTCCCGGCCTGATAAGATGGCACCTGGCTTGGCACACACCGGTCACTCAGTGATCACATGGAATCATGTGCTCCAAAAGGAAAAAAAAAATCTAAAAACATTGATCAGTGTCTTTGATGGGAAAAAAAGGAGTATGGCGAATGGAAGGTCCTCTACTGACAACAATAAAGGCCCTTAACAAAGAAACCAGGTGGTCACCACAGGTGGGCCAGACTCAATGTGAATGTCAATGTGTCAGTGTGATGACATCACAATGTGAAGCTGAACCTTGAAGCTCAACACAGTGTGTACAGACATAGATGTATGTGTATATGTGTATGTATATATACATAGTGCTGTGCAAAAGTCATTTTTTAGTCAAGAAGTCACATATAAGCTAGAGTACTTGGATGAAAAAGGAAAAAAAACACAGTTTCCAAAACTAGAGTGCAAAATATGATTAAAGTTTTAAGGAAAATAGGCCTCCTAACTACCGAGCAAGACCTGGTAGGTCACCATCAGATAAGTAGCACTTAAAGCTTTCATCTTTGAGAGGAAATTAAGTTCCAGTCTTGCTTCACGTCTCCTGAAGTGAGCACCCCTGGGTCTGGACCCCATCACTGAATGTGTATGAGAATACTTGGGACTGTAAGAAGGAAACATATTAAATAATAATACACTTAGTTATTAAGGACTCTGTGCTGTTGTCTGATGAAAGGTGATTTTCTGCTTTGTTGAAAAGTGAATAACTTGTACCTAATGGCTGGTCTGCCTGTAAATGAACTCTCTCAGGTTGACAGTGAGCATGTTAAATACATGGTGTTAGAAGTGTGGTCTCTGACTTTTGCACATAACATATGTACAAATCACAAATGACAGTATATATGCAATTCAAATAAAGATTGCTGTACTTTATTGCAAGTTGACTATGTGATTGTGATTACAGTGACCTCTAGAATTTTGGCCACCTGGACAAAGGAGAGGAAAGGGGGTTCTAAATTGTTCTCTAATGACTATGTAGAATGTATGTGACTTTGGTTGGTGTAAAATGCCCAATTGTAGTTTTATAATCCCATTTACACCCTATGTTTTGGCCCTGGAATGAACGAGCTGTCTTCCCTTTTCTGGTAAGATCATGAATAATTTGATGACCTCTGCTCTGATTGGCTAGTTTACAGTGAGACACCACAATGATCCCACAGTGACAACATGTCAAAACAGAAACAGGCAGGAAAATAAATTAACCACTGTGTAAATAAACTCATCCAATTTATTTAGTTAGCTGTGCTAACTTGGAGCTGCTAGTAGCTGACGTTGCCTGTACTAGCTACCTGCTCCTTTCCTCAGTGTCTTCAGTGTCAAATGCTGAGCAAAGCTGCTCAATATTGTCCAAGGTTTAAGGAGCTGATGGAGTAAAATGTGCAGAGCAAACTGACAACTTTGTTTTGAAGTTGTCCAGGATCCTGTTACAGATGTGGGAGCTGAATTTCCCATTCCACCTTAAATGGTGCCACAGTTACAATGCAGTGCCTGTACAGGCAGTAGCATTTGAATAAGAAGCTGGCGAATAGGAAGCCAACTTGAACATCGTTTAAAGATGAACATCAACCATGCCCATTGACAGTTTCGTTCCTCCTGGACTAGAAAATGAGCTGGCGTATGTTCATTTGGGTGGGAAATATATTGTTGATATCAGGACTGTTCATTTAGGTGTTCATACTGCACTACCCTGTTTTTTGTATTTGTTTTACTGTTTTATTGTGCTGTTTTGTGAAACCGCTACTGGCTGCTAAATTTCCTTCGGGATCAATAAAGTATATATCTATCTATCTATCTATCTATCTATCTATCTATCTGTTCTGTAACATCCGGCTAGTTTTATCAACCACTTTTGTAATTGCAGGATTTGTATTTGAACCAGGTGACCAAAAATGTTTGAGGTTCATGGTATGTCAGTTCTACAGTATGTACCAAATTCTCTTTATTCAGCTATGTAACTGCAACTGTAACATGCAACTGTAACAGATAAGTGGAAAAGTACAAGGAAAAATACTTCAGATCATACTCAAGCAAAATCATAATTACAGCCAATTAAACAGCGTCCCGGGAAAGAAAACCACTTAAGTGCAGTGTATATGTAATTAGTCACTTTTCGCTATGGGATTTGATTGTCTTGAAGTGTTCGAGCGAAGAGCACCGACTCCATGCAATGATGATTCTTTAGGAGAAATACCACATTTATATAGCGAGCTCTGTTTGTGCACATCTGACAATTATCCTGCTTTACCTCATTGTGGCATTTCTAAATATAGAGCTCAGCCATGCCAAAATGCTGAGCCATTCTTAAGCCTTTCACTAAAGCCTCTTTTGAACCATAAGAAAGTTATTTGCACCAAATGATTATGCATTCTCTGTGAAAAGCTGAAAGTATGGGTTTGACACAGTGGAAAAAGAGCTTGATGTCACTGCAGTTTGTTCATTAGCGTCTTCTGATTTGATGGCCTGACCTGTTTGGACTGTTAACAGTGTGTGATAATGGTGAGCCATTAACCAGACTGTGGCCAGCAGAAGGTGGAAGTGAAGGCTTTAACGGAGGCCTGCTTAGCTTGACTGGGACTTCCGAGCTGTTGAGGGTTTACTGCCGTGTGTGCGTGTATGAGGGGAAACAGACCTCCGTCCAGGCCTGCCCAGCCTGAGCAACAGACTTCAGGGAGAGGGCAGATGGGCTGGGGATCAAACCCCATTCTCTCTGTCTATCTTTCTCTCTCTACTTCATTAGCATGCTGTAAAGGCTTACTATCTATGTCACTTCTCTTCTCAGCTGCACTACAGTGTTGGTAGCTGCAAAGTGTAAAGTTGGCAACATTTTTAACTGACTTTCAGGGATAGGTCTACCTGGTGCTGGTGTTCATGTTAAACTGTGAGTCAAAACACACATTTTAACCAGTGAGGCCTCAGACGTACATTTGGATATTCTAAATGATTGGAAAATGATGATTGACATTCCTCTCAGCCAATCAGGACCATCGCTGTCAAGTGGAAGAAAAAACTCCTTACAACAAACATGTACTGAGAATGTAGGTGCATGATTAGGCTGAGAGGAGGTGAAAATGTCTTACTGTGAAACGTGGAAATCACACTGTGACCATCTTCGCTCGGAGGCGTAGAGATACAAAGTGGCAAAACATGAAATAAAACCGAGTGTTGTCAGCAAGAAGCCAGCCGGCTAATATTGCTAATAATGATATAAGAGATCATATCACTCAATATTCCTGATGTATTTACCTTCTCAAATCAGTGAACCATATGGTCAGTGTAATAGCTTCAGCAGCTGCTGTATGTTTACTGGTCTAAAGCAGATCTCATTTAAAAGTAGAGGAGTGGTTCTTTGTTACTGGTAAAGGGGTGAGCAGCCATTTGATTTGACCTTATATGATGAACTTGTGGTTGGGAACACCTTCCTGAATTCCCAGCTGAGTGGGTATTTCATTGTCAGTTATATCAGAGTTCCCTATCACAGTTCGTATCAAAAGTACTACCAAGCAGCTTTGAGGTATTCTAACCTTTATCTGCTTTACAGTCTTTACTAACACTCATTTTAAGTCAGTGTGTAAGGATAAATGATGTTTCTCAACAACGTTAAGATCAGTTATCTAACTAAGTTGAATTATCTTGCCTCTAGCTGTTTGACAAAATCTTGATATCTTGGGTCAATATTAAGGCACGGTGACACGGCTGCCATCATTTGTATTGTTTCATTACAGTTTGATAAAGTGCTTTGTGCACAAGACAACAAGTCCTATTTAACATGTAATACTGCACAGCTTAGCTCCAGTGTTAGCATTAGCATTAGCGGAGTGATTCCATGAAGTTTGGATTGGAAAATAAAACTTTATATTTTTATGATTTTCCAAGATTGACTCTAAGAAAACATATATTTAACTTTTCAAAACAGGTTAACCCATTGGGGTTAATATATCTTTTTTTTTCCTTTACCAAAGTTCTTTTGCTAACACTTGCTTAAATCGGTAACAGCGTTCCCAGATAGCGAGCATATATCAGTCTGCTGGCTTGATAAGGTCGGCACCCCGCTGACTATTTAGCACTGCCCTCGGACCACCCAGATTACTGTCCTGCATACAAGATGTAACTAGTTTTTAATCTCCACAAACTGATTTTAAATGCACAGAGAGATTTTTATTTTAGAAAATAAACTAAAAGACAGATTTTACAAGCAACTGCTATATAGTTGAAAATGATGTTGCTGACATCATACTAGATGAAATTTAATTACAACTGTAAGTTACAAATTATAAGGAAATGAAGAAAAATATGAATATATAAATTGGACAGTGTTGGAGACTGAAAAGTGGGATGATCTTTAACACTCCGCTTAACCTCTGGTGGGCCACCCAGGAAAACTCTAAGCAAAATACCAGTGGGCCACCATCTTAGTGAGCCATTAGTGAGCTAACAGTGGTCTGCTATCGTCTTGCTATCAAGGGTTAAGCTTGTTTATTAGACAATAAACAAAATGTGATTCAACACACGTTAACGATACTGTAAAAGTAATTTACCTTCTGTCTTTTTTGGTAGATTACAGGAATGCACCTTCAAAGTGACCTTACCACTCAATGTCACAATATCATATATAATAATGAAGAATGCAAGAACATGCATTATAGGGGTGAACATGTTCAGGTAATAGTGTTATTGTAATTATTATATTTCAAGGGAAGGTGTAGTTGTTTTTGGCTGAAACAGGCATAAATGTTGATGGGTTTTATTAACATTTTCATTTATTTACCTGAAACATCTACACCACACATGCAGGTTGTTCAGCATATCTTTTACCTTTACTTTACATACATATTTGTGAATGCAATATCAGTGGGACACAAATGGCACACTAATCTTGAATTTGCCCTGAGTCAGTCTGCAATAAACACATTGTCACACACATGGGGTTTTATCCTCTCATACTAAACAGACACCTACTGATATCTATTCATACACTGTCTTGTATATCATCATGGCCCTGACTGTTATATGTGCGGTGTGTTCTGTGTTTATTGCTTGGTAAATTATATTTACCTGCACCAATACAAGCTGTAATACATGCCTGAGCATCTAATGCTTTTCACATAAAGTATAGACGAATAAGATGTTTTCTCTTCCTGATTCTGAATATCAGTTCCTGTCTTCAGTGCAGCGTGTTGGTTTGATCTGTCTTTTTTTTTTTATTCCCCCCTCCACTCAGCAGAGAGCTGGTCAGCAGTGTCATTACTGTAAATCAAAAGCCTCTCTGGCATTATCTAGTTCCCCTTCTGGCTCCAAAGGTTAGAACAGATGTTGGGAGAGAGGACTAAATGGACCTCCCCCCGCCGAGAGGAGCTTTTCTTGCTGCGGCTAAATGGAGGCGCCTTGAAATGCTAATGCTTCCAGCCAGTGTGGCCTGGGCCCACATACAGCCGCTGGGAACGGACTGCGATCCCTCGGAAAGCCCCCCTTTTGTGGCCAAACCCTCCAAAATGTGCTCTACAAGGCCTGTCGGAGACCCTGGCGAGAGGAGAGTGGAGGAGGCGGGAGAGACAAAAAAAGAAGAAGAAAACATTAGCCCCAATCAGATCTGCCCCACACAGGGAGAGAGAGGGGGCGTGTAATGGAATCCCATCCTCATCGCCTCATTTCAACTGTTATTCACCCCTAACCCACCCCACTCCACTCCAAGCTTCGGCCCCACTGTGTTCATCATGGGAAAAACATCTGAGATTATGACAGAGAGAAACAGCAGGCTTCGTTCTTCATGGACCTCGTTTAATGTATTCTATAGGAGAGATGATATAGGTGATCAAAGCCTAGTCTAGCCAAGCTTGTTTGGCTAGCTATCAAGGACATCTATGCAGCTCAGTTGGTCAGCTAATGTTAGCCAACAACAATAAATGTTGTAATCTGTGCTTGAAGTGGAATAGAGTGCTGATGCTCTCCTTATTCGCATGTTGGTGTGTATTGGCTGGTGTGAGCAAATCACTAAGTATTTACATACTGAATTTCTACACTGCATAAAAGATACTGATATCACTGCTGCTTTTATCTAATTTTATCATGTATCCGAATAATAATATAATAATTAATAATCAAATAATGTGCAGTATTATCTGTATGACAAATATGTATGAACATAATCATTATATCATCATAATATTATAAATCATAATCATCTTAATCATAGAGCAATCATGCCTATTTATTTATTTATTTATTTATTTAGTTAGTTAGTTAGTTAGTTAGTTAGTTAGTGTAATAAACAGAAGGTAAACACAGCATAATCGAGATTGTGTGAAATATTATATAATATTAATTTTTATGTTACACAATTAATAGACAGAGACAGAGAACAATAGTACGGATAAATCTGTGCTGCTTGACTGCCCTTAACACCACATCAACATCGCCAAAGACTTCCAATGGTGTCATGCCAGACTGTCATGGAGTAACTCAGAATGGCAGTGGGTCATCTTCAGTGGTGAGGCCTGCTTTTGTCTTGGTGGAGATGTCCAGCGATTCTGTGTGTGGAGGCACCATGGTGAGCGCCAAGATGGACGGTTTGTTGTCACGCGTCACACATCCAGAAGGCCTGGTGTCACTGTACCTCCACCCCTACGGCAAAATCTGCAGGAACTGTGTGAGAATATTCAAGCTGCATGGAATGGATTATCACAGGACACTATTAGGAACCTCTAGATCTCCATGCCGAGACGTCTGGCATGAGGCTTTTGCATTACAATGTGCAGAAAAGTGCCATATTTGTGTTTGTTCCCTGTAGAGGATGTGTTAATCTTCAAAACATGTAAACCTTTGCCAACGCCTGTACTGATTTATGTATAGGGCATTTTAAGCTTTTTCAGGTATTATTACTGTATTGCAGTTTCACTAGGTCACTATTTTGCATGTGCTACTTTTGTTTGATTTTTCTGAGTCAAATCTGTGTAGTGTATAATTAAAGTATTATAGAGAAACGACATTATGAGATGTGAGATGAGTATCCTGTTAATGACTGAGGGTGATGATGAGGACTCTTACATTGTATTACCTGTCCTGATTTAACTGCAGAATGGCATTTCGATTTAGATTCACTTCAACTCAAAGGCAACATTGAAATCAGCCCTGGTGCTTATACTGTAGTATACCGTAACCCCATAGTAAATGCTGCCATGCACCTTCTATTCTCTCTGTTTTCAGAAGTGTATCTTAAATTTCTACATCTTAAAATAGATCAAAATAGATTCAAATGAAAAATATAACACCTATTGTCCTGTGTACATTTTCTCTGCACTTTAAATACCCTCTTTGTGCTCCTGTCGCTGTCTTTTCTTTCTCTTTTGCATTTGCACAGATTTATCTTGCATGCTTGCATGCACACACAGGCACACACGCACACATGGTGCTGGCCCCAGCAGCAGCTGGCGGGCCGGCCTGAGCGGAGCTCCTCTAAAGCCGCGCTGCAGAGGCCATGTGGACACTTTAAAGCTCTTTCTCTGCAGCCTGTGAAGTTGTTAAGGAGCTCTGTACATTGGCGGATGCCTCTGTGAATTCCACGCCAGCTGTAGCATGCAGCCCCCCACCTCCTCTTCTCTCTCTCACACACCAAGGCAGTAGATGTTCTCTCGCTCCCTCTGTTCTGCAGTGTCCAGGCCCGCTGTTTCATGTGTAGCCTCTCTGTCCTGAATGCCATCTGTGCAGATTGCGGCAGGCCTACCTGCCCAGACTGTTTAGACACCCTTCAGAGAGGAGGAGACCCTCGGCTTTGGTTCGAGCTCAGAGATATTCAACGGCTTATGATGCTCGCAAGCACCATTTTACTGCCGTGGAAAATCTTCTATGCTCTCTGATGTTAATAGGAAGGGAAAGCATGAAGGACAACTGTAGACACGTTCCATTATTGTACAGCAAAGCATGCAGCTGTAACAGCCAGTTCAAATGTTTTGCTCTTTCATATTTGTCCAGAAACAAGTTGTTCAAGGAAGAGAAGTGTTGGAGAATCTGCAATTCATAGAGAAAACAGTGTGGAAACCTAATGGACGAGTGATTGTCCACTCTAATCTGTCTCACAAGTAGGTTAGATACTTGTAGTGATCCTGGTCGACTTCTGTAGGTCACCTAACAGCATACCGTTGTGTCTTTACTGAGTCCAATATGATGAATTATGGTTGTTCTGCTGGTGTCCTATTATTTCGTTTATAGTGGGGAAGTTGTTCAGGACTAGCAGTTGGGGACAGCTGCACTCTAGGCTGATATGATCTACCGTTGAGGTTAAAACCTCAGGACCAAAGTGGCCTGCTGTTGAGGATAAACCCTCTGGACCAGTGTGGTCTGCTGAGGTGAGATCTTCTGGACAGATGTGGCCTGCTGTGGCAACGCTGAAGACTAAGGATTCATTTCACCCAAACTTCTCTTCCCTGAAGGTGAGGTCAGTATAGGTCTGCTGTTCGCTCTCATGTCTCACGTTCACACGTTCACAAGTGCGCCGGTGGGGCTTGTTCGCAGGCGTGTCAGCGCACAGCTGTTTGCACTTTCCAAGCGCCGCCCCTATGGACGAGCTTCTCCAGCTGTACTGTGATCCTCACCTGAGAAGATCCGTGTGAGGGTGCTGGAACTGGAAACCTGTCCCTATCACTATATCTCAACTTTTTCCTCCACTGAGGCCCCCTAGCAGTGCGTATATGTGTGCGTACCCTCATCCCACTAAGGCACATGTGACACATACACAGCTTATACATGTTCCTGCCACTTTGTGACAATCTGGCTCTGAAAAGGACCTGGCAGGCTCAGAGTATTCTCACCCCACCTGACAGAAATCGCGCGTGTCGCACCTCTCTCCCGTACCAGGAGGAGTTACGGCTCGGAGGGCTGTAAAGAAAGGCGCGTCTCCTCAGGATGGGCGTCCATCTGTCTCCAGGAGCGACGCTTCCTCTTCCCATCGTCAGGCTGCTGGCTGCTGCTTGCTGCTGCCTGCTGCACAGCCTGTTCCCGCCGCCACCGCCGCCGCAGCGCCAGAAGGCCGACATGCTGTCCCCTCCACACAAAGCTCACAGCACATAGCACATAGCGCTCCCCCACTCTCAAACACTTTTAGGCCATGAGCAGAAGCACGTGGCCTGAAATATCCTGGTTTTACCTCCCACAGTGCTTTCAAAAGCTCACAGTCTCTCTGTGAAAATGAAGCCTACACTTGCTGTAGTTCATTTCCAGTTGCTTTTGTTATTTGAACTTTTTGCAGAGTTGAGAAAATGCCTATACAGCACTATGCCAGAAGTCAGAGACCACCCTTTTTGTTTATTTCCAGTCAAGTTCAAATTCAATGTCAGTGTTCAGTATCCCAAATTTTTCTCTGTTTCTTTTAATCAATTTCATTTGACTTCCCATTGCTTATACAAGTGAGTTATCTCATTTCTAAATCCCACAGATACACACTCATCATCAAAAGAATAGTTGCACCCAGAAAGAATCAACTGACAGGAATGAAACTTGGTGGGTAGGTTTGACATTGTGAGACATGCGAATGATGAGGTTTCAGTCTTGGCCACACATGTGACATATAAATAATAAATAGAATGGCCTTATCACAGTACCTGACTGACCCAATGTCCATGATTGCAGACATTCAGCGAGCAGTGATGTCCTCCATGAGTCATCCTGTTGGTGTCAGCACCATTGGCAGACGGCTGCACCACGCAGGACTACACGCACGCAGATCGTTACAACGGCTGTCCTTAACACCACACCAACATCAGTAAAGACTGCAATGGTGTTGTGCCAGACTGTCATGGACTGACTCAGAATGGCAGCGGGTCATCTTCTGTGAAGAGTCCCTCTTTTGTGTGGGTGGAGACAATCAACAAATCTGTGTGTGGAGGCACCATGGTCAGCACCAAGATGAGCAGTTCGTTGTCATGTGTCGCACATCCAGAAAGTCTGGTGTCACTCTGCCTCCACCTGTACTGCAAAATCTGCAGGAACTGTGTGAGAATATACAAGCTGCATGGGATGGATTATCACAGGACACCATTAGCAACCTTTACAACTCCATGCCTGTTAGCAAACATGGCCATACTGAGAGACACTTCTTCTGTATGTGTAGCTCAATAAATATTGCCCATATCAGTCTAAATTCATCATCATTTACTGTTCCTAGTAACCTTTATTCCAAATGGCATTGCAGTCTGACACTTCCTTCTGGGTGCAACTATTTTTCTGATGATGAGTGGATTCTGAAAATGAATAATGTAATGAAAAATAAGTAATGAAATGATCTAATACTTAATATGATCTCATTTTTAATACTTAATACTTAATACTGATTTTGATTGGAAAGTAAATGCTATGGTGGTCTCTCACGTTTGCGCAGTTCTGTACACTGATGTGATCATAATGATTACATCCTCACAGGCCTTGCAGCTCAGAGGCCTCACTGCATCTGTTGCTATGCACAATTTGTGTTAAGCACCTTCTAGCTAAGTGGTGCACATGGTATTTTTACCCTAGCAATTCCTGAGCCTTTTCTTCCTCTAGCAGGCAAAGGGCTTTTAATCATTAATTTGATTTTGTCTTTAACAGCATGTTTAAAATCAATTAGTTCTGTCTTACTTCACATTCTGAATGTTTGTAGGGGTCTGCCAGGTGTACTATTTGTTGGGTGCTTTCAGGCGTAATAGTTAAACATACCATTTTTAGTAGCCTTTTGATCATTGCTAATTTCTTCTTAAAGTTAATGGATGTTTGTGATGCAAAATAAAACTTCTTCATTATGGCCTAATGGCATCTTGTTTTTGTTTAGCATAATTAGTAACCCGTCAAGGTTTCTTTAACATAATATGCCCCTTGAATGTATTACACTGAATGCCTTATTTTATGTTATTATGTCTATAATAGGGCTAAATTCGGGCTGGATTTTCCTATATTAAAGTTGCTAAATATGTAAATAATAATTCTTATTATCATTTTTATTATTATTACCATTACTTGCTCAGGGCTTTTCAATTAAACGAGAGGCATTCCTGGATTCTTTTGAGTAGAGATCATTCTCAACCAGTCAATGGAGCAAAATTTCTGCAAATGTATGATATTTATTTGCTGAGTTTAACATATTGATTATTTTTTAGGCCACGTTTTATGTTTTATTCATTAATTTTTTCCCCAGAGTATTAACTTCATCAAATAGACAGTATCAGTGTACGTAAATGTGCAGGAGTGTGTCTCTGTAGAGGATCTATAACTTTTCACTGAGAAAATCAGCAGCACAAGCCATTTGACCACAAGTTCAAACAACTGTAAAAATCTCATTAACACACATCTGCGCCACACACATTACCATGCCACTACTTCGCCAGTGTTACTGCTATATTGAGAATGAACCACTGAAACTGACCAGCTGACCAAATTTGCCATGAATGAACCTGCTGACCACACTGGACAAATCAGGATAGTTCTCTAGGTGGGCAGACAGAGGCAAAAAGTTGTTGTGTTCAGGCAGACATTGATCACTTCTGCCTCTCACTTTACCACATGACTGATGCAACATGTTGGCCATGTGGCATCAGTGTCCACCTGTTTTAAGAGCTTCTTCTCAAGCTGAGCGGAGTTGATGTTATCTATACAGCCCTAGATATTAATCTATATATACTAACCATCTGCTCAGTGGACATATGCCTTAACATGCTGGTTGACATATATATATAAAATATATATATATATAAAACCTTACTCTAGCTGTTCTGTGCATCTCATAGCTGTGTCCTCTGTACTGGATTGACTGTCTTCCATCTAATTTTCAGTAGATTTTTAATCATATACAGACTCCCCCAAGAACGATTACCTTACATTAGTTATAGCTCAGAGTTGCAATCACATTCCAGTACAGCATGTCACAGGATGTTCTATTTTCACTGTGAAGCCTAATCTCCTCAATCAGATTGACTATTCTCTGTAAATATTAATGTTTCTGTAACAGCTGTTACTGAGAGATGAAAGTAACATGAAGCTCTCTTCGTCTTTTCTGTTATTTCGCATGTCTGGCTTTCACATCAAGTAAAGATAGTGACAAAAAAAAAAAAAAAAAACGCCCCCCCTTACCTGAAAGAAACAACTCGTTTGGAAAATCCTACTACACTTCTGTCATCTGTCTGTTTGTTTGTCTGTCTGTCCAGCTGTGTACTTATGTATGTGTGCATGTGTCCATCTGTCTGTCTATCCATCTGTCTGTCTGTCTGTCTGTCTGTCTGTATGTCTACCTCTAGCTATGTACACCGATCAGGCACAACGTTATGACCATCTCTTTATCCATTTTATCAGCTTACTATATAGGTGCACCTTGTAATTCTACAATTACAGACTGTAGCCCATCTGTTTCTGTTTCCCAACTGCATACTTTGTTAGACTCCCATCACCTTTTTTTTCCAGTGGTCAGGATCCCCACAGGACCACCACAGAGCAGGTATTATGTGGGTGGTGGAACATTCTCAACACTGCACTGACACTGATGTGGTGGTGGTGTGTTAGTGTGTGTTGTGCTGGTGTGAGTGGATCAGACACAGCAGTGCTGCTGGAGTTTTTACAGACATCAGTGTCACTGCTGAACTGAGAATAGTCCACCAACCAAAACTATCCAGCCAACAGCATCCTGTGGGTAGCGTCCTGGGCTGCTGATGAAGACCTAGAGGATGACCAGTACAAACTATAGCAACGGATGACGCTCTTGAGTTTCACTGAATGTTTTCGGGTATTTTTAAGGCCAGTCATACCAATATTATAACACTGCCACCACCATGTTTGACAGTTGATGTGGTATGCCACGAATCGTGAGCTCTTCCGTTCAATCTCCATACTCTTTATTTCCCATCTTTCTGGTTGAAGTTAATCTTTGTTATATCTCTCACTAGAATCTTGTTCCAGAACTGGGCAGGTTTTTTTTAGATGTTTTCTAGCAAAGTACCATTCAACCTTTTCTTGAGTGTTTACAGTGGTTTGCACCTTTGTTTACATTCATGAAGGCCTCTCTTGATTGCTGACTTTGATAATGATACAACAGCCTCCCCTAGTACATCCTTGGCTTGACTGCATGTTGTGAGGGAGTTTTTCTTCACCACAGGAAGATATCTGTGAGCATCCACTTATGTTGTCTTTCACGGTCTTTCAGGCCTTTTGGTGTTGCCAGTACATTCTTTGTTTTAAGAATGTACTGAATGTTTGATTTTGGGCCCTCCTAAAGTTTCTGCTAGCTCTCTGACAGATTTGTTTTGGTTTGTTTTGTTTCTTTCAGCTTAATAATGGCATCATACACTTACATTGACACCTCTGTGAACTGCATATTGAGTTTTCATGAGCAGCTACCAAATGCTGAGTCACCAATTAAGTAGAGTTACTGTTTTAGTTTTAGTGAGGTATGTGTTGTTCTGAGAAGGCCAGCAGGAAACAGAAACTGTTGGATGAGTACGACACAGGTAGGATTATGAGCACTAATAATGTATAAATGATCGTAATGACCATCTGCTCCCTTATGGAGCTCATACTGTAGATGGAGCTTTTGGCAGAGACACTCGAATCAGATTGCTTTGAAAAAGCAGCACTTTGGATTTGCTCACCTTGGCTAAGTTGGGAGAAGATTTATGTTGACATGAAAGTTGGAAATGGAGAGGGGTGTCTAAGGACCATAGGCACACACATTCACCAGAATTATGCATGAGCGTCAGCCTGTAGAGACAGAAGACCTTATGTTCACAGCTTTCAAACTGTAGAAATTCACTCATACCCATATAGTTTCAAAAAAGATCTATTCAGTTTATTCAGTTTGGCTGTTCTTTTGTTTAAATTCCTTATAGTTATACAACTACACAAAATGTTACACACGTATTACACATACAAGTACAAAGACAGTCAGAGAAAAAAGAGTCATGTGGGGATGACAAAACAAAAATCATTGATATTGTATGGTCATCTGCATTGAGGGACAAATGTTTCTTTGCTAATGCATTTTCAAGTAAATTGTGCTGTCGGCATGGGATCTTCAGTCTCTTTTTGTGAATCGTGGTGGGTAGGTTTGACATTGTGAGACATGATGATGAAGTTTCATGCTCGGCCACGCATGTGATGTAAGCAAGGACAGGCCTTACCGCTGCACCTGACTTACTCCTGTTGGTGACAGCACCATTGGCAGACATTTGCACGACTCTGGACTACATGCACGCAGACTGTTACGGTGACTGCCCGTAACACAACGTCATCATCACCAAAGACTCCATCCTCCATTGGAGTCTTTGGCGATGATGACTTTGTGTTACGGGCAGTCACCGTAACAATCTGCAACTCCTCTACAACTCCATACTGAGACGTCTGGCATGTTACACTAGCAAACATGGCAGCCCAATGCCATACTGAGAGACACTACTTCTGTATGTGTAGCTCAATAAATATTGCCCATATCAGTCTAAATTTATCATCATTTATTGTTCCTGGTAACCTTTATCTTCCTTCCCAAAAGCATTGCAATCCAACACTTCCTTCTGGGTGCAAATATTCTTTTGATGATGAGTGTAAGTACTCATAATTTCTCCATTTACTATTAAACTTTATCTTTAAAGCACTTTAAGCTGCTACCAGTATGAAAAGTGCTTTATAAATAAAGATGTATATGCAAGAACTAAATAAAGATGTCTATTATTATGCTTGCTAAATCAGAGAAATCTTGTTTCTAATTTTTTAATATTTCCTGATTTTACAATAAAACAGTGGGGTACTGAATTTACTTGATTTAAATTTGCGCATAATTTCTACATTAATAAAACATATTACTTACACAGTGACTACCCATAGTGAGTAAACTGGTAGACCAAGCATTGTTGATGTAATATATTTTATTCAGTTGAATAGAATAGTTGCTCTGTAGCTGACTCAGATATGTTCACCATCTCTGAACTAGCATCTGCTATTGGGTGGCAAAAGATTATTCTCCTCTGTCTCCAGCATGTCCAGTTTAAGACATTGAATTTTCCTCCTTTTTCTCCACATATCAGCAACTTTTACGGCCTAATGTCCTGTCACACAGAAACGTCTAAGCCACATTTGTCAGGGTAGGAGTTTTGTGTGAGTGTAATGACCACTGTGTTGCTCACTAGCAGCTCTTATCCACAAGTTAAATGCATCCAGTCTATCAGTATATGTGTGTGTGCGGGTGGCTAGGAGCAGATTAGCAGGCAGGAGCTGAGCAGATGGGTGCAGACCTCAGCATCCACACAGCCGGCACTGGAAGAGCCTCTTTACTGCTCCTAGCTGGGCTGTATATAAGGACATTTAGGTTGAACATCGCTCTGGCCAGGCTGGACACGAACTGTAGTGCTACTAATACAGGAAGCTCTGGGCTAGCCAGCATGCATGCTTCAAGCAGGGAGGTGATGATACAGGAAGAGTTGAGCTTAAATTGCACTGTATATAGTGTGAGTACATTAATGATAAGATGGTTAACAATTAACTAATGATAACACCTGCTAAGTTACCTTGTAGCAACCACAATAGCCAGAATCAGAGCCATTTTTGCACACATGTTGAGATCATGGACCTGTGTGCCAACTTCTGCCAACAGGGGCTGGCTTAAATGTGCCAGAATAAAACCTGTTTAAAAGACTAGCTCCACCAAGCATGCTAACGAGGTTCATGGTGAATGAAAGTTAGAAGCTACCAGAAGCTACCAATCATGATAAGCATAGCACTGACTGGTGTAGGATATCTATTCTTTAAAGTAACACAAGAAAGGAGGTAAAACTAAGAAGATAAGCTAAAGCAGGTATAAATGGATCCCAAAATTCTACTGAAGTTCTTCATAATTCAGACTCATCAGTGTGATTCAGTCATAAGTAGTCAATAATTCAGAGACTGATATGCAATGATGTGTTGAACTCCAGCTTCTTACAGCAGCGGTGATAGGAACCAGGAGTCTTTCTTGAGAGATGATATATCACCGCTGTAAAGTTGCCATTTTTTGTCATGACACTAATGATATGCTTTATTTTGCCTCATTATCTGCCTGGTTCCTGACTGTCTGGCCTGTACGTTTTTCTTAAATAGGGGTCGCACAGACTAGTCGACTTATCGACTCTGCTGCATGGCGATGATGTGTTAAACTTGATGTCATTTAGTTGCTGATCACATGATTATGACACTAACAAACACGAATGGCTCAGACAATATGGCAGGTGAGGAGCCTGAAATTTCAGGCTCAGTAACCGGGCCTTTTCTGTCATGCTCTACTCTGCCGCTGATCTACAGTGTTTCAAAAATCAGATATTGAACGTTGTTTTCTCCAGTTTTCCTGAAGACTACAGTAAAAAGTCATGTGTTGTTGGATAGGGAGCATAATACTCCATAAGCTGAAAAGCTGGAAACAAATTCGCAAGATTTTGATTTAAGTATCTCCGGTTCCCTGAAGGTTAGTAATGAGATCCAGACCTAGTTGGAAAAGGCACGCCATGCTCAACTGATCGTTTTTTTTTTCAACATACTTTTATTGATGATGTCATTAGTCGACATTGAAATTGTGCAACACCTACTCCCAAATGTGGCATTTGACTTTGAGACGTTCTAAATGGCTTTTTAATTTAGTTTTTTGTGTTGTTCTTACATATCAGTGATTTCAGTACACAGAGAGTTTGTAAAATTGGTGGGAGAAACCTGACTGTGAAGTTTGAATCTGATCTGAAATATTGGAGAGGGATACTGAAGAAATGATGTCTGAGCCTGACTGATTTTAATGTGTGGTCGGGTCTGTTTGGTTCAGATGTATATTCATAGTTATTACTAATTGAAGGACAAAATGAGAATGAGATAACAAAGATATTGGCAGACCAGAGAATAACTAGATAAGTCTCCTGGAAAACAAGAGCATTTCATGGCCATTTTCCTCTCCATATCTCTTTACACTCTCTGTCTGTCTGTCTGTCTGTCTGTCAGTCAGTCTGTTTGTCTCTCTCTCAGTGGTTTTGTGCTTAAACACAGATATTTCTTTATGAGTCTCATGAAGTTGGTTTGAGTGGAATGACAGTGAGCCGGACAAAGGAATGTACAGTAGACAGCTGCAGTCTGTGCTGGGGGCTTGCTGTGTGTTCTGTGGCCTAGTGTGTGGTGTGAAGTGGTGTGTGGCCTGGTGTGTGTGTGTGTCCTCAGCTTCTGAAAACCTCAAGAGGAAAGCCACTTTTGAAAGCCAATAACGGCTGTCCAACTGGTTCTGTATTACTTTATTGCATAGCATCCTGATCTACAGTACTGTGTGAAGACAAAGGACACCAATCATTTATTCAACCCTTTCTAGGTCGCTGCATCAGTACCACTGATGCAATATACCATTGGAAAGCCATTGGAAATTGATTACCAAAAAACTTTTTATGACCTGTTTTCATTGCAGTAACTATTATTGCATTTGCAACATAAGCACAGAATGAGCAAATGCTATCAAATCTGCAAGACAAGTGTTGGGCTATGGCTCGTCTGTGTTTGTAAGGCGAAGGTTAGGCTAGCTAGCTAAACTAGAGGAATAGGCATTGATCAATTTAGAGATCTATGAGTCAGGTGGAAATCCACTGTCCTAGCCTCTGTAACTCTGTATCAGAAATTCATACAATTATTCTGTTGACTAAAACATTATGTGCAAGTTATTAATTTTTCAGGAGATATTTTTGAGGAGATTAGATATACAATAATCAAATTGGAAGGAAGGGAAAACCAAAGGAAGAAAAGCAAAAACAACACAACAGAAACCTGTCACCATCAGATAAACAGTACTTTCATCTTTGAGAGAAATCAAGCTTCAAATCTAAAAACATCTAGGTGTTTCTGTCCATGCCTCCACTGTGAGAATCTGAAAGGATGTTTAGCTGTCAGGAAGGCATTACTGAGAAAAGGAAATTGGCCAAAAAAGCATTTTGCACCAGAACACTAAAACTGGACATCTGAAATGTGCAATACTGGGAACAAATGAGTGTAAATTTGTAATTGGGATTATTGTGAGTGTATGTAAGTATATGTGAATATCAGAAAATGCAACCAACCTCTAAAACAGTGCTTGGGAAAATGTGCCTGTAGATTTCTATGAAAACTGAGAACAAGTGTAACAAAAAGCATGGAAGTTGAAGTAAAGACAATGGGTATACACACTAAACACTGAATAACTGGAGATTATATTTAGTTGGTTAGACTGCTGTGTGGCTGTTCTGTTAAAAATATACTTTGCTTTTTCTCTGATGCTGCAAAATTAATAACTTGCATTTATTGGTTGTTTTGACTTGAAAACAATTTTGCATGGTACTCTATATTATTGAAAACACCCTATACCTTTAGTCCTTATACTGTGGATATATATATTTTGTGATATTTCGAAACCAAAAGAACCCGCACGCCAAGTTATCAGGCACCAGTGCACAGAATAAGCACCAAGACAGATTCCTCACTTCCTCTCGCCAATGAAGTGATTCTTAATTTGATTCTGATACTTCATTTACTCACTCACTCTGTCACTCAGTCCCTCACTCACGCACTCTCCCAACCCCCCACCCCTCCTCAGCGTGCGGCAGGCTGCAGTTTGTCATCATTTCCTTGTGGCGCTGCATGGCTGCTCTGTAGACAGCCGTCCTCCTCCTGCCGAGCGGAGCTGTTTCCTGGTTACGTGTGGGGGTTTGCAGGGGAGGATCAGACAGCCATGCTCTAATAAGGACTAATTATCTCTCCTCAGTGGGGCTGCTCTACTGAGGGTCGGGGGTAGAGCAGGGTCACCAGCAAACATCACCAAGCAGCCACCAACCTGCTGTTTCACTCTGTTCATACTGGGGGCAAATACAAAAATACGCATTTGTAGGCTAATTTCCCTTGAAGCCATGAGGTTTGACTTTGATGTTCAAGAATGCTGCAGTTACATCCATTTCTATGTACCAAAACACAGAGAGTGACTTATAGGCACTTAAAGGCACTTATTATCAATTTTGTCAAGCCTTTGGAGCTACAATGTAGATAGACAGCATACAACCTATATATTCATGCTGTACGTACAATACATGTTTGTCTTGGTGGCTGGGCACAGTGGGTACCTGCACTCAACTTGCATTATTATGTTTGTTTGGGTAAGTTCATTGTGGTAAAAAGAAGAATTCCATTTCAGACTCTCTGTACGATTTTTAAAATCGTAATACTGTCATATTAGTCTGTACTAATGACTTTGAGAGGTATAATCAGTGTGCAGACGTGTATTGATAAGATCCAAGTTAAGCAGCAGGTAGCAGACCAGTACCTATAGTACATACACAATACTGCACAAAAGTCTGGGATGTTCTGCTGATGGAATTTAATAAATCTACGTGATGGCAGTAACTGGAGTGCAGCAAGAAGAACAAACCAACAAAAAGCATCAAAATTTTCCATGTCTACATCATTTGACTTTTTCCATGTCTACATCATCACAGCAGCATAAATTTCATAATGAATAGATCAATAGAAATGGCGTGAACTCACTTGGAGTTAAATCTCTTTACCTTATCTTAACATTCAGTGTGTTTTTCTCTTGTAAATTATTTCAGACAGTGCTGATAATAAAACGTGTTCTTATGTTTTACTACATGTATCTTTACTCGCATTGTATACTGATGTTTTATAGGGTTTCGTAATAGGTGGTATGATACACAAACTTCAGCCCTTCCCAGATACTGATACAGAAAGCTTGAATATTGAGTACGGAATATATATTTTTAATGAGCTGTTTTTATTTGAAGCACTACTTGAAACACTACTTAAATTTGCTGTGAAAGGCTGTAAGAAAAATTCTACACCAGTCTACATTCATGAAGTGTTCTTAAACCGCAGAACTGTTCACACCTGCTGCAGTGTGCTGCAGTGTGCATGGACTCTGTTCTTACCTAAGAACAAATCCCAGGTAAGAAAATATCGGTGAATGTCAGAATCTACAGGGAAACGGCATAAGTGGGTTTACAGAACAAATCTCCTCTTAAAAAGGGTTGGTGAGTATGTGCTAAGCTTTTTCAGGACAGATTTGTTACAGGACTGGATTGTTTATTGATCCCATGTTGTCTGCTGATATCAGCTTGAGATTGAAACCCATCAGTCGTGATACGTCATGCCTAGTTTTGACTAAAAACCGCACTTACTACATTTCCAAAATGGCAAAAATGTTCTTAACTTTTAATGTAAATTTATTTTGGACTATTTCATGAGAACATTGAAATCATGTCATCATTCTGTAGTCCGCATCATGTTGGATCTAAGCCAGATTTATCTATGGCAAAAACAAATAGGATTTTTTAACAAATAAGCACTGTCACTCCTTGTAAACTCAATATGTTAATTCCTTTGTACATTCATGCATTACTTACTTGCTAGATACAAACACTGAAGTGACATCATAAGACAGTGACATACCTCACCCAAGCACCCCAAAACAAACCAGCAAGCTTTTTCCAGTGTGCTAGCAGAGTACACTTGTAGTAGCTGTTATTATATAGCAGGCTTGAAGTTTACCACTACACTTAACTTCATGCAGGAGTAACATATATAATATTAATGCAGGAGTGCAAAGAAACATAACATTAACTTGCATTAAATCCGTTTTTCCTCGTCCTACAAAGAAACCAGGTTTGTGACAACATGAACTGTATTATAGCCAAACAGCCATGGTATCCGTTATGGAAAGTCTTATAAAGACCGCCCTGTTATCTGATGTCGGCTGCTTCCTTTTGACCCCTTTTTTCCAAGCCTAAATCATATTAGCACGCTTGCTGCTGCTGATGATGATGACTTTTGAAAGCTGCATAATTGCTTAAGGCATTGATGCAACCAGTAGGAGTCATACCCCTTTGGCAGTATTAGTGCGATTTGGTCTAGGGATTTTGTCTGTGTGGTTTTGAATGTTAAATACATCAGCATGTGTCGTTATGTTGTGGTCTGGATGGAAATTACTGCTTTAAGCTTATCTGAGAACAATGTGGCTTTTCCTCCTATGATAAGATAGCGGAGCGTGAGGTCTTACGGTGTAAAATGCTGCTTCCTACCCAGAGTGTGTAAGCATGTGTATGTGTTGTCTACTTGGGATTTAACAAGCAAGGCTGGAGTCTTGCCAAATCGTTGACTGCTTCATTCTTTAGGCCCTCTTGAGGATGAAGCACTCACTTGAGAGAGTAGAGAGGCCTTGTGGGAAAGCCATATTATTCTCCAACTTGCGGAGATCCACATTAACACCATTCACACAGGCCTCCTGCTTATAACCACACCATATGCACAAGCACCTTCGTCTTCTCAAAACCTCTATATGCTAATATTTCTAGCAGAACTCTGATTTACTCTGATTGACTCCAGGTTATTGACCATTTAGCTGAGTTTTCCCACTTGTGTAGTGTAATGCAGTTGTCTTATTTGTCTAAATTTGACCTTAAAGATGTTTTTTTTACAGGTGAATGTTAGGGCTATATCTGCCTATATGAAAGTATCTGCAAAGCATCTAAAGTGTTCTGTCCACATAACACAATTTAAATTGACCAGATAAAGGTGATCAAGCAGATTTTTACTTTTACTATATTGTATACTGGTCACTCCCCTTAACTCATAACTTCAGCATATGTGTAGACACAGTAAACTAGTGTTTCTACTATGAAGCTCCACATGTGGCCACGCCTCCTGCACATCCACGGCCAGTAGCACGGTGCTACGATATACATGTAGAGTACTATGCAAGATTTAAGCAACCAAAAGGATATAGATTGAAAAAGCCATTTATCAGGACAGAAAAAAAAACACTTATATTAGAATAAATACATTAATGCAATCAATTCATTTTTAAATTTCAATATAAAAACAAGTTAAATGTGTAGTTAGATACTTTAGGCACTTTAAACAACAAAGAGAACTAGAATATGCAATTAAGAAGGTTATTTTTAATATTTACAGAATTAATTACAGTCCAATACAAATTACATTCTGGAGAAGAGCATTGTCCTTAAGATGTGAGGGTTTACAGGTGACAACTTCTCATATGTGCATTACTGTGAGCTGCTCTGCTGAATTTTGCTCTCCTCGTGTGTGTTACTGTGAGCTGCTCTGCTGACTTTAGCCCGGTAACGCTTCACATGTCGGCCAACAGCAGGCATTACAGAGGAAGCTGGCAGCACAAACTGCTCCCCTTTATCAAGGTTTTTGTCAACCTCCATGGGCTCCTCCTGGACTATTACAGCATCCACTTCCATGGGTTCAACCTCATCTTTTAGGTCAACCTCCGTGGGTTCCTCCTGATCTCTTCTGTCAACCTCCATGGGTTCCTCCTCATCTCTTCTGTTAACCTCCATGGGTTCAACCTCATCTTTTTGGTCAACCTCCATGGACTCAGCAAGTTTTGGGTTAAATTTAGGGTTAAGATTAGGGCCAGGATTAGGGTCTGTTATAATTCAACAGATATTTACTGGAAAGTAAACTAAATGCAAAGTAAAAAAATTCTACCGGTCAGTTTCACCCACAAGTCTCTCCTATCTCACAGTGCCACCAACATAGGAGGGTAACAACCATGAGTTTGCTCTCATGTCTTTTCAAAATGCTGCTAAAGCAATGTCATTGTACAGCTTAGCATGGCTGGAGAACACTTACTGTCAAATCTGCTACAGCTAACATGCCTACATTAGATAGCATGACCTTAAATAATATCAAAACATTTTGACTGTCTGTCTAATATACTGTTGGTCCTCTGCATAACGCAAAGAGATCTGTTTGGATGCTACAAGATCTCATATAGCCCTTTTGGTCAAAAGAACCCTGGTTCTTGAACTGGTTCAGTTCAGGCCTCTTAGAACATTAGTGCTATTCAGGTAACCAGTCTTCATTTGCATACATTTTTATTGGAATCAAGAAATGTCAGAGGATACAACCTCAGCTACAAGCCGCAAGGGTAGTAAACATTAGTAACAAGATTGCGGAGTGCATAGATGACCTACGAGCAACTGTCCTGTATTTACAAATGTTTGGTTTTATCCAAAACGCAAGCACAGACCTGGTCCCAAGACCTGTAAATTGCGAGGTGGAAACTTATTATTCCAGCACATCTCACAGATGTGTGATTGGATTCAGATGGAATTTCAGACGAATTTTAAAGCCTTGGCCATCTTCCTTGTTGCAACAGTGTGTGCTGTGTGGCAGGGTGCATTATTCTGCTGAAAGAAGTCACTGCCATTGGGGAATGCTCTTGCCATAAAGGAGTGTACTTGGTCTCCAACAATGTTTATGTAGGGTGTACATGTCAAATTGACATCCAAATGAAAAGCTGCACTCAGGGATTCCCAGCAGTCTATCGCCCTGCATCCTGGTGCCATCACTTCTCTCTGTAAATGGCGCACATGTTCCTAGCTGTAATTGTAAACCTACAAGAGTGCACCTCTATGGTAGCTGAGCTACAGGCCTGATGTACCTGATAAACCAGGTGTACCAGTGTATGTGCAGATTGTGTTTAATCAGTGAATGCCAAGCTGCTGATATGACTGCATGTCTACATGTGACCTCAGGCAAAAATCAGTGATGTGGTTGGAAAAACATCATATTTGAAGTCATCAGTCATGCTTTTCAATCTACATGGAGCTGTTGTGAGTGGAAGCTTTGTCTGGTTTGTGTTCCTCATGTGGCCAACCCTTTGTTATCATGGAATGAACTGCGCTTGACTTGTAAATGGAAAATGGAAACAGGCAGCTATCAAAGGACAAAGTCTGTTCCATGGCAGAAGTAACTGCAGAGAAATCTGTTGCTTACTGGCTAAGGGTTGTTGCTAATACTGGCTAGCAAGAGAGCAAGGCTGTTTAACTAACTCAGCTTGGTTCTCAGACCCAACAAGATGACTGGGCCAATCCACTGCTCTACACACTCTGCCATGCAGATCAATGACACGGTCAATCTGCCCCGTGCCGCGACCATGTGACAGTGGATATTAAAGAAGTGAGCAGCCTGCTTCTCACCTGGAGAGAGAGAGATAGAGAGAGATAAAGAGAGAGAAACAGAGTAAAACAGAGAGGGAGAGAGAGAGAGAGAAAGAGAGAGAAAAGGTAGCATATGCTAGCACGCTGAGTAATGTGGTCATAAACGAGCTTAGCCATTGTGTCCAGCTGACCCTGTGTGTCTAGGCTAATGTCCCGAACCAGATCAGAGGAGGGATTTGTAAATGCAGACACCATAGAGGCAGGGGGGTAGGGGGGATGAATAGAAAGAGAGAGAAGATAGGTCACACAAGTGCAAAATAAAGCAAAGTAAGATGGCACGATGAGATGCATTCTGTTATGCTGTACTTGGTATATTGCTAGACGGTTTTGGAAAGAGAAACAGATCCACCTTGGCTAATAATAAACACAGAGCTTATGCAGGTTAAGTGGTCACTTTGTGCAAATAAAATGGCTACATTTGTGTCGCAGACATTGTGACCTCTGTATCCTGTCACCTTAAAGAAATCGTGAGTTGGTCATTTTCTCTACAGTGCACCATTTCACATCAGTCTTTCTCTCTCTTTGGTCACATGTAACTGCAGGACGGCTGAGCCATGAGGGCTGCACAGACTGCTTTTAAACCCATTAGTGACACCTGGGTGTGAGTGTGTGTTTTTTTGTCCGTGTTAGAGAGTGTGTGTGTGTGTGTGTGTGTGTGTGTGTGTGTGTGCAGAGATGCCCAGGAGGAGCAGGCGGCCAAAGCAGATTAGCAGGATCTCACATGTTGCGTAACAGATCCCCCTCCATTTCCGAACCTGCTGCTGCCGACCCAGCA
Organism: Semaprochilodus insignis; assembly: GCA_034552555.1. Taxonomy (NCBI): domain Eukaryota; kingdom Metazoa; phylum Chordata; class Actinopteri; order Characiformes; family Prochilodontidae; genus Semaprochilodus; species Semaprochilodus insignis. Next base: position 15,982,022 of record CM067483.1, on the reverse strand, counting down.
GACGCTAAGCTAAAGCCAAGCAGGATCTACCTTTCACTAACACCCGTTCCACACACTCTCAGTTTGGTGTCTAGTTTGGCGGTTGTGTATGTGTGCATCTATAATCGCGGTTGGTGTTGGTCTATTACCCTGGTCTATTAGCTTCTAAACTGCTAACCACCATCTTGTCCGAAAATGCTTCAGTTGCTTCTCTGTTCATCCATGCAATGTAGGTCTCTAGCAACGTATATAAAGGTGCATTCATTTACACGCTGTATGTTTACATAGCTGTCATTTTTTGTATTTGTGCCTGTGCACGTGTGACACCATAAGGTCTACGCCTATGCTCAGCTCACGCAGGTCAAAAGCTCTCACAAATGTCATTACCTCTCAGCCTGTGGCTGATCAGGCCATGTGCTCAGGCGTTGTTGCTAGCCAAGAATCATGTGTGTTAGCGTGCATATGTGGGAGCGTGTGTGTGTACATCTGACAACATCCTTCTCTGTAACACCTGTGTGCCTTACAGCATATTTGTATTTTTATAGCACACCCTTCCTCATCCTTTGAGGTCATTATAAGTCATCTGCCTAGAGGAGCCTGTTTACCAAGTGGTTTTCTTTTACAGAGGTTTCTTTGAGCATACGCTAACATTTACAATTGTACTTCTTCAACATTATCAAAACTTCCATTTCAACTTGCCTAATGGAATATTGCTGTTATATAGCAATTTTAACTAGTGGTCAAAGCTGCTGTAATGTACCTTTCAGGGGTCATTGGATGGTCATACTTCCCAACTGTAACATAGTCTGAATTTAAGTACTTTGTAGTTGGGGGTGTAACTTCATGAACTTGTGGTCACAATGTAAGCAACTTACCAAGTGGGTCCCTTCTTGTCTTTCTCTAGCAGTGATGAGGTCTCGGACCACTTATACCTTTAAAACTCAGATCCCACCTGGCTGGCTCCCTTCTAGCCACATATTACATGCTGATGGTAGACAGCAAATCACGCCATAACCCAATACAGAATAGTACAATACCACACAAGTAACACAAACAGGTCTTTGAGCTAACAACTCAACTTATTTACTTGTTTCAAGTCTCTCTTACTGTCCGGCACTTGCAATGAAACCCAGTAATGGGACACTGCACAGCCCCACAGAGGGTTGCTGTAGTTGCCACTTTAGTTGTCCGCCAGCCGTACCCCGGTGCTAAGTCTCACAGTGCTGCTTCCTCATAGTCCCCAGCCAGGCCTGTTATTCTCTGCCATGCCACCTTTGAGTTTGTCATAGCACCATTCCTCACCAGTCCTCCGGCTGGCACTATCCCACCCCTGACACCACGGTACCATCAATATAGAAGAAGATGTAGAAAACATAGTAGGTTAAACAAGTGCTCTTTTATTGAATACAGCAACAGTGGAACCTGCCACCCAGCGCTATCTGAAAAGCCAGGATAGCAGTCAGGTCAACTCTAGCCACACATTTCACATGGTAACCATTGAACTACCCCATAACCCAGCACAGAACAGCACAATATACAAACGTCACATGAACACGTCTTTAAGCTGAACTTATTTTAGCATGTCCTGCAGTTCCCATGAGTGTCTGCGTGTCCACGGTCACACAAGCCAATAACAGGATGGTATAATATTCCAATAGCAGTAACCTATTAAAAACCATTAACCAATTTCTGTTGTTCATGAAATCAACTTGAATTTATGAAATCATCTTTGATCTAAATGATTTTCTTTTCACATCGCTCTTTTATTAAATATTGTTGTTTGTTGCGGTCCTATAGTAGCAATAAGCCACTTGAGGTCTGTGATTTCACCCAGGGTAGGGAATGTCATTTTATGCTTGGTCTTACCCTTTAAGCAATATAAAATCACCTTAAAAAACAGCTTTTCATAGATTATTGCCTTAATATGCCAGCGCCGCTGTCTCTTCTTGAGATCACACAAACCCACAGGCAGCTATTCTCCTGACTAGTTTGTTTTTACCCACTAAATGCTGGAAGACTGTGGCTGTATATGTACAGTAAGCTTTGAAGTTCTTTAACCATGAAGTAAAATGCAAAGCAGACGCTGCACAAATCAATCAGGCTACGAAACGAGCCACAATCATACTGTACTGAGGCCACCTCGGAAGGTGGTCTGAGTTCAATTCGTTTGACATGTTTATACATGAACAGAGAACCATGACTCAGCAGTCTAAGACCACTTGAAACACTGAAACATTCCACGTGTGAAAAAGTCCTTACTTTGAATGCTGGCTAGTTTATTAGCCTGATACACTATATGGACAAAAATATTGGGACACCTCCACATTACACCCACAAGAGCTTTTGTTACATCCCATTCCAAATCTCTAGGAATTAATTTTGCAGCTATAACAGCTTTCACTCTCCTGAGAAACCTTTCTACAAGATTTTGGAGTGTGTCTGTGGGGATTTTTGCCCATTCATCGATTCATGTTGGATGAAGGGAGCTGGTTCCCAATCTCCATTCTAGTTCATCCCAAAGATGTTCAATAGGGTTGACGTCAGGACTCTGTGTGGGCCAGTCAAGTTTTTCCACACCAAACTCACCCAACCATGCCTTTATGGACCTTGCTTTGTGCACTGGAGCTCAGTCATGCTGGAACAGAAAAGGGCCTTCCCCGAACTGTTACCACAAAGTGGAAGCATAAAATGGTCCAAAATGTCTTGGTATGCTGAAGCATTACGATTTCTCCTCACTGGGACTAAGGGGCCCAGGTCAACCCCTAAAAACAACCCCATAGCATTATCCCTCCTCCACCAAACTTCACAGTCGGTACAATCAGGCAGATAAACCCCAGACATATCCATTAGACTGCAAATTGTCACTCCACAGAACATGTTTCTCCAGAATCCAATGGCTGTGTGCTTTACACCACTCTATCCGGTGTTGGCATTGTGCTTGTGAAGTAAGGTTTGCATGCAGCTGTTCAACCATGGAAACTCATGCCAGGAAGCTCCGGGTGCACAGTTTTTGAGCTGATGTTAATGCCAGAGAAGGTATTGACTCAACAGCAGACTTTCAGGCATGTGCTTTAGCACTCTGCAACCCTTCTCTGTAACTTTATGTGCTCTGCCACATCATGGCTGAGTTTCTGTGGTTCCTAAACAGTTCCACTTTTTAATAATACCACTTACAGTTGATTGTGGAATATCTAGGAGGGAAGCAATTTCACGAACTAACTTGTTGTATGGTGGCACCCTATTATTGTATCATGCTTGAATTCAGTGAACTCTTTAGAATGACCCGTTCTTTCACAAATGTTTGTAAAGGCAGACTGCATGGCTAGGTGCTTGATTTTATGTACCTGTGACAATGGGACTAAATCAAATGCCTGAATCCAATGATAAAGTGGTATGTCCCAATACTTTTGTCCATATGGTGTATTTTGCCAGCATCATCACTTTGCCCTTTACTGTAAAATTTACATAATGCAACCAGCTGTTACAGATGTAAACAAAGAGGGGAAAGTGACAACCTCCATGTAAGTTCTAGAAATTAATTGAATTCCAACATCAGTCAGTAAGAAGCTGGAAACATGGGTATCATAATTGCTACCAAAGGTCCCACTTGTATTTGAGACATTTGAGCATGTTTGAATTGAACTTTTAGGTCCTGAACTTGTGTTTATAACAGTTCTGGTAGCGCATAGTGCATAGTGACTGTTCTCTAGCTATGCTAAAGGTCCTTAAGGCCAACCAGGGACCAGGCACTGGAAGTACACTCTGTTACATTATCAGTCCCATAACTTTTGTTATTTGAAATAAATGTATCATTTTGATATGAATTTGTAGGAAAATGACACAAACAGGACATAGTACCAAACTAGGCTAACACTGGGTCTACATTCTAACTGTGCTGAAGCTTTGGCCTATAGGTTCTTGAGGGCAAAGAATGTAAAAAGTGGCAAATTATTATATTGAAAATGAACTGTATGACAATTAAGATGAATTTGATAAATATAATACATACAAATATTTTAAAATATGTATATAAACACATTTTTATCAAATTCCACAGGCATGAAGAGCATATGACTTTAGGATGCCAGCATATATGTATATGAGGTCCACAGACACAGAGCTTGCTGCAATGCAGGCTTCCTTGTCTTTCTCTTTTTCCTTCCATTCCTTCCATCAGAGTAGAAGCTGTGAGAGTGTTGGGGGAGAGGGGAGGGGTTTAAGTAATAAACCTCATCACTATGGAGACGGCAGATGCAGCTGTGGCAGCGGCAGCAGCGGCGGCAGCAGTACAAGCCCACTGAGGACCATAAACACGAGCAGGCCATGACTTCCACAAATAGATCTCTTAGGAAGGAAAAAAATAAAGAAAGAGAGAGAGAGAAAGAGAGAGAGAGAGAGCGAACTAAAAGGCGGGGAGGTGTGTGGGCGAGCGATATACTATGCAGGAGGGTAGGATTATTTTTCTCGGGAAAGCCGGAGTGATCAGAGGAGGCTTAATAATTTATGTCGTAGATCAACACGGCTCTAATTGAGGTGTGCGGTGGTGGCACAATACAGCTACGAGAACACGTCGCATTAATTAAATCTGTGATGTGATTAGGTATTTGTTTGCTCCCACTTTAGGTATTTCATCTTTTCCTGATGCAAATTCAGTCAGTGTCTGGGAATTTCAATTTTAGAACTGAAACATCTCAGGTTATCTCATGAAATTAGTTATACAGACATATTTACACACCTGCATATCACATTGCTATTTTATATTGCTAATATATATATATATATATATATATATATATATATATATATATATATATATATATATATATATATATA
>CM067483.1:15800554-15977187 GCA_034552555.1 Semaprochilodus insignis | reverse complement strand
TATATATATATATATATATATATATATATATATATATATATATATATTCTTATCTAAGCAATAATAATAATAATAATAATAATAATAATAATAAAGGTCAAAGTCATGTAGTGTGTGTGTAGGATTCATAATGGTTTCAGTTTAACTCAACAAACAATGTAGCACAAATTGCTTGCTACCTATTAGCCCAGTGCATTTGATGTGCAGAGGAGGAAAAGAGACAGTACACACAACCATGCTGCACACACATACAGAGGTCCAAAATCTGGTGGGGGTGTTAATGTTCTCAGACACAGGGTGAATACAGGTCTACAGTCAGGTTTAATAATAATAATACTTTATTCTTATATAGAGCTTTTCGAGAACCCAAAGACACTTACAATTGTTCGTTCACAAAAATGCACGGACATCAGACAAAGAAAACAAAGCATCAAATACAACAAAGACAAATAGACAATATGAGCACAGTCTTTTGAAGAGCAATTTAGGCCAGAGGCAGGTTGTAAGCGATTGTGAAGAGATGTGTTTTAAGATTAGATTTAAATGCAGAGAGAGAATTGGACTGCTTGACCAGTGGTGGAAGAAAGTGCCAGAGTCGAGGAGCAAGTCAAGAAAATGCTCGGCCACCAAAGCCATGGAGGTTGGACGGAGGAATGGTGAGTGGCCCAGCTGTAGAAGACCTGAGAGAGCGAGAGGGTTTGTAAGGAAGGAGTATGATAACAATATTCTGTTTTAGGAAAACTGAAGCATGTAAATCTATTCTAGTACACCCAAAAATAAAATTATGAAAATGGGCATAATAGGTCCACCTAAACTACAATCACTAACTACTGTCATTTTCATTTCCTCAGTGAGAGCTTTAGCCAGGGCTTCTCAAGTTAACATGGTCGTCTTTCACGTCTTTCCTTATAGCAAAGGCAAAGCTGTCAGGTAAGAGATCCTCACTCTTAACTAACTGAATTTGCTGTTAGCAATGATTAAAGTCCTTTTTGACTGATTAACCTCCCAGGTTTAAGTGGGACCAGTAGCTGGAGAGGTGTTTTTCTTTCATATTTAGTCGTTTATCTGATTCTACAGTTTTATTATTATATGTGACAATGATGAATACTATACCTCAACTATACTTTATATATATTTCTTTATTTTTTTAATTTTTATTTTTTTAACCAGAGCATCCAGGTGAAATGATTCAAAAACAGAGGTACTGCCCTGTGAAAGACTGCCGACCTGTCTGGGGTGTTTCCTGCATTCTGCTCTGAAAGCAATGGAAAGGGGCTCCAGCACCCCCGTGACCCAGGTGGATAAGCAATTTAGATGATGAATGAATGACTGAAAGAAAGAACAGAAGATGATAGAATTATTATTATTAATAAATAACAATTGTATCCTACCTGTCTTGTTTGTCACAGTATGAAAAACAATAGTTTGTTTTAATATCAAAGATATCAAATCAGTATTGATACTGAAACATTTCTAACTAGATGGTTTATGGTTATGATCTTTTATTTCCTCTGTGTCATCATGGCTGAAGCTGAGGTTCTCTGAAGTATATGATGCACACATGCTTGACAGAAGGCAAATCTGAACCCCTCATATGCATGGACCCCTGTTCAGGCTTCCATACTTGATGCTGTGGAAGTCATAGTAGGATAAAAACAGTGGATGAGAATGAAACTTATTATGTTCCTGGTGTGTAACTCACTTCTCGTCACATTCTTATTAAAGTATTTCCTTATTTTTGTAGAAAGACATTAATTTGGTGGAGCACTTTTTCACAGGAGGAGCGACAGGAGAGAGAATATGTGATGCTATCTATAAACAAGATCAAAACTGGTGGCGTTACCTTAGTTATCTAATGAGTCAGTGAACTGTTTGGACTTGCTGCGGTGTTCTGTGTGATGATTGTGTTGATCGGTAACGTTATGCTTTGACGCTTTTGTACAGCAAATGCTAATGTTAGTGACATTACTGCTCAAACACTGAAGTAATTAAAGACTGCCATGGCAGTTAGCTTACAGACAAACACTGGCTACAACCTGGCTATACACAGCATTGGACACATGTGGAACATTAACATTAGGTTGACAGTGGAAAATGTAGAAATGTAGTGGAAAACGTAGAGTTAAATCACATAATACAACCAGAAGACAATATGATACACCAACAGACCACAGACCATTAGGTACACCTCCTTGTATCTCCATGCATCTCCATGTTCATTGTCCAGTTTATCAGCCCTACTTACCATATCAGTGCACTTTGTGGTTCTACAACAACAGACGGCAGTCCATCTGATTCGCTGCAAACTTTGTTATCCCCTTTCACCCTGTTCTTTAATGATCAGGACCCCCAGAGAACCACCACAGAGCAGGTATAATATGGGTGGTGGATCATTCTCAGCACTGCAGTGTGACTGGTGTGGTGGTGGTGTGTTAGTGCGTGTTGTGCTGTTATCAATAGATCATACACAGCAGATGTGCTATCATCTCTGACTTTACATCTGCAAGGTGGACCAGGCGGTGTTTAATAACTCCAGCAGCACTGCTGTGTCTAATCCACTCGAGCCAGCACAACACACACTAACACACCACACCACGTCAGTGTCACTGCAGTGCTAGAATGATTCACCACTCAGACAAAACCTGCTCTGTGGTGATCTAGTGGGGGTCCTTACCAGAACAGGGCAATGTGGGCTAACAAAGTGTACAGAGAAACAAATGGACTACAGTCTGTAATAGAAGAACGAGAAAGTGCACTTATATGGTAACTGGATCTGATAAAATGGACAGTGAGTTTAGATATAAGGAGGCATACCCAGTGAGGTGGCTGGCTGCATGCTGAGTATGTTAAGTTGTTGGGGAATAACTGACTATGTTAACCTGCACACCCATGTGCATTGTGGTTTAGTAAATAATAGACAGTTACCATTAGCTGACCTCTTTGGGTAACGTGTCAACTTGTCATGTCACTTGTAAGATGCTATTGTAGTCTTGCGGGTAATTCTGGGAGAAAAGCTTGTAGCTTTTGTCTGACTTGTGCAAAGCAATTGACTGTTACAAGCAAACTTGGCATGACTTTCAATACCCTAGTCTAATGGTTACATTCACAAATTGTCATTCAATTCTTTACAAAAGACTTTGATAGATACATATGATAGAAAACATCATTCAATTGCACCTGCAGCTGTTTTTACAGTCAGAAAACAGCATTTACAGACATATAACAGAAACCCTAGTTATAAGGTACACGGGGTCTATTTATGAGGTTTTAACACAGTTTTAGCCCAAATGCTAATGCAGCATAAAATATGAGCCAACAAAACTTTAACTAAACTATGTTTCTGAGTGAAAAAATATTGGATTATTTCTTTGGAATATACTTTCAAACATCTGCAACCTTATGCCCCAAGTGCTTTAATCTTGCCCTGGCTTTCTGTTTTTCAGTATTATTTATAAAGGGTCCCTGCTTATCCTCTAAGTGGGGATTTTTTTTTTTGAGTTTTGCTCTTTGTGGATCTGGAGAAAAGCCTGACCTTCTGGACCATATGGTGCCCTGCACTATACCTTCATCAGAGCCAGGGCTTGGCCTGCCACTTTGAGGCTGCTCGCTAATATTCCAATAATCCGCATGATTATGGGAGTGGTTATTAAAACGAATATGGGCGGCAGTGGAGAAGCAGATGTCTGATGACCCACATCTGTGTGTTCATGCTGAGCAGCATGAGCATGTGTACGTGTGAGTATGTGTGTTTGTGGCAAGGCATCTCACAGGGTACAGCTATGGGCAGGCTGCTCGCTGTCCACCCACCGCTGGCACTGGTGCTGTCCGAGCAGCACTGCCCTTCAGAGAGCACTCTGCTGCACATTTACACAGGACAGAGGTGTTTGACCTCACAGCACAGCAGAACACTTCCAAATGCTTTATTTGCGTTTCTACTTTACCTTGACCGCTCAAAGAAACCTAACCTAGAGGTCTAGATTTATTGTTGTATAATGTTTTTAATTACATAAAAAGTCATGCACTGAATGACACTTACATGTAGTTTAGATCTGTATCATTAGTTTTGACAGAATTTTTGAGCTAAATGTGTGTGGAAAGGTAAACCAGGTGGGAAACTTAGGGTGGGAACAAGCGGAGTATGACATTGCTAAACCAATCCAATGGCTCATGAAAACAGAGCTGTTCTGTCATTAGCCCAAAGATAGTTCCCACAAAAACTTCAGTTAAGCCTGTAGAACACTTGAACACCTCATTAACACTTCATTAAAGTAGACTATGCCTTAGCTTTAGAAGATATAGCTGTGTAAGTAATAAATATTTGACCAGTTATATATTTGATTTAGCTCTCAGATCTGTGTTCAAGCTAAACGGTGTGCGGTCATGCCTACTAAAGATGTGTAGGTGATAAGGACACTGGTTATTTACAGCAAACAACAGTAATGTTAAAAATACATAAATATATGTACTCACCACTAAGAATTTCCACATATTTAATCGCCAGGGATCAATTTCATGATCTCTAGACAAATGGGCCAATGCCTGGACTGCACTTCATTTTGGTTGTATAGATATTACACAATGACAAAAAACATAGGGTGCAAAATTTAGATGACACACCACGATAACTTCAGATCTTCTTAGCACAATAAAATATCATCTACTTACAAACACCAGTGTAATATTTGGCTGATAGTTATTGTCAGTGATCACTGAGACTTTCTAACTAACAATTATGGATTAAGCTCCACTACATGCTGTAACTGAAGTTGTATAAATTGTCAGATTATGGAGCAAATGAGTAAATAGTGCAGGTATACACTGCTGTGCACTGAACACAAGCTCCAGATAAGTACTGTAATTAACATATGGAAATATGGTATCATATTGGTATCATATTGCATACACAATGCTTAAACAAAGCAGAAAAATAGACATATCTGCCACTGTCATTTTACATGTACATTATACCAGTGATCGCATTGCAATGTGAGCAGTACAACCATATGTGCTCTACAGTGTAAATTTTTCCCCTCAGCCTAATGGGAATGACCCAGTAGGGCAAACTTGGGGTGTGGCCCTGTGCATCCCCGCTGCTGTGCCCTTCACGGGACTCCTGGCTGTAGGACGGCTCACCAGCAAGGCCCTGCGTGTTCCGGAGCCGGCCTGTCTGCAGCGTCTGCAGCCCCAGAGAACCATTATCAGCTGGAGGCTGCCGAGCAGGGCACAGCGAACAGAAGGCGAAGATGGGTTTTTCAATTTAGCAAACTTGATTAAGAGTACAGGGGAGAGAGACTCGAGGAAAAACTCGCTCAAAGCGCTTTGGCTGCTGACGTGCTGCAGTCTACAACGTTCGTGGCGGAAAAAGCAATTTAGTCCTCCCAGTCGTTCGTTACGACCTCCAGACTCGAGGTCACTGGAGCTCCCCCAAGGCAGCAAATGAGTTGTGACACTTTCGTCAAGTGTTTTGATTAAAGAGGGTGTCGTTTAGGGACATCCATTAGCGGTGACGACGACGCCTTGGCCGACCTCTTTTCTTTGCCACCTTATTTCCAGTCTCTCTTTCACCTCATTCTCATTTTTTTTTGTTTTTCCTTCTCTCTTCATGCTTACACTAGAGGCCTCAACGTGTGATTGACAGCTGAGGTCAGCGAGTTGACACAGGACCATGGCCCTGTCATCATGGCTGCTCGTCCCGTGGCGGCCTTCGGCTGGTGACAGCCGCCCAAGGAGCCATTTACTCCTGCTGCTGTTAAAGCCCCATCATCATCATCACCATCATCATCATCACGGCACAGCGGAGGGAGAGAATCCGTGTTTCCTGCAACCGTCTTCCTCCGACTGCCATAAATCAAAGGGAATCTGCGGGAACTTAATTAGCTTAATTGCTATGTTTGCTCTAACATAACACTGATCACTCCGCTGCTCCAGCTACTGCATTTGAATAGGGGTAAAACAGATGGCACACTTCAGGTTTTTTTCTGCCCTCGTAGAAAAGCATCTGGGGGAAGACGAACTGAGGAGTTGGAGGGCGAGGTCTTTAGCTGGGGTTGGTTGGGGGTCGTTTTCTTCGGGATATTTTATTTTTTCCCATTTCCCCCATGTTATGCTCTGAAGGAGCATGGAAATTAAGTCAAACGTAGAATCCTCAGGAAAAGCATGTGTCACAAGCTAATTTGTAGAGCCAGACTAGACCTCATGGCTAGTTTCACTGTTGTCAGAAGAAGAGTCGAGAGGAGCAGAATGAGAACAGAAGATTCTCCACATGGCCTGTTTGCCTCTTTTGCTTTGAAGCAATAGCCTCATCCTCATACTGCATAATAATCAGGCAGTCAGTGGCACTGAATGGAGATTTTCACTGATTTCTCTAAGATAGTGGTTCTCTGTTCTGGAATCCTGGTCCTGGAATATCAGTTCCTTCAGCATTTTAATGCTTTTCTCTCCCTCTTTTGCTCTCCCAGGGTTTAACAATGCGCCAGTTAATTGGATCACGAGTGTCCGTGCAAGGCTTCCTAACCTTTTAACAGTGCGGACAGACAATAGCCTGCAATGATTTTGACAGACTGGTGAGATTTCTTGATGAATGCTTGTCAATAGTAACCTACACACACACACAAGACCATGCACAAGACCGTCCTTGGGTATATGAAAGGTATTATAGAAGTGTAACATTATTATTAGTATTATTAGTATTATTAGTATTATTATTAAGCATGGATATAGAATCAAGATTACATAAAATGAGTTAGTTATGAACATTTAACAATAAGGCTTAAAGGGGCGTTCCAGCCTAAAATTGACATTTAATATGTTATGTTTTATGTTTTATGTATTTTGTAGGCCTATTAGATCCTTTAGCCTCACTGATTCAAAACAGTTTACAAGTTTGTATCCTTTTGTTTCCTTTTTTCATCAGTGTTGTCTCGCTACAATACATCCACCAGTATCTCCCCACAGCAACACAGGAATGTACTGAAGTACCATGGACGTAGAGGTAAAGCCAGCTAATGGGGGGGAAGAACAGTCCACTCAAAATACACCATCTAAAGAGTGCTTTTCTGGACATAATGGATTTAAACCTTCACAATCTCTGCACTGCACCACTGAAGGAAGCAAGTAGGACTGTTTACAGCAGTGGATATATTTTTATTTTGTCCAGTGTGCCCCTTTAATATTTAAATAAAAATACTATTAGTAATAATTACAAAATACTGTACTTACTGCAGTTACTACCACAGAGTTCTCACTGATGCTCTGTTGTGGCCCAGCACCAGATGACTCACAGGCCAGTGTTTGGGAACCTTTGTGTTAGCTTATGTTCAGACTGCAGGTAAATCGAATCTGTTTCTCAAATCAGATCGTTTAGAATGACTGTCTGCACTGTTGTGGGCTGGAGGTTAGGGAACCAGCCTCGTGACCGGAGGGTTGCTGGTTTGATTCCCTGAACCGACAATAATGACTGAGGTGCCCTTGAGCAAGGCACCTAACCCCCCACTGCTCCCTGGGTGTCGTGGATAGGGCTGCCCGCTGCTCTGGGCAAGTGTGCTCACTGCCCCTCAGTGTGTGTGTTCACTAGTGTATGTGGGTGTTTCACTTCACAGATGGATTAAATGCGGAAGACAAATTCCTCTGTGTGTAAAAGCACAAGTGGCACAAAAATGGCTCATAAACTCTCTTCTCAGGCCTCACAAAAAAAAAAAAGTTATTTGCAGGTGATCAGATCACCCACCAGTGTGTGGGGGTTGCTGTGGTAATGATGTAGGTGTCAGTAACTATGTAGCTACACTTGTGAGACAGCTTTCAAACACAGATGCTGGAGATATGGAGGTACAATATCTTGCCCTATAAACAATCATTCTGCCAAGTCGTGGTTCAGAACACTTATGTGTGCGGCAGACAAACTCAGCGATGGAAGTGGTGTTGATACTTTTCTTGAATCCTAGGCACCTCCATCAATCTGGAAATTATGTTGTTATTTGTTGCACTGCGAGTCATGCAAAAGACACTTTGAAATCTGATTACAGTGTTCAGAGAATCCAGATTAAGATGTATCTGTATAAATTGCATTTATATTGGCATTTTAAACAACTTCCAAATGGTATGGATCTCATGCCTTATTTGCAGACTATCAAAAATGTGGATACAATCTGGATATGCTGATATCAGATTTGGACTGGCAGTCTAAACAAGGCGTTTGATAAAAGGACAATATAATGTTTTTTGATAGGCTGGGCCAGGCACATCCTCCTACCACTGAATCCACACCCAGAGACTGCCACTGCCAGACAAAACTGGTTGTCACTTCACATCCCTTAATTCTGTTTCATGGCTGACACTTCCTAGCCTATATTGCTACTGAGACAATGCAGTGTATTTAATCTGTTCTCAGAACCCTATAATGGTTCTTTGAAGGGAGCAGCATGTCCGATTAAATTCAAATCTAAACTAATTCAAACACAGAGACTGAGCTGATTGTATTGTTTTAATTATTATGCAGGCATAGGCCTACAAGTTACCATCAATATCATTATGTTCATGCAGAATAGAGCAGCTATGATAATAAATTCATACCAAGAATATACATTCATCACCGAAAGATTGTTGCGCCCAGAAGGAATCAATCAACAGGAATGAAACTTGGTGGGTAGGTTTGACATCGTGAGACATGTTTCATGCTCAGCCTCGCATGTGACATAAGAAAGGTCGGTCCTTATCGCTGTACCTGACTGATTATAAAAGTTTGACCTCTGCAAGCAAAGTATGCCTCAGAGAAGAATTTGAAAGCAGTTTGAACAGTTGGAAGGTCGGGGTTCAAGAGGGGTCAGATCATAGGAAAGACGTCTGCTCTTAACACCACGTCAGCAGCGCCAAAGACTGCAATGATGTTGTGCCAGACTGTCATGGAGTGACTCAGAATGGCAGCAGGTCATCTTCAGTGACAAGTCCAGCTATTGTCTTGGTGGAGATGACCAACGAATCGTGTGTGGAGGCACCGCGTTTAGCACCAAGATGAACGGTTTGTTGTCATGCGTCACATGTCCAGAAGGCAGACAGACTCTTCTCCTGGTGTCACTCCACCTCCCTCCCTAATGCAAAATCTGCAGGAACTCTGTGAGAATTTTCAAACTGCATGGGATGGATTATCACAGGACTCCTTTAGAAACCTCTACAACTCCACGCTGAGACGTCTGACAAGTTGCTTTAGCAAACATGGCGGCCAAATGTCATACTGAGAGACACTACTTCTGTATGTGTAGCTCAATAAATATTGCCCACATCCGTCTAGATGTTTCATCAGTGATTGTTCCTGGTAAACTAATAGCATAGCATAAACAGCATTACAATCCGACACTTCCTTCTGTGTGCAACTATTCTTTTGATGATGCCGAGTGTATGTGTGCAGGATAGATCTAGATTTTGCACAATGATTAACTAGTGATCCATGAAATACTGAAGCACAATACATCTTCATATTGCTTTCAAAGCGTGCCTAGCGGCTGTGGTTGTATAGCAGTGCCGGAATATGTGGGAGGATAGCGGTTGTATGTTTGTGTTGTGCACGGTTGCTGTCAGCAGGAAGCTTCTGCATAACGCCACCTTCGGAATTTAAACACCCTGAGAACGCTGCATGGAAACATTGAGGTGAGCTTTCAGAACATGCTTGTCAGAGTTCAGAACTTACAGCAATGTAGCATGGAAAATATTTGGGTAAACTGTGTGCATGTCTGTGTGTTCCTCTGGAACCACAAGCACTGTTTAAGGGTTCATCTGGAATTATCATTCTGTCTGCCTCTCAGCTTGAGCTTCTGGCTCCAAGGGAGTTAGGTCTTAATGCTGTATCTGCTTCAGACGTATGATAGGCCTAATATATACAGAGCTATATATGAGCTATTCTCCAGAGAATGTAAATAACATTCCATCTCTCCAAGACGATATGGTTAGAGTTATCTCTGTGGAACGTGGGAGGAGGCCTAGCTCCCATTACTTAGCTTTCCCTTTCGTCTCTTCATGGCATTCTGAAGTGAGGACACTAGTCTGAGGGGATTTGTATTGCTCTGTCGGAGGATGACATGAATTTGCAGTTTCTGGAGGAATGTTTGATAGTCTATCTCTGTTTTGGTAGAAGACACCAGCTGATGTGAGACACTATTTCTTTCGCAGTTATCTACATCTTCTGGGCCATTTATTTCCCTTTGCGTTGGGGTCATAAATTACAGAGAGCCCTCATAGTCTGTTAGGGAGAGCTACAGCAGAACTGGTAGAGTTAATGTATTGTAAAAGTAATGATGTTTTAATAGGATGGGATAAAATCAGTGGCAAACTATAACTGTTGAAACTAGGCCTTCGATCCGGGCCATCAACAATAAAACTGAAACTAAAAGGAAGACAAATCTCTATGACAATGTTAATTACTGTTAGGGTCCCTACAGTATGTCTAAAAGGATGTTAAAGGGGACCTATAATGCTTTACTGTCTTTTCCCTTTCCTTTAGTGTGTTATGTAGCTTTTTGTGCATATAAACGGTCTGCAAAGTTATAAAGTCCAAAGTACAGTCAGAGGAAGAAAAACTGTTCCACACAAAGCACTTTTCTCTGTTGCGTGAAACACCTCATTGGAATTCCAGCCATTTCTTCTGTTACAAGGTGATGTCATCTCATAACACAATCCTTATTGCCTGATTTCCCGCAAGCTTGGTACATCCTCACGCAACACACAGAGAGCTAAGAAAGTAAACACCTGCCACTCTAAAACACCCTGCTCCAGTTTAGCTTGTAATGGTTGAGCAAGTTCTTCTACCTGACTTTCAGGATGGGTCTCTGGCTCAAACTGATATAGCAGAACCGACACCATTGTAGGAACAGTTTTTAGAACACTAAAGCATGTAAATCTATGTTGGTGGACCCCAAAATTAAAATTATGAACACAATTATTCAACTATTATGGTGATTGGTTCAACTTTGAAGTAAAACTAGTCCACATGAGCATGTTTTTTTTTTTTTTTAGTCGGGCAATCCATACATATTTTTTGAAGCTTGTAACAGACGTTAACTCATATTTTGTCATGCATGTTGCAGTTCCAGAGTAAATCTTTCAGTAAAAGCAGCATAGAGCTGCCACAGCTGCTGTTTCCCTATTCTATCAACTGTCTGAATCCTGGTTAAGGCTTTCACTTGTACAGTCAATGAATTTTTCCCACCAAATGGAACTCAAAACGTGAAAAAAGGCATTCGGTCCAGCTCCTGAAGGCCTAACCAATACAAGTTTGCTTGGCTGTTTCAGATACCACTTAGAAAAGTAATGGTGATATTGTAACTTTTTCATTATTAACCCAAAACTTAATAATGATAAAAGAGTGCAAATCCAACAAAACAGTGCTTCCCAAAACTTACCATTGCTGGTAATAATAATCTAGAGGGACCCCTTGGTTTAAGTTCCTACCATACCTTGCTGTAGATGTGGTGCTCGTTAGACAGCTTCTTTAGTGTTTCTGGGATTCCTCTCTGTGGTGTTGGGAGTTAAACCACAATGTCTCTTGAGCACCAGTGCTCAGGCCAATTCTCAGACATCAGTTAGGGACAGGTACCAACATTTAGATAGTACTGGAAATTATGATAACCGTACTTATGCCCTTAACGAAAGAGTTATCGCTGCTCTGGCTCCTGTCTGCTGGGGACTGGATCTGAGATGTAACGTAATAAACTTCATCTCGATGATTTACCCAAAATGCTTTTGTGCATGTCTTGTGAACACTTGTGAACACTCAGAAAAACATTTACCAAAACACAGCTTTATGAGACTGGATGCGTTTATGCAATCCAGACCTTGCGATCATAACACTTTCCACACAGTTGCTCTCTGAATCCCTGGATAAAAAACGTGCAGTGTATCTTTCTAGCTTCTCTTTTCTCTGAGAGGGGTTGAAGGTCTCTCGGTTGGCTGCTGCCACTGTGAAGTAATGTGCAGTGTTTATGGGAGCGGAGCCAGTGGGTTAGATAAGAGCAGCTCTGTGCCGCTGCTTCAGGAGGCCCGGGCTGCCCTGGCGGCGGCTCTGCGGCGAGGGGGAGGTAGAGAATGCCATGGAGGGGTGACGCTTTCCCCTTTGAGCGGTGAAGAGGTTTAGCTTTGCAAGGAAGAAGAGCTGCCGCCAGAAGAGCAGAGCCCAGGGTAGCGGCTACACGCCGTCTGCTGGGCCAAGCTATAGAGCCCTCTCATCAGTTTCACACTCACTATGCAGACAGCACAGACACGAGCTGATGAAAGAACTTATGATCTCTTTCCTAGAGCATCAAAACAGTAACTGCATTTTTTAAGTGTTTAAGTGAAAGTTTGACCAAAAAATATGACTGATAAATGTACTAATTAAGTGTTTTTTCTCTTTTCAGCCAAAATGTGTTTGGTATTTTTGAGTTGTTAAGTCATATCAGTTAAACAATTGCTTGTCTCTACACAAGGTGTGGATGTGTGCATGTGTGCAATGATTGTGAGTGTCTGTTGCATCATGCCAGCCAATATGTTAAGGTAACTAGCAAGCAAGGATTAAATTGGATGCTTTATGTTAGCACAAAATGACAAATCAATAATCGCAGTTATGAAGAAACTTGTACTAGAACTTTAAGTCCCGTCGGTTCCCGCTTGGGTCTGTTTTTGAATCCAGTGTGGTGGAAAAATGCCATTTGATCATTACTACTGTTTTAGCTATGCAACGTACTTTTGCCTGTTTTGCAGATAACAGCAGTAACAATATACCATGCAGTGTCAGAAACCACAAAAGCAAGTCAGTTTGAGATTACTTCGCAACTTGATGTGGTTTGAGTCAAGCATATGCAGCTTCTACGATGCTCACTGGTGGTATACAGTATTTCCATTCTAGCTTTCCATTACTTGTTAGCGACAGGCTCGTAGCTCCTGTACAGAACTGAAGTGGCAAACATAAGACATGTCCTGGGTGAATTACTACATTTTGGCTACAGTGGTATTGGATGAATTAGATTTGTTGGTGAACTTGCACATAAACAGCTCAGTAGATTTTGCAGCAGCGTTTATATAACACAGTGCAATTTAGCAGCAACTCCTGTGGCCACAATGGCAAAATACCCTTTCACCTGTCTCATGCCTCCACATATACACACCACCTCCCGCACCTCTTGCACTTATCTAATTAACCCAGGGAAATCCTGAATTATTAACGTCACCTAAATCATTCAGAGCACCAGGCCAATGTCTGTCACGTTTCTCAACACAGTAGGAAGGGGGGTGCAGGCCCATTATGTCCTCATGCATTGTTCCAACTTTCAGAGACTTTTGTTCTTTGAAAGATGTTTGACGCATCAGTTACATTTCACTCTTGAGTGATACCCTGCCATACGTTCCTCTAGATGTGGCATTCATTAGACGTCAGTAATATTGAGCTCCTTCAGTGACTAACTGTAATGTTGTGACTGTGGGAATGGCTGTCATTCTTGTTCTCTTTCCAAACAGCTGGAGATGGTTTTGTGTTCATTTGTGCATCGTTTAAAACGGGACTAATTAAATTAGGAGGACACACATCGCATTCCCTCAGCTATGAAGGTTTACATAATCAACAAGATAATTGTTTAAACTCATTGTTAACATTGTATCGGACTGCTGTCTTAGACGCTTAGACAGTTTCTTTGCCTGACTCTACTGTTTCTCCAAGTTCTGAGAAGCTTCACAGTGGTTAGACGGTTCCTCTTAGTGACCTCCTTTGGCAACTGTTGATACTAGTGTTGGAAAGAAAAACAAATGTTGGTTTTATGTAACCACTTGGACTAATATTTGCGGACATGCTCTCCTTCGAACTCAAGTTTCTCCGGCTCTCTTGTGCAGAGTTCATCCCAGAGAGACATCGCCACGGAGCACACATTTCTCTCTCAGGCAGTTTTATCTATTCATAGCCGCAGTTTACAGTGACATGTTCGATAGCAGCGCTTAAGGAATGAAGCAAGCATTTCGACACCAGACCAAAGCCTAAAACTTTTACTTGCATTCACCATTTGATCTGAGCAGTTTGGAAAGATCAAGATGTGACCAGGGAACACATTCAGAGACAAAGCCAGAGAGCGAGCTGTTTTTGAGCATTGCTTGAATGCTTTTGCCAAAATGTACAGGCATTTGGAAGCTCGCTCAGGCTCTCTCATATGTTACATGTATTGTATCACTTTAATAA
The DNA here is from genome assembly GCA_034552555.1 of Semaprochilodus insignis. Lineage (NCBI taxonomy): Eukaryota > Metazoa > Chordata > Actinopteri > Characiformes > Prochilodontidae > Semaprochilodus > Semaprochilodus insignis. Next base: position 15,963,002 of record CM067483.1, on the reverse strand, counting down.
ATGATGCAAATCAAGAAGGGGAAATGAGATAAGAAGTCCAAATTCAAGGGGCAAAGAATCTTTCTCTTTTAACCTTGTTAATCTAGCAGCCCCTCCCCCTGCTTCGTTTCAATTAAGAAAATGACTTTTTAGTTCAATTAACAATAATTCACGCTTAACTGAGTCAAATGTATTAAACAATTAAAGCAGGCAGCCAGTGAGGCATCCTAGGCTCAGAGTGAGTAAGTGAGTGTGGCTTTTGGGGTCATGTGATCTAGAAAGAGAAGATAGAAGAGAGAAAGAGAAGGGGGTGGGTGGTAAAGGGTGTCAGTTGTGTAGGCTGAAGGGCAGATAATTGTTCATTCTTGTAGGTAGATATGCAAACAACTTGAATCACATCGAACGATGAGGGCAAAAATGTGTCACTTATCTGGCCCACATGTTTTTTTCCATGTGTGGGATTTTGTAATAAAAACAATCATAATTTGTTTTTACATGACCCTTTCCGACTTCCATATTCCATTATGATCCAAAAGTAACATATCTAGAATACATTTACAATACACTTAAAATACATATTGTTAAGGCAGATAAACAATTTTTTTTGTTTCTTACTGTTTATTTTTTAGCTTTCCACATGTAATTCTTCAGTGTTTGCAGTGTTGCATTGCTTCAGCTTTTTGCAATATTCTTTAGAGCATAGAAAACTTCTTAACATGCTATGCATTAATTTAAAAAAAGTTAATTAACAAGCATTTCTTATAAAGGGTCTAGTTAGGCTCATTTTCAATGCTCTTAAGTTTATTTTTGCACTAGAATAGTTTTACATGCTTCAGTTTTCCTAAAACACAAGCCTTTTCTCCTTCTCTGTACATTTGTATTCACCCTCTGCCTGAAAGCTTTGTTAGAGCTCCTGAAAAGCTTTGTTTAAGCCCCACCTCCCAATGAGCCCACTGTGCTCTGATTGGACAATGCCATCGATTCTGCTATATCAGTTTGAGCCATTGTCTGATCCTGAAAGTCAGGTATAACAAGCTGGTAGACCTGATCTACCTGCATGCTCGACTTGAGCAGGACATTTCAGAGTGGGAAGTTTTAAACCAGGAAGTTTTACTGGTTTAGCTTTCTGTGTGTTGTTTGAAGGTGTGCCAAGCTTGCAGGTAGGCGGGCAATAAGGATTGTGTTATAAGATGACGTCACCTTGTAACAGAGAAAAGAACTGGAATTCCAGCAAGGCATTTCAGGCAACTGAGAAAAGTGGTTTCTGTGGGAGAGAGTTTCTCCTTCTGGCTTTATAACTAATAATAGATTGTTTACATGTACATGAAGCTACATAACATACTAAAAATAGAAACAAAGTGGAGTAGCATAATAGAGGTTATGCTGAAAATATGGCATGTATTTTAAGTGTAGTGGGCAAGTATGCTAATTACAACATTTAAAAAGCAATTCTATTCTAAATATATGGAATGTTTACAAAATGTAGACTGGAATGAATACAGATTCTGTTTTTCTGTATTTCAAAAATGTATTCCAAATACTTTGGCAAATTCTGGCTATTCTGTTACATCCTAGCCCTGAAGACTCTTACATGCCAATTTGTGTTTCATTCAAAAAACTTTATATCTTTAGGGTGAATGGGTGGGCTTAACCTTCTCTAGGGTGAATTGGCAAATACATGTAAATGTATTGGTTTTTGTGAATGCACAGACATAGTGATTTCAAAAACATGCTATTTTTGCAGCTTAGTTTCCATAAATGGACTGTACACAGACTGAGAAGTGAACGGTACCTTATGAAACAAAGGGTGGAAAACATTGTTTTCTGTGGTACTGGCCCTAAGAAACACTTAGATAAAAAGTACAGTAACTAAAAGTGTCTAAAATAACTAAATTGTTCTGGGCTTGGATATACTGTTAGGAAAACAAATCTGATTGGTATATGGCCTTCAGATTATGAGGAGGGTCTTTAAACCTTTAAATTTCTTCTCACTCACACGTCTCATTTACAAAACTGTTTCTTTTAAGAAACATCCACGGAAAGTTTCTTTGGAGGACCAGAGGCTGTGCTTTTATGTGCTTTTTATTTTTAAGATTGTAGCTATTGTTGTATGCCATGGCTGTGGTTTAAACAGGACAATGGCATTTAACTGTAAAGACCACAGATGCTCCTTTGCGCTCTCTCTTTCTCTCTCCCTCTCTCTCCCTCCCTAATCACCTCTGTCTGTGCCCGACCAGAATGATTTACGCTTCCACAATTATTGGATAATCCCCACTGTCATTACTGTTAGCATCTGCTCTGTCACAGTGCTAAGGGCTTTTGGCTGCGGCCTCACTCGGTTGCAGCACACATAAAGCTGTGCTATATGGACACGCTTGCCTTTTAAATCTGAGGATTATATTGGAGTTTTGCAGTGGTTGTTTGTGAGCTTTAATATTCTGCTGTAGTGACATAACTTTAAGCTAACGCCAACAGTGGCCTCCAGAAGATAACATTACAGAGAGATGACTAGACCTATGGGTGCTTTTGATATATGGATGGTGGTCAGTTATCTCCTGTCACTGGTTCTTTGCACTAGAACAAGACAAATACTGTATGTATGTAACTGTTGTTAGTGTCTCAAAATATATGTTGAATTCTAATTCATCTGGAGAGGAAAGTCACCATGTTTTAACATTGTTATGATTCACTGTTAATATATGTTGATGTATATCTGATCACAAGATCATGTGATGGACATGCATGCTCTTGTCTTGCACCTCAGGACGTCCTCACAGTTCAATGTGAACTCTATAATAGGTATTAGAAAGTTATATTCATAACATAAGTTTGATGTTTGACTGACGAATAACATTGTGTGAAAACTAATATTGATATACCTTTACAGTTGCAATGTTTCCGGTCATGGCGTGTGGATATTAGGAATCCTAGCCAGTGAAATATATTAAATGGTCAGTCTTAAAGCTGACAAATGTAACTACAGTAATATGCAACTTGTTAAGAAGCTTGATTCCTTGTTTGAGCATCTGGCTTGTTGTTACCTGAAACACTTCAGTCCACCTGTAGGAATAAGATTTCTAAGTAGTTGAAAAATGATTGGGGTACCATTGGTGTTCTGTTGACTATTCGTTTAACCTTCAATATTAATGTATGGTGTGAAGTAGAGGTGATGAAGGATCAATGTAGGATTGAAATGTTGATTCTGTGCATTGAACACTGACAGTTTAATGTTGTTTTAACATGACTGAATGCTGCCTGGCTATGAGATTTTACTGTTTGTAAATCTTTAAATTGCCGCATCATATATTGTAATGAAAAAAAAAAAACATTTTTCAGTAACTGAGATTTCAAATGAGCATTTCTGTTGGAGAACAGCATAAAGCTGCTCAATTACGATTGTTATTTTTCCGTGCCCTGGTTTATGTAGCTTAACAGTATTGTTATATAACAAGAGTCAGACTGAGTTATGGCCTCCTGACATATTTACTGGATTTCAAGGCTTCATTACTATTTTCCTGTTTGTTCATCAGTTACAGATGGAAGTGAATTTGCATTAATTCATTACACCCGTGCAGTCACAGTCACGCTGGTCTGGTATTTGGCAAGAAGTGGACTCGGGAAGAATCTGGAGTTCAGGAGCATAAAAACACGGAAGCAGGGTCGTCCAGCACCTCAGTGAATATATCAATTAAAACGTCTGGTGAGTGTCTTCTTCTCCCTTTCTTCCTGCGCTGATCTTCCATGAGGCCTTGCTTTGGATACATGCTGTTCTGTTTTTTGAATAATGATAACCGTCCTGTCATACACCGTAACCTGGCCCGGATGTTCTTGTATTCTTCTCAAATCTTTCATTTCTCCTGAACAATTCCACATTAACAATGACCTCAAAGCGTGCATCATTCTCACCATTTCACCCAGATCACTTCTTATTAATTAAGTAGTCGCTTATTTTGGTTGTTTTCTTTTCCATTTTGGACGTATAGGCTTTGAGCTGCATGTTCCGGCATGGCTGAATACCGCAAGGGTTTGGATGACACTGATCCAAGAGCTAGTGATTGAGATGAATTACCTGTTTTTGTCAGCCATTTTACGGGAACGATGGGGGGGAACACATTGTGACCCTCCGCTCCGGAGCCACCCGAGGCCATTCCTGGCAAAGGGGTGAAGTGATGATTAAAGACAGAGGGGACCCACGACAGAAATGTGGATTAATGAAGTCCAAATGAAATGAATAGCCATCAGTTCCCAGCAGAAGAGCAGAAACCAAATGAAAATATGTCAGGGGAGAGAGGGCTCCCAGATTGTTTTTGGTTTCAAGGTGACAGGATGAGAGTGAAACTATGTTCTGCTATCGTGACTGGAAAATGTTCACTAATATTGAAGTAGCAGTACCAAGAGAGACAGAGACGTGCCAGAACCTTCTTTAAAAAAAAGACTGCTGCGGAATCTGAGGAAGGCCCATTGTCACAGTTCAATCTGTGATTACATTGTACAAAATATGTTGTCTGAAGTTGTGTCTCCAAAATGGCCATTTTTTAGAAGAACACCGCGCAATGCATAGAAGAACCACTTTCGGTTCAATGTATGTTTCTTCATAGAAGCATGTTTGTAAATGAGATGAGGGTCCAATATAATGTACCACTTAAAGTTGTATATAACCTTTATATATAGGGAAAGAAAATAAGTATTAAATGCTGCCTACTCAGTACAGATGCAGGAAGGCACTCAGTTCAAATCTAATGTCTGCATAAAGGGCTGCTTGCAGAGGTTTCTCCAATTTGGCATGTTTAGAAGGTGGTGTAGATGAGTCCTTTACTGCTGTACTTAAACCATAATCATTAGTGTCAGCACCAATGAAAAATACCAGGAAACACAAAAGTGTAACATGCTAACCTTCTTACAAGTCTTTTTTTCTTTGTAAAAGACGCTAATGTCTGATGCTAACAGCTAGTAGGGAGCTATTGTACTTTGGCAATGACGTGACATTGCTGCCTTCTCAAATGAGATTCAGTTGCAGGTACCTTCATTACCTTCTAAGGCAATGACATATGAGACAGCAATGACATTGAGACAGCTGCCTTCAGTTTTGGACACAGCCAAACTGTTTCTGAGGCAATACACCCTCTTATTAAGTAAAAAGCAAAGTAAAAAGCTTTCTCAACTTAAACATAAATCAATGCAATCAATGCAAAATTTTTGTCTGTTTCTATTGCTCCTTATAATGATCCTGAAAGGTTTTGAGAGCAATGATTTGTATTTAGAGTTTATAATTTAACTACAGCTTAACCGAAGCTGCATTTTAGACATGCTAAAAACAGTCATTGATCTATGTTCCTTTTTGGCTCTCGACCCAATGGTGGGGGTTGTTTTCTGACATTAAGGAGATATTGTTCAGATATGAAACAGCCACTGTTTGAATGCTAGGACCTCTTTCACAGCTAAATTACTCATTAATTGGGTGCTGATCCCTGAGTAAATGTTTGGTGGGTCTTGGTTAAGTATTAGCTCTTGAAGAGGAACTGGTCTGGTTACTCATGAAGACAAGGTCAGCCCTGCTACTCTGGGAGAATGAGAGTGTTGAAAGAGAGAATGTAGCACTGCTGCAAGATTTTCTTCTGGCTGTGTGTGTATGCACTAGGGGTGTAATTCTCTGGCCTTTCAATCACTCTTATTTTTATTCAACTGATGGTTTATAATACACTAAATATAAGAATGTAGTTGGAGGAGATGTTTATACAGTAGTCTCGTGGGACAATACCGGCTACATGTGAGAAACTAAGACAGCAATATCTAAACCAACCCCAATGCCTTGTGAAGGTGGAGCTCAAAATAAGGGCAATAGCATGCTTGTCAACATTGTCTGATGGATATCAACCCTCACTCTCTTACTCACTAATCTTCTAAACAGCTTCATCCTTCTGGGTCGCAGAGGGTGCTGGAGCTTATCCCAGGGCTCATTTTTGTGGAAGGCAGGAAACACCCTGGACAGGCCACCAGTCCATCACCGGGCAGACATACATATTCACACCTAGGATATAGTATCTCTATATCACCTGACAGCATATCTTTGAACTATGGGAGGAAACCCACCCAGACATGGGGAGAACAGGACCCTGGATGCCCCAGCCGGGGATCGAACCCAGACCTTTGACATCAACCCTGTTAAAGTCAAAGCAGCTATTAAGAAAATCCAGGTTCAAGCCCTGGTGAGCATGCCAAAGGCAACAGTAGCAAGGAAAAACTCCCCCAAGAGCGAGAGGAAGAAACCTTGAGAGGAGCTTAAAAGATGGTCACATCCTACACAAAAAGAGCAATATATGGTTTATGATTGTACAACTAATATACAGTGTTTAATATAGATAATAAATTATTTTTAATTAATCACAATGAATTCAAATTGAACTGGATTAGTTATGATACAATGATAATTGATGACTATCAGTAACAATAACAGAGACTTTTAAATGTGCAAACCAGTTTCACTGTTAACACAAGTGAACATTTCACACAACAACAGTTCAGCTAGCTAATGATAGAACTGCAATATGAGTGCAATATGGAAAATGGAATTCATACATTAAATGTTACTTTCTCTTCACACTCTCTTTACAAGAAGTGCCTCAATTAAACAAGCCCACATTTTTCAAACTGTCAAAAATAATATATTTTTTAAAAACTTATTTAAATAAATTATTATTGATTCTAGCATTTCAAAATTGGTGCAGCTGATTTACCACCATCACATCATTACAACACAATATACAGATGCATTTTCTCAAGCCTAGTCTCAAAAAGGAAAATACAGAGAATTTAGATTTAGAGCAATCCCAAAGAATCGCTTTTAGGTCTCCAAAGAACTTTTCAAGAGAATGGAACCTCTGAATTGAAAGGGTTCTCCTATGGTGTCTCACTAAAGAACCACTTTTTGCACCTTCATTTTTTAGAAAAAGACTATGTATTTATGCATGAGACAACACAGCGCTCTGGACTGGACGAGGTTGCTAACAGCAGGGGAGACTGGTGATGAGCTCCAGCCTGTTCCGCTGGCGGGGAAGAATGAGCCTCCAGGCTGCAGACTCCCGGCCCCCGGGCCTCAGGTGCTGCAGCGCTCCTCATTTAGCTCCTCACTGTTTGGAGCTCTCCCACCAACCACCACAGGCACATGAGACCTGCTCAGGGATGCACAGAGCCATCGGCAGCAAAAAGGCTGCTGCTAGATGGGGGAGGTTCAGCATGTATTTGTCCTGAAATTTGTGCTCGTGTGTGAGTATCTTAAAGCAGTAGTTTGACAAGAAAAAGCCAATTTACAGATTTTTCATGACCTACTTTTTTGATCTACAGCTACATAGCTAATGTAGCTAGCATGTAATGAGAATGTATATTTCCTCATTTAGCATCATGCAAGCTCACTTACCCCGAACTGGATCACGTTGTTCAGCAGTCTTAAACTTCCAATACTGTATAATATACTCTTAGTTATACTGTAGTACGTTCCGACCTCACAGTGTGAGTGGTTGAGAGGTATTCTATGAGCGAATCTATCACTCCATCTTATTCACCTGTAATGTAACAACAGCAGCTAGCTTAAACAGTAACAACCATAACTTTATTAGAAATAACAAGTCGATATCTCAGAGGTGTTCTGTTGAAGAATACTATTGTATACAATTACACTGTTATTACAGTAAAATTACGTATGACAAAAACAGAAATGTTATGTGAATAAACCTATCAAGAACTGTTACATTAAACTTGACATTGCTATATGATTTTATGACTTTGTTTGACTCTTAGTAAATAAAAAAACAAAAACTGAAATTACTTTATTGCCATAAGTAATTAGTGTAGGTTAGAAATAGAATAGCTTATCTCATGCAAGCTCAGTTTTCTATTTGCACATTCATTACAAACAACAATGATTTGGCCCCAAAGCATTCAAGCATTCCAACAATAAGATTATTTACAATTATATTATTTCCCACATTTCTATTAGGTTGGGAGGTTTTTGGAATTTAATACATTGCCTGTCTTTGCTGGAAGTTATGTCCATAAGTCCATAATAACAAGGTAGAGGAAGCTTTAAGAAACAGCAAAGGCTTTCATTACTTGTTGGCTACAATAGCCTTGTAGCTCTGGCACAATCCATGGCAGTAAACTTTAGACCCCAAAACTGTCATGGAAAAGGAAAATTGTGTAAAGGCGATTTTTATCCACATTTTTGCTTCAGGCCTGTAGAGGTATCAAGTCTGATCTGTGCACAGGGCGAATAAGGCCTACCCAGAGAAGTAACGAATCCACACTGAGTTTCACATTATTGCTTCTTTCACCCTGAAAACGTGCTGAGTGACAAGTGTCAAGAATAAGGAGCGACTGCGTCTCCACCACAGCCCACCCCCAGCCTCTCGTTCCATGTAAACTGGGCAGAACCCTCCCTTCCAGCAGAGCTTAGCGTGAGAGCGAGGAGCGACGGGGATTTGAACTCGCAGGTGTTGTCACCTCAGGGAACAGGCGGCCATGCCAAAGACATCTGACAGGGTAACACGTCTCACCTATTGTCAGGTGTCTTTTACACTGAGCCCTGCTTCTGTTGGCAGCCACCGCCTCAACTTGTGACTGAAATTGATGAGAGGCACTGTCTGCTTCTTTTGTGTGAACATAGCTGGAGCTACTGAAACAAAATAACACACGACATGTTTGAGAAAAAAAAAAAACAGCCAGACAGGTTTCCTTGGTTTAGTCATATGCATGTTAACCCGTTCAATGCCAAAGATCTTTGGCCAGTTCCAGATGTCAATTACTTACTCTGATAACCACATAACATTATTACTATTAGATATAGATGTTACCACAGTTGTTTTTCCTACCACAATTGCGGTTAATCAGCCAAGACACTGTGTTTGGTGCCCTAACTTTGTTTGTTTGACATTGCTTAGCATTGCTGTGAGGCTTAAGTGTTAAATAGGCTTGTTTATGTGGTTTAAGACACTGTATGGCCTACTAGTATCTATTGAAATTACAAAGGTATGTTGCCTCCATTTTGAACCCTTAATTTGTATGAAGGCTACCTATTTTTGGACTTCATGATGCATGCACGCATAATAATTGAGTTATTATGAACAGCTTATGTCAATATTCATACCTTTCAAATCCATTTGTAACACTGTTATAAAGTGTCACAGACATGTAAAGGCCTAGTTAATCCTTTAAAAAGCTCAGATCAGATTACAGATTAAGATTTATTAGTCAGTGACTACCAAAACTACAATGGTTACAGAAGTGTAAAGGAATGCTGCTGGTGGGCACTGGCCAGTTAGGAGGTTAAGAGCACGATATAGAAGATCTGTCATTACTTTATTGCCTTTAAATTAAAATATTAATGCACATTTTCCCTTGTGTCAATACAATGTTATTTACTGACATAAGCTCTTCATAAATATGCAATATGTTGCTTTTTAAATGCATTATTCAGTGCTTATGCATGTGTTATAAAGTCCTTATGTAGATATTGTAGTGTTATCTAGAAACCACAAGTTAACACCTGAGGCAAGCGATGTTACAAACATGATATAGAAAGATCAAAGGAGGATATTTGCAAAATTATAATTCCATAACTGAATAAATGAATTAGTAAGAAGAGCCAGTAAAAGACAAGGGGTTAACAGATGCATGGGTAAGGTGGGAGATGCTGCAGTGTTTTTTGTTGCTCCTTTAATGCAAATGAAGTGAATTCTTTACTTGAGTTTTTCAACCTGTTTGTGAAAGGCAGGGATGTTTGGTGTGCAGATGTGTGTGATGCCGCGCCTGCCGTCCCCCCATCAGCCGAGCTCCTCCTCACTCTGGAAGCAACGTGAATCCCAGCTGTTCTCCGCATGTTCGCTGTTACCTGTACTGCCGTACTCCGTTATCAGTGCTAATCAAAGATGACTCCTCGTCCTTCCCAAACAGCCGCTGCGAGTCCTACCCCGCCCAGCTCCACTCAGGCACCCGTCCCGGCTCTAAACGGCAGCGCTTGCCTGTTACCCGAGACTTTTGACCCCCCTTCTCAAACCCCCCCTCTCTCTCGGCTCATACACTCTCTCCCTTTTGCTCTCACCATTGTTGAAAGGTTTGTCACTCCTAGAGCACCACGCAACCCGAGCCATGGACAACAAAACACTTTTTGTGGGGACTCGGGTTAAGAGAGAAGGAATGGAGCCAGTGGCAGAGAGTGAGAGAGAGAGAGAGAAGGGGGTAGGGGAGGGGTGGGAACAGGCCAAGCCTGGGAAGATTTTGTCCCAGGTGATTGGTATGCCATCATGGCTGTGACTTCACCCAGAGCAGGTGTTGTTTTTAGCTCACTTCTCTCTAGGGTTCTGGGGTTTAGGTGTCAGAATATGACCTGGCTAACCAGCTCAGGCCAAGTTTCTAAAGCCAACAAAATGCTTAGATCATTTACGGTGCCTTGGAAACTCAACTCTGAGCAATAAAAAAAAAAAAAAAAAAAGAAAGCCCATATATCACCCCAGGCATCAATTCCTCAACAGAACTCACGTTAGTGTGATAGTAGTTACCAAATAATTCATAGCAGTGGCTATCGTCAAACATCAAGGGGCTAAACAGGGTTCTTTAGAGCAATAACATAGAACAACCACTTTTGGAACCATGCTTAGAACTTTTCAGTGTAGAGCACTGAGCAAAAACTCATAGACCACCCATAATTTATATCATTTCCTTATTTAACTGACTGTAATTTTACCCCTATAGTTCTGTGATCAAACATTTTCTAGAACTCTTCCCTTGCCTCTGGAACTCTCCCTCCATCAGGAAGGAAGTGCATCATTCCAATTCACTTCTCACATTTAAATCTAACCTCAAAACACACCTTCCTCAAACCTAATCTACTTCTCCTTGCAGGCTTTCACCGTGTTTATTTGTATTGCTGTGCTTTACTGTCTGTTTCTTAATTTAAATTGATTTAGTTGTAAGCATTTTTGGGTTCTTGGAAAGTAAATAATATTCGTCATATATTACTCATTTCGATTCCAGCCATTCATTTTTTGGGGGGAAGTTTGCTTTCAGTTTATCTGTAGGGATATTTTTCCACACCTCTAAAGTTCAGCCTTAGATTTTAAGGTTGCATTTTCTTCTTTTCTTCTTTCATAATCCAAGTAACTCCAGACAAGTTTAGTGATGCTGAGGTCTGGACTCTGGAGTCCAGAAGCTTCTTTGCCTCTTTTTTTAGATTTCTTTTTCTCAGTAACGGCTATTTGACATCTGGATGGATGGATAGAAACACCTGTATATTAATTTTAAATCTGTAGCAAGTATGGAGCTTGATTCATCTCAAAGATCAAAACTTTAAGTGCTTTTTATCAGATTGTGGTCTGCCAAGACTTGCGCGGTTATTAGGAACCACATTTTCTATGGCTTTAATACATTTTTGATTTTGGAAACTTCTGTTTTTACATATATTTGCATATGGCTCTCCTTATCCGTATGCAACTGGAATATATTCAATTGTACTGAATGTCTTCTTTAACTTAAAATGAAATTTAAGAAAAGTTGATCTTTGACTTTTGCACAGTACTGTAAGGTTCTTTAAATCATTGTCGATGAGATATGTGAGTTTTTAAAAAACCTCCACATAACATAACATACAGGTTTTATTACCAGTTAAAGGTTAAATAACCATTTAAGGACCTTTTAAAAAGTGAATGATAAGTTACAGTAATAACAAAACGTTATTGTTAATTGTTAAGAAATTTATTCTTAGTAATTTGGGAACATTTCATTTTGGTCAGTCCAATCATCATAAGAAAAAAAAAAGTGACAATATCTGAGCTAGGCATAAAACATTACATCAACACAGCTTTGTCTTTCAGCTTACTTACTTTAAGCACTTATTGTGTTGACATGATATATTTTATGGCCAAATTTCGAATACATTTGAATCAAGCACATTGAATACATCACTTTTTTCAGTGTTTGAGCATCTTTTGTTAATTTTCTAAATGAAAGTAAGTGAACACATCCCGGCATTTATTTGTGGGACTAAACACACTGGGAAAAAAAATATACTAAAATTTACTTTAAAATTGTTTTCAAATGTGTTCAATTTACTTTAAAAAGTCTATTTTAATGTTAAAGTCATGGCACATTAGTTTTATTTATTTGTTTATTTTTCCAATGTGTTAAATGCACTCAACTCCAATGTAAGTAAGTACCGAAAGGGTGCATGGCTAATATTAGCATTAGCACTGACTAGTTTGACTTAGATGTAGAATTGCTATTTATTGCCTTGCTTACAGTATCACACTGTAACATATTAAATTGTAACTCCTGTATCATGACAGGAATTGTATTGGTAGGTTCTTGCCCATATACAGAGCTAGTTCTTTGTAGATGATGCATTTACCCATTTTCACTTTAACAAATGATAAAAACATGTAAACATGTAATCTGAACCGTGGATGTTCAAACTTTTGTATGTGACTGTATGTAATGTACTGGGCATACAAATGTGTGAGCCCTGAAGATAGTGAGGGCACCCTGAAGTGTTTTTGCTAGTTCATTGAGCACAGAGATACTGATCAGCAGATATAGAGGGTAAAATATCTGCAACCATTCATAAACCATTCCAACACAACACCTTTCTGAAAACTGATACTGACCCAGGAGTGTGTACTTGCTGATGTGGGTTGATAGGTCAGCACCTGAAAAGCATTCTTCAGACTGTGGGTATGTGTGCGTGTGCACCAGGAGCGGCTGATGTTTTCCCTTTTCTCGTCCTTTCCTTTTGATTCCTTCGCAATTAGGAAATGTAAATCGAGCAGGTGCTGCTGGCGCCCGTTGGAATTTGTATTTGTCTTACCTGAGGCCTCAGATCCTCCCTCTTTACCAACAAAACACCAAAGGAGCTGCCACGCACGAACACACGCACACACACCCACGCACCCACACACACACACACACAAATCTAGCAGCTTGTTGTTGTCAGTGCAATCAGAGCGCCTCTCACATGTGGCGCCAACCCGCTCCGACAGCCCTTGAAGATTCTGCGGTCAAGGTTACTCCTCCTCTGCCATGGTTTCGCTGCCATTTCCATTATTCTCTCATCTTTGCTTCCACGCGGCATTCAGCGCGCACTCTAAATGGGCTCTTTTTTACCGCATGACTTTGAAAAGTAGCTTATTTCTTGCAGATTGCCTGAGAAATGCAGAAATCGGGGCCGGTGAGTGTAGGACTGAGCTGATAAGCCTTAACCCTGTAGAGAAAGCCACATTGTGAGTGTGCTTTCTTCCTCTTCTATCACACTGAGCAAAATTCCATGTAGCGGGGAGACTGCTTAGACTCCTCTGTCCTCCTTTGACACAGTTCATGTTGACATTTAACAAAAGCCTCAGGGTGCCAGTGTAAAAGTTCCGACACACTACGTTGTATTCCTGTCCTTGTGGGAAATTCTAAGACCTGTCTGTTACTGTAGATGCTGCTGTGCTATAGATGAACATAAAGCCTAACCTTAACCTCAGGAACCCAAAATTAAAAAGGAATCTTGTACGTTATCAAATAAAAGCCGTAGGTTGTGAAAAGAAAGTCGCTGAAATCAGTTATGTCCACACTGTTAACATTCTCATGTTTTTCATCATCCTCGGAACATTTGGTCTCTACAAAGAACTAAATACACAATGTATTTAACAAGCTTATGGGTTTTTCCATTGACCTATGCGTTAACCTCCAAGATTTAATCTTAATAGTCAAAGGTGTTTTAGGGTTCAGGGTGTCTTAATGTTTTTTAAGCTAGCATGCAATATTGTGCAAAAGCATATTTCCAAAGTAAATGGCCAGAAGTTATTTTTCAGGAGATATTTCAGGAGATTAGATACTGGATATTACAGTATTTCTGCAGGTCTTGTAGAAGCAAGTATAAGACTCACTTTTATGTGTCACTACAGAACTGGGTCTTTGGACTCAGTGATCATTCTATCTTGATAGAAACAAAAACAATTATAGCAGCTAGATATTCTGAAATGGTTTTGTATGTTTGTCTTTTTAGAAGGTTCCTCTTGCAACAAGTAATAAGAAAATAGCAGATAATTATTTCTACGTATGCATTTTTGATATGAAGTCTAATGGCCTGTAATATGAATGTTGGAGTTGGAGATATGAATGTTGGACTTATGCTTGGATTAGTATACTAGGCTTATCTATCACAAATATTCATTCATTCAGGATTTTTGTTTATTCTGTAAAAAACTGAACCTAATGCATTTATGATTCATGGTTAATTTGGGTATAATATTGTTTTTAGTCATTTCAGTGGATTTCACTGTCCAGCACACCAGACAACTGAAGTTACATATACTCATCATCAAAAGAATAGCACAAATAGCTGCACCCAGAAGGAATCAACCAACAGGAATGAAACTTGGTGGGTAGGTTTGACATTGTGAGACATACGAATAATTTAAGTGTCACGCTCAGCTGCGCAAGTAACGTTAGTTAGAATGGGCCTTATCACTGTACCTGACTGACCCAACAGCCACAATTGCGGACATTGATTGAGCAGCAGTGCCCTCCATGAGTCCTCTTAGTGCCAGCACTATTAGCAGACACATGCAAGACTACATGCACGCAGACTGTTCCTGCCCTTAACACCACGTCAACGTCCGCTTTTGCTTTGGTGGAGATGAACAACGAACCCGTGTGTGGAGGCACCGTGGTCAGCGCCAGGATGAACAGTTTGTTGTCACGCTTCACATGTCCAGAAGATCTGGTGTCACTCCACATCCACCCCTACCACAAAGTCTGCACTGTGTGAGAGTATTCAAGCTGCATGGGATGGATTATCACAGGACACCATTAGGAACCTCTACAACTCCATGCTGAGACATCTGGCATGTTGCATTAGCAAACATGGCAGCCCAATGCCATACTGAGAGACACTACTTCTGTATGTGTAGCTCAGTAAAAATTGCCCATATCTGTCTAAATTTATTATCGTTTATTGTTTCTAGTAACCTTTATCTGCCTTCTCAATAGCACTGCAATCTGATACTTCCTTCTGGGGCTGGTGAGGAAAGCTGGTTCTGTGCTGGGATCAGAGCTGGAGTCCCTAACACCATTGGCAGAGAGGAGAGCCCTCAGCAAGCTTCTGAATATCATGGACAATGCTCACCATCCTCTGCACAGCACAATCATCAGGCAGAGGAGCTCATTCAGTGGCAGACTGCTGTCCCAGTCCTGCTCCACAGACAGACTCAGAAAGTCTTTTGTCCCTCAGGCCATAAGACTGTTCAACTCCTCGCAGTTCAGCAAAGGGAAAACTCTGTGACACTCTTTCATTCCGGTCACTACAACGGACACACCCCCATCTCTGCACACACTCCCTCCTAAATGCCCTATATCTATTTTTTATTGTCTTATTCATTTTGTACTACTGTTTACATATTTTGCACTGTTTACTTATTTTGCACTGTTTACATATTTACTGTTTACTGATAAATTATTTATAATACTGCGTACTTGCACTGTCAGTATGGCTGACAACAGTCATCTTCACATTTTGCACTGTCTATATGGCTGACATCAGTCATCTCAATTTGCACAGCAAATGGTATAATGGTTACACAGACACTAAGGACTCTATTTTCATACTTTCATATTCTATATTGTATCTCTGTCTTCATCTGTATTAATCTTGTGCTTCTCTTGTTACTTCTGTGAACTTGTATATCTGCTACTGGATGTCTGAATTTCCCTCTGGGATCAATAAAGTATCTATCTATCTATCTATCTATCTATCTATCTATCTATCTATCTATCTAACTATTCTTTTGATGATGAGTGTATATAAAAAAGTCACATATGATGTTATTTAGTGCATATAAGAGAACACACTTCATAACAAATAAAAGTTTTGTTTTTAAAGTGTCCAGTTTCAGGGCTTAGGAGCCTATAGTTTTTTCCTGTGCAAATCTTAATATGCACATTACAAGGAAAATGGTTTCCTTTAACTTTGGAGGCCATATGGAGATATTTGGTCCTCAAAATGAGAGTACATACACCCACACACCTGCACACACACACAGGGCTCTATGTTCATGTTCCTGAGAAAGCTGCACCTTGTTTACAGTAAGGGCAAAGTGAACACACCCGTAACCCGAGAAGATCAAATGGGATCCTAATCAGTGTCTTGATATGAGCTCTCCACTTATGATGATTAATTATAATATTAATGCAGTATTCATCAGGTTTGGGCAATGATAAACTTTTCTAGAGAATTTCTGAGGCCCGTTGGTCTGAATCACAGGAATGTGTTGATATGTGTGGTGTGTGTGTGTCAACGTGCCTTTATATTCCGCTGGCAACAGTCTTATTCCCACCAGCTGTCGGAATGCATAAAAACAGGATTGTTGTTAAGTCTTGGGCTTAAGTTGCTGCCAAACAGAAAAGCGCGCGAATAGCGGCATTAATGCGCTGATTAGCGCCAGCACTCAGACGCGCGTTTAAAAGCGCTTAAAGAGCAGCAGCTGGAGTCAACAAGGTAATAAACGCAGCGCCGGTAGCGCGCGCACAGGAGCGGAGGCACACACAGCGGTGCTGACTCGTGCACGCGCTCAGATACACTCAGCACCAATCAGTCTGCTGCGCTCTTTCACTCCTTCTCTCTTACTCTTCTCTCCATTTATCACTCTTGCCCCCTTCCCTTGTTCTTCATTTCTTTATTTTCTCTCTATCCTTTTTCCTTCCATTCCTTATTCTGTCTTCCTCTTTCTTTCTTCTGTTCCTTTCTCTCCCATCTTTGTACTTTTTTCTTTTGAAATCTCTCTCCATATTTCTCTTTCTCTCACTCTCTCCTTTCTTTCTTTCTTTCTTTCTTTCTTAAAAAAAAAAAAAAAAAAAAAAAAAAAACTTCCTCTCTCTTTCCTTTCTTTCACCTTCTTATCTGCCCCTCTTTCTTTTCTGACCTGCTATCTCTCTTTTTGTCTTGATTTCTCTAGCGTCCTTTCTGCCATTTCTCTCTCTCTTTTACCTTTACAGTCTACATCTTTCTGACTTTCCCTTTCTTTTTACTGTCTCTGTGTTGTTCTTTTTCTCTCCCCCTTTTCCTCTCTCTCTCTCTCTCTCTCACTCTCTCTCTCTCTCCCCTCTGCCTTAGATTATTTCTCTCTTTTCTCACTCTCCTTTCTGGCTCTCTTTCTTTATTTCTTTTGTTCCTCTTTCTGTCTCTCTCTTTTTCCTTTTTCTTATGTCTTCTTTTCATTCATTCTTGTTTCCTTTGCTCTTGTTTTTTTCTCTCTTTTCTACTTTTCCCTTTCTCTCACTCTCTTCCTCCCATATCTATGTGTCTCCCTCTTTTAGCCATCCTTTTCAATCTCGATTTCCCTGTCTTTTCTCTTCCTTTCTCCCTCTCGTCCCTCTCTCTTCTGTCTTTCCTCTTTCACATTCCTTTCTTCCTTTATCTCTCTTTCTTTCATTCTACTTGTTTCTTTATTTTTCTCTCTTTCACATTTGTCTCTTTCTGTTTTTCATTTCGCTCTCTTTTCTGTTTCTTTTTCACTCTCAGGTGTTACACTATTTTCCTGTCTGTCTTTCCTCTCACGTTCCTTCCTGCCCCTCTCTCTTTCACTCCTATTTCTGTTTTCTCACCCGTTCCTGCATTCTTTCTGCTCTTTCCTCCTCTCTCTCTCTCTCTCTCTCTCTCTCTCTCTCTCCTACAGGCTGACAGTAGACTATGTAGTGACATCTCCATGCCAGAGCTTGTATCTTCCTGGTGTAAGCTGGGATATTTACCTTCCGAGTAAAGAGTACAACATGACAACACAACATCCCTGTGCCCTCACAGCATTGTATATATTCATATGCAAACTCCCTCTTACCTGACTGAGCATCACTGAGGCTAAAACTCCTTTAGAAGAGTTCTGTAGCAATGAGAGACCGTATCGTCCTCTCGTTATGTTTTGTGCTGTAGTGGATGTGGTGGGCCTCTAGTCTGAGGTCAATTTCTCCACTTTCAGATGTAGCTGCACTTAAAACTTAGGCCATGACCTAACAGCCCGGAGAACTCTCCACCTCTCTGCCTCTTGTTGGACCTTCAATCAGAGGACATAAGGCTGGGGCACATCTTGTGGCACATTCAGTGCCCGATCCATTGCCAGTGTCTTTCTTTCTTCTTGCAAGCAGCATCGGTGCCCATATTTAGTGCATCCATTTTTATCTTGACAATTTGCAGCAGTTAGTGCACCACCCTGAGCCATCTGCTCCCTATGCCTCACCACACTACTGAAATACTGTCTGTATAATTCATTTAGCAGATTATATTTAGCAAAGACTAATACAATACTGGTGGTATGTAAAGGGTAGTTTCAATTACAGGTAACTTGCTAAAGTAATTATCACCATGTTAATTGATAAGTCTGCTGGGTATTCATATTAGCATAGTTAACTTTGCTTGTGAAGTTGCTGATTTTACTTTAATGTGTGATGAAAAAAATACAATTTGAATGAATTTACATCTCAGCAAAGAAAAAAAGCATTGTGCTGTGAAACCAAGCATGCTAACTTAGGTTGATGAAATTCAATTTTAAGAGCGCCTTGAAAGGTCAATGTTGCTAATGATTAATGAAAGCTAATAGGTGCCTGTTAGGCTTCGTTTAAGCTACACATTGGTCCTGCTCAAGATCAGTCACTAATGTTTTTGTTCTTTCTACTGTTTCATCCAAACGAGTAGAGAAGTAGAGGAACAAGCTTGTAATAGCATTACGTCATTCGCTAGGAACTGAGCAGGTAGGCAGATCACCAAACAAAGAGGTTTAATCATTTAGTCAAACAGCTATTGTGAGCTATTTAAACAAGGAGTAGCATTGCCAGAACATATGTAACTCTAAATAGATGATGCTGCCTGCTAGCTTTACCTCGCGCTAGTTTAGTTCTCCAGGATGTAGCAACACCAGACCATATCAGCAGGACCTGGTAAATGCAACATGTTTGAGCTTCAGCTGTTCATCCTCCAGGTAAAAAAGTATCACATTCACTCTCACTCATCGTCCAAACCATTTAATCCTTCTGGGTTACGGGAGGTGCTGGAGCCTATCCCAGCATTCAGTGGGCAGAAGGCAGGTAACAAATCAACCATGGACAGGTTGAAAAGCCATTGCAGGGTGGGCAGACACACAAACATATACATTCAATCACATCTATGCGGCGATTTAACATCTCCAAATCACTTGACTGCATGCATTTGGACTGTAGGAGGAAACCCACACAGACACGGGGAGAACATGGAAACCCCACATAGAAAATCTGGAGCTGGGAATCAAACCCAGGTGACAGCGTTACCCACTGTGCCACCGTGCCACCAGCTTTCAAGTTTTACCCTTACATTTGGATATTCTTACCAAATATGGACTGAATTTAGATGTAGTACTTGTTGGCATTATGCCCAAACTATATATTTTAAACACATAAATTGTCATAGTCACTCTAAAATGCTACGATAACTGTGCTACTACAGATTTAGAATATAAGTAAACAACAGAAATCCTCACAATACATTATCTTTCTGTTTTTGGTATATTTTATAGCAGTTGCATTTTAACAATACTGAAAATGGAGGGTGCTGTAGTGTCCCAGCAAAGATCCTCACAATACATTATACATTATACATTATCTTTCTGTTTTTGGTATATTTTATAGCAATTGCATTTTAACAATACTGAAAGCGGAGGGTGCTGTAGGGTCCCAGCACCACACCTTCCAGCTTCCCTGTTGTAATTGCTGTGTAAATTAGGCTGTAAGTTACATTTGTTAAGGTCTGATTGTGAGAAATTCATATAAAATCAATTGTCACTTTGCATCTACACTCATTGTTAATTTTATCAGCTCCATTTACCATATAGGTCCACTTTGTAGCTCTACATTTACAGACTGTAGTCTATAAATACTTTAACTCCCCTTGACCATGTTTTTCAATGGTCAGGACCAACACAGAGCAGGGATTATGTGGGTGGTGGGTCATTCTCAACACTGCAGTGACACTGACGTGGTGGTGGTGTGTTAGTGTGTGTTGTGCTGGTGTGAGTGGATCAAACACAGCAGTGTCCACTCACTGTCCACTCTATTAGACATTCATGCCTTGTTGGTCCAAATAGCAGATGTAAATGGATGCTGCACAGTTTGTGTTGGTCATCCTCTAGTTCTTCATCAGTGGTCACAGGACGGTATCCACTGGACGCTGTTGGCTAGATGTTTCTAGTTTTGTTGATATGAATGTTCAGCGCTTATGTTCATGTATGTTGCTAAAATGCAACTATTTCACTTAATTTAAACAGGTTAAGCAGCCTTCTGTACCTACATCTGTCTTCCTGGGTCATTGACAGTCAATTCTCAAAATGCTGCACAAAAGCACCCAGACCTTATGCAATAGCTGATAGCTCCAAGTGCTAACATTAGCAATACACGCTCATAAAAGCACTGTCTATGCTTGGCCATTATGTCTGAAAATAATTGGCACACACAAAACACATTGAAAACGTGATATTAAAATGACAATATGTTATGAAATCCAGCCAGAAAAGTGGGAAGGCTTTGCCGTTCTTATTTGCCCACTGCCACTGTTATTAGCATATCCAATCATGTAAGGATCAGTTGTATGACCCAGAAGAATGACCCAGAAATTGAGATTTAATCAGGTGATGAAGGTCAGTGAAGGTCAATGAGAAAGTCTTCTCGTTATTGGACCCAGGGGGGCCATTTGGATTAAGCCGAAGAACATGGAGATTATATTCTGATTAATAGTACCGCTGTTCATCAGCGTCGACACATGTTCCTCCCTATCCCTCAGAGACGCCTCGCATGATGATCTTAGCTGCAAGGTTTGTTAACGGAACTTCTAACAGCCGATTTTGACTTCCCACCTAAAACAGGATACGTGTGAGGAACTGAGGGCCGGTTCAGTGGCAGCTGTAATTTCCTGTGGCGCAGCCGAGTTGCGACGGCAGCGGCGCCCTGAGATGGGAGCCTGCTCAAGGAACCGATCTGTAGCCTCGGCACCGGAGCTCAGTTTTTTTTCTCCTTTTTTTGAGAGAGAGAGAGAGGCGGAATATGCTAATGAACCTAGCTTGATAGAGTAATTAACTTGGCTAAATGAAAATCCCACGAGGTTGAGGGATGGAAAGCAGATGTTCTTTGAAATCCATTAAGGGGGGTAAAACGTCTCGTGAAGCGGTATGTGCGGAGATAAAGGAAGCAAACAGTGGCGTGCTGCTAGATCACTGCTTGGAAAAAGTGTGTGTGTGTGCGTGTGTGTGTGTGTGTGTGTGTGTGTGTATGTGGGTGTGTGGTGGGTGCACTTTTAGGAAGGAAAGAAGGACCTTTATTTGGATATGGCCTGACTTTGCAGCACCAGCTGGCTGAATTCAAAAGGGCATTTACAGGAAGAGAGAAAGATGTGTATGTTCCTAGATAAGGAGGATTCAACAACACCTTCAAGTAGCACTCCTACATACAGGTCAAAAGAGAAATATGTTGCACTTCTTGAGTTGAAGACGCAAGTGAGAGATGAAAATAAACAGAAGGAAATCCAAATGGCTGTCACTTGTAATGGCTTTGCATTGTGTTGCAGTGTCTGTTGTGCTGGTACGTGTGGATCACACGCATCAGTGCTGCCAGAGTTTTTAAACACTGTGTCCACCCAGGATGTTGCTGCCCACTAGCCCTGTTAGCTGGATAATTTCTTGTTGTTGGCCCTTCCTTGGTCCAGCAGTGACAGTGTTCTTTCTTTTCAATAATTATATTGATTTTGATGCATACATGTGTGCATACATTACTGCTCAAAAGTTTGGGATCACTGAATTCACTAATATAAAACCTAAAATTCTTTGAAGATACAAATAAAATGATGATACAGTGAAAGCAGTTTCTTGCAAGTTTCAAACAGTTTGTGGCAATCTGTACAAATCATGTTTATCATGTCCTAACTTTATATTGTTCCCAAAATACTGTAAACTGTTAATAAAGTATTGGTTTACGTTTTGGTATGTAGTTTATAGCATTTCAGTCTACACTGTATGAGTTATTTCCGAATAACAATTACTATTATGACAGGTAACCCCAAAATCTGAAGTGTCACTGTATGAATTTAGGTTGGAAAGTTTGTTCGGTTCAAATAACACAGAACTGTATTTTACTGAAACCACCAAGTTTTTCATACATTGTACTTCAGTGCTTTTATACAAATGAAGACATTATAGGATACCCATTTTAAACGAGGCTAGGAGTCATCCGAGTATTGGGACAGTGCATTTTTGTTTATGTACTGCGTGCATGTATGTGTGCATTCATGCAGTATATTTTCTTCACTGAGGAACAGAGTGTCTCTCTGTTGGAGGGTGGATTGACTCAACAGCCTGCCTTCACTGGTTGGCTGTTGACTTGGTGGATGGCAACATCAGTAGCACAACCAGAGGCAAAGTCACACTCCACCGCAAACACACACAGAGAGGAGCCATCTGCTGCGCTCTCGCAACTCTGGAACACACACACACACACACACACACACACACATACAAGACTGTCAAAAGTTCCCTAAATGAAGAAACACAGCCTGACACACGTGCACGCACACATACACACACACACACGTAGAATCACCAGTTGGGTCTCATTTCCCTCACTTAGAGCAAATGATGTTTTTATTCACACTCATTGACTCAATCAGTGATCACTGAAAGCAAATAACTGTCACCTCCTTAGCCCACTTAATACCTAAATGATCTGATTTAAGGCAAACACTGAATCCATCCGCTGGCTGATTATCAAAGGATCTGATTTTCCGTAGTGGTACAGAGGGGACGGATTTAAAGGAATACTCCAGTGTTTTTCAACCTAAACTCTAATTGGTGCATCTGTAGCATGCTGTCAGTTATCACAAACATTGTGCAACTTTCACCAACTTTAGTTTAGTGTAGTTTAGTGTAGTTTAGTTTCAGCGTTTATTTGTCAATTTAATGTAATCTTAAATTAAGTTTATTCTTAAATTTCTTCTGGAAAAAGCTCTCATCAGATCCCATCTGGAAAAAGTCTTCATGACGTGTTCTTAAACCACAGAATTCTGGTGAAAAAGTAAGTCAGCTTTAAGATGAAATTTCTTCTGAAGAGCGGTTGGTGAATGAGGCCCCATGATTTGGATGTGTTTCTCCAATAAGACAGCTTAAAACAAATAAAAGCAGTTTGCATAAAATAAATATACTAAATTATGACAGTACATAGGCTACAGTATGTACACAAACTCCAGTATGCCACAAACTCCAGCATCTTTGACAACAGAGAACAGGTAGTAGTTCAAGGGAACTAATTCCGTTATTTTTAGTTATGCTCTGCACTTTGCTGTGTTCTCCATATTGAGCTGGATCTCAGGTTTCATGTGGTATCAAGCATGTAGTGGAGAAGGCCTTAAGTGTTTGCGCGTTTCTTGATACTCAGCATGAACGGTGATTATAAATCTCTTTTTATTCTCTCTGTGTTTATATTTATACTCTCTAATTATTCTAATAGAAATCAGGTAGTAATTTCACATGGCCTACTTCTTTTTCACATAATAAATTGTTTAAATGAATTGAGGCTGACTGGTGCAGAACAGTGAAGGACACAAAACAGCATTAGAATCACTGTTTCTCATTTTCATAATGATTCAGATGAGTTGTTTAGTAATGGGCTTTGACAATTTATTGTGGATATATTAAATCTTTTTGGTTTTTAAAATCTTTTGTCCAAGTGTCAAGCACCCATCAAATTTCTGTGCATCCTTAAATAAGTGTGTTTCAAGTCCACATGTTTTCTGTTATTTTAAGTAAATAACATAACTACCTTACAACCAAGCACAGAATAGCACATATGTACAAATAAACTAACAAACAACTACTTTAAGTAAACATTAGGTAAACACAAAGTGGACCTGTTAGCTTTTTTTCAGGTTCCTCTCTTCCCTTTAGTGTGTTATGTAGCTTTTTATGGATGTAAAGAGTCTGAAAAGTTATAAAGATCAAAGTACAGTACATGCCAGTCTAAGAAACTCTCTAGCACTGAAACACACTTTCCTCAACTAAAACACATCATTGGAATTCCAGCCATTCTCTCTGTTACAACGTGACATCGTAACACAGTCTTTATTGACCGCCTACCAGCAAGCTTGGCATGCCCTCGCACAATGCACAGAGAGCTAAAAAACTTACCACTCTGAAACATAATGCTCCAGTCTAGCTTATGAAGGTGGATCAGGTCTACCAACTAGTTGACTTTCAGGATCGGAAAACTCTTTGGTCTCAAACTGATACGGCAGAAACGATTCCATTGTAAGAATAGCCACAGTGGTGTGAGCAGAGCTTGTAGCAGGATGCTGCTCTGGCAGTTGACCACTCAGAATAGAGTAGGCAAGCTGACCAATGAAAACAGACTGGGCTCATCGAGAGGCGGAAGTAAAGACACAGGAGCTCTAACAGAGCGTTTCAGGCAGCGGGTAAAAACAGGTGAACAGTATGAGAAAAATACTGTGTTTTGGGAAAAACTGTAAATGTAAATTTGTAAATCTATTCTATGTAAATCTATTGTAGTAGATCCTAAACAGGAAATTCTGAACGTTGAGCATAATAGGTCCTCTTTAAATTCTCTCTGTCAACAAGCCCAATGCCTTCCAAGAACCCATGCACATGGCTGCTCTACAGAGCTATGCCTCCCACGTTCCCATGGCAGTGTAAGTGAGATGCTACAATACCTAAAATGTTGGTAAATTAAAATTATTTAAAAAAATTTCATATTTAAGGGTGATTTTAAAAGTGAATATTCAGGTACTCATTTGGAAGTACCAATGAGCATTTAAAGCTGGTAGAATGTAAGATGCCACAGGTGAGGCAGACAGAGGTCAAGTCTAAAAACACTGGAGTATTCCATTAACCAGAGTCAATGATTCGACTGTTAGCACAGTAGCAAACTGATACAGGAGGTGAATCTCTTCCGTTATTTTCAGAAAAGGGGAAGTGATGGATCATAGAGACACGGCCGCTTTGTTT
Organism: Semaprochilodus insignis; assembly: GCA_034552555.1. Lineage (NCBI taxonomy): Eukaryota > Metazoa > Chordata > Actinopteri > Characiformes > Prochilodontidae > Semaprochilodus > Semaprochilodus insignis. Next base: position 15,937,980 of record CM067483.1, on the reverse strand, counting down.
TACTCTCAAAGGTACGTTGTACTTGTCGCATTGAAGCGGATGGAAAGGCACAGCTGTGGGATGCTAGCAGTTAAAGAAGCATTTCCTGGATTCTGTCCTGCTACACTGGGAGTGATGACGTTTACCTCCACCCGCCCCACCCCATCAAGTGTTAAAAGTCCGCCCAACACAGCAGGACCAGGCACAAGCTTTAAAACGTGTTGCATCATACCTAGCAGGAGCTTGAAGCAATTATAGGAAAGACTATTCTAGTTCTATGAAACTGAGTGAAATGAATGAAACCCATTTCCACGTTTTACTGCTATCTGTGCCTGCCATGATAAGCTTCTCAACCCTACTCGATTCAGTAGTGGGAACTTCTGAAGACTGACAGTGGCAAGTGAGCTTGATGAAATGATGCTTTTTCTACATGTTATTACGCAGGACATGCAATGGTGAGATACGATAACATAGTTATCAGTGCCGCCAGACACCCAGACTGGTCATCATGTCCACCTTAAATGCTGTTTAACTTCCTCTTTAAAGAAATACAGCTGTCTGAACAAAAGTGCTAAATCACAAGCAGCCTTCCTTTCTGCTGATAGCATGCGTGATATATAGCTCTTTTTTTCTCATACTCATGCCTGCTGGATGTTTTCTTAACCGATACAGTTTGAGTTGGCCAAGACTTTAAATAATCCACTCCAGGGTTGGTCAAAAGTCGGCTTTGCTCACTGATCTGAGAGCAGCTTTGTGGTTTCTTTTGCTACGCAAGGGTAACTTTTATCCAATCAACCTGGCATATTCTCCAAATCCTCTACCCACTCTGGAGTTCCAGGACAGACCACAACTTCCTGTCTCAGTGCAAGGTTATAACTGTTTTGTAGCTAGCGGTTAGCTGCCTGAACCTTCTCCCTATCCATGTTCTCATGTTTCTGTTGTTAAGGTACTAACAGCAACAGTACAAATGTTTCATGTGATATCAATGGAGTTGTAATAAGAAGCAGAACTTTGAACCTGACATACATAGACTTTGTGAATTGGGCTAATTGCTTTCTCTGGCTTTAGCATACGTTTTAGAACAGTGGCGCATAGCCCTTTGCTGTTACTATAAGCTGTTTAGCTTCTAACTAGCAAGACTAAAAGTAATGCTGTGGCACCAAAATCATTTGCTTCATTTAGCCCACTTGAACAAAGCAAATCAAATATTAATTTATTCCAAAGTGAAAATCAAAAACAACAACCAAATATTAACAATATTCCATATGAACAAAAAATGTATATGCAAAATGTAAGCTCATTGAACAAAAAAATTGTCACTCTGCGTGTAGTAGCTTCAGGCTTCTGCAGATGTCGTTGTACAAGGATGATGGGGCTATGAATACCTGCGGAGTGTGTCACTGGATTTATAGATTGAGAAGAGGTGGTACAGTGCAGTGAATGTCTCGTTCGATTTGTGAAAACAATTGGCTTGCAAAGCAGATGTTAATGATTAGCTAAAAGGAGTGATTGCATTTGGGCGTGCCAAAGGCCATAGAGTGAGGGAAGTAGCTGAGTTTGCAGGTGTATTGAAGTGTACAGTCATATGGTTCTTCCAGCAAAAATCCCACTTTACAGGAAATTCTTCTCAGAATTGTACCAGAGAAGGCATCCACCAAATCTGGTCCAACTGTGCAATACTGTAATGCAAGTGTGGCTGATTGATGTTGTCTATATCAAGAAACTTGTCCAGTTCATGCCAACTCAAATCACAACTGTTGTTATTTCAGTCACAGGTTTTTTTTCACAGTACTTTAGTGTGTGGCACAGATTTTTGAATGAAACAATGTATTTGGAAAGTACCTCAAGAATGTATATGTTATGACTGACCACTGAGCAGTAAAACAAACATTTAAAAATGCTATAAAAATGCACAGCTATCATCCAAACAAAACATGAGAAACGCTAACTTCTTTCTACCTTTATCCAGGTTTGTTATGCAGTGGAACAGAACAAGGTCAGAAAGAGGCAAGAAACATGGATTTTCTTTGATATACTTTTGTATTTTGCACACAAACCATAGGAAATTAGACATATATTGTTATAACTAATGGAATGGTTAATCAGATTTCATTGTTTTAATGGGAACTCGAGCTTCTTCCAGTTCCCCCTGGCCTCTCCATACTATGAAAGCTCATTTTGAAACAAGTTCTCTCTCCTCTACGTTTTTGTTGACTTGCTCCTCATCTCTACCAGGGGGTCAGTTTACAAGCTTTACACCTTTTGTTTCCATTTCTGTTGTCAGCTGCCCATTACAGTAGTATGAAACAATAGGAATCCTCCAAAATTACTTAGAAAGAAATCTTGTTCCATTAACCTCCATTCAAGGTTAATTTTCCTTCTCTTGAAAAGTTAAAAGGTGTGGACAGTAAAGAAATACATTTACTTGAGTACTGTACCTAAGTACATTTTTCAAACATTTGTATTTTACTTTCCATATTTTCCTTTCTTTTCATTGTGTTCATCACAGGAGGAAAAAAAAAACAGTCACAGTGAACTCCTCCTATACTCAAGTCAGTCAAGTTTAAAGTACTGCTGGTTTTCTTGAATAGCTGAACTTGGTGGTTCTAATGATGGCTACAACTACAGCACATAAAGAAGTTAAAGATAAAGGTTGCTCACCAGAGCATCAATGACCATATCTGAAGTCTATGTTTCAGTCTTTTTAAATGAAGAAAGATTTGTATAGTTCTAAGTGTTAGCTCTCTTTACCACACACAACTTCATCAGTGCTTTCAATCATTTATTGTCCTACCTGAGAGAGCATGTTTGGGTATATAAAAATGTTTAATTTCAGTAAAAGTTGCATTTGCAGATTTTTTAGGATTTTTTATGAATTTGCCCACCTACTTGTATTGGGACCAATGTCCCAATCTCTACTGGGTTTCAAGCTAACTAGTTCCCACATGGGTTCATGTGCCTCGTTCAACTTTTTCTGTTGGTGGCTGTGATGTGGTTACTGCTCACTTATACAATCATATTTGCCACAGTGTGGCAAATGGAATATGACTTCTTAGTGGTATACTACTATGAAATCTCAGTAATATGTTTGTGAAGGTGTGACAAATCTGGTAACAGAGGCATGTGACCACGTACGAGAACAAGTAATGTTTCTGACCAAAGTTAACCTTTCAGAAACATATTTCTTAATTTGTCAAATATATGTAAACATAAACTATTAGTAACATCACGCAAAGGCAGTGCATTCAGTTGGCTTTTTCAGAGTCATCAGGTTCAGTAATTGCATGGTGCTAACCTAACACGTTCTAACATAAACAAAGATGTGTTTATTTGACAACAGGTTGACATTAAAGCTGAGTACTCCAGCACTGTAACTCAGATAAAAAAAAGACTTAACAACTTTTACTTGTATTGGAGTAAAACTTGGCCAGGAGTGTCTATACCTTCACCAAAGTAATGGAGTTGTGCACTTAGAGCTGGGCTCACCTCTGAAAGATACTATTTGAGAGATACGAGGTTGGATATGAACTTACACAGGGACAGTGATAGTGGGGGAAAGTCGATGAAGCTATATTATGAATCGTATTTAAACAAGGGGTAGGTAATGCATTCTGTGCTGTACAATGCCAGCATTGCAGTGGCTTTGCATTTGTTGTTCTGTGGCTGTGAAACAGACTTCCGTCCTGCCATTTCTTCTGTGTCCGCTGAGCCGGTGGAGTAAGCTGCTTTGGGCAGGCATTTACTTGCTGTGGTGACCAGCAGGACATTTCATCTTTTGTTGACCACATGCTGCTGCCATGGAAACTCGTCGAATGGTTCATTTAGAATCTCCATGGGACTCCGCTCTCTACCTGCCGCTTGGGCCAAAGACGCCGATAACCTTCCTCCGTGCAGTGGCAGCTGCTCTCTCTCTCTCTTTTTCTCTCTCTCTCTCTTTCCTGTTATTCTGTGTTTCTTTCACACCATCCAAACTGGTTTAGAATTGTAATCATTGACTACCCACTAAAGCGTTTTAGAGCTCTAAAGTTTCACTCTGGTTAAGTATTGCTGTACAGAAGTCAATCATTCTCTGAAGTGAAATGTTAAGTGGATGAAGTTTCTCTCGCGCTTACTCGTCCTCTCTCGTGCCACCGGCCCACCGGTCTTACTTCATCCAGGCCTTGTAGACTTTTTTTTGGTTTTTTTTTCAGGGCCGTGACAAAGCTTCCCTTTCACATGGTTCCATGGCTGAAACTCATGGGAAAGTGACCGTGCGTGTGCGTGCATGTGTGTGTGTCGCAAGTGCAGCCCGCCACCATCTGCCACCAGGCTGCGAGCGGATGATAAAGTTAGCATCATTGGCGCTGGCGTCTCTGTCCCACCTCATCCTACTTCTCTCTGCTGGCCTCTTCCAGGAAGTGTGTGTGAGTCAAGCGCTCAGCTGAGAGCCGGTGACCAGCCTTACCTCCCCTCCCCTCCGCCCCCCAGGAGGCCCCATGGGAGAGGGGGAGTGAGGGGGTGGGGAGAGGACAAGCAGAGAGAGAGAGAGGTGGGGGAAGACGTTGTAGTTGCAGGTGTTTGCTTTTCAGAAGGTCTGCAGGGCAGAGGGCCGTGCTGTATGTATGTGTGATGTGTCTTAAAGGGGTCACTCTCTGTTTGTCCCCTCTGGTAAAATGCTTGTGTGGGTTTATGCAGCCCAAACAGTCATAATTAACTGTTACAAAAGCGCTTTCCAGACTCTTTTTATCTGTTAGAATTAAACAGGCTTTACTTGTTACTGTGCCTTTATCATGCAAATATGAGCTTGATATAGTTTGTGAACACTGTTAATGTTTCCCCAGTCTGTACAGTCCAAATGTGCCACTTGGAATCCCCTGTTTTTATGATGTCATTTACCATAAACCTGCTTATTCCTCTAATAACAATTTAGCCCCGCCCATTAACACTGAAGGTCTAAGGAGTGTTTCAGCTTGGATTGTTTCTAGAATGAGGCACAATGCAGGCCAGCCAATCAGAATAGAGGTCATTTACAAATGTCTGGCACAGCCTGATTCCTTCTAAGGGATAAAGAGATGTTGGAAAAGGGTGATATATAATGTAATTCATTCTAAAAACCTACACAACTGTCAAATGTTGACTATACAGAAGAAAATAAGTTATGTAATGTTGGATATGACCCCTTTAATAATGCTATATGTAAATGATGTTTGTTCAGATAGGCTGCCTTATGTGTGCATTTGTCATTTTCAAATTTTAACCTGAATGGGTAAATGGGTGGATCTACACCGCTACAGGCAGTATAGGTTGTTATATGCAAATGTTTTTGCTTTCATGCCGTCTTAAAGCCATTTAATTCAAAATCTGCTTTTCCAGCTTATTCTTCATCGGAAGCATATAGACTAGGGCATGAATAGTACAGAGACACAAATAGTGTTTACATCTTTACCTGCTACATTAAAATCTTTTATTTTAAAGAAGGAAATTAGTTTGTTTGATGATAGGCACTTCAATTATAGGCACTGTCAATTAAATGGTAGATAAGGACTACAAAGTTTAATTTAAAGCCTTTCTTATAACTAATGATGTTAGATTCAAAGACTTTAATATCGTGTTGGTAGTGAGCAGGTAAGAAATTAGTCTAGGCCCATTTAGAAATAGTCTGACATCATTTCCCTCAAGGGCAACAGGCCATTTAAAGCATAATTTCTCACAGTAATACATCTGCAGCGTTTCTTGATTTATATCTGAATGTGATAATAGACTATCTTTAAACAGTTGCCTCCAAGGCTGAAAACAAATGAGGAAGATTAGCTGACCAGATACTTGGGACATTTTCCTCATGTGTGGCATGTGTTGTGATGGCCACTGTTCTCAGATAGCAGGGACTGGGAGCAAGGAAGCATCAGGAGATATTTAATTAAGACAACAGTTCAATTAACAGCTCAATTAGCTGAGGTAATTAGAAGCTCTGTTGGAACAAAAGCCAGCGCACTCAGTGGGTCCCTGCGCAGGACCAGGGTGGCTCCGTTCTGCCGCGGGCCTCATAATGCTAGTTAAGTTCTGGACTGCCATTTTGGCGCTGAGTGCCTGTACAGGAAAACAATGCTAAAACCTCCAGAAGCTTGACATGTTAAAGTGACAGTTTGGAAAAAAAAATCAAAAGAATTGTTCCCTAACCCCAAATATAATCGATTATCCAAGACAGGTTTGGTGATCTTGGTTCTGTAGTTTTGCAAGGCAGCTACAAATTCAATGCAGCTAATGAGCAATGGAAGTCAACACTTAGCTCATGCTTAGCATCATGCAAACTGCATGTGTAAATTTTCATACACTTGCGTAAAAGTTGTTAAGCATTCTCAAAGTGATAAAGTGTTACGTAATCACCAATCATTGCACAGTTGTATAGCCTATACCTAAATAGTCTGCACTTACAGTTTTCATGTAGCAATCACTTTGTCTCTTCATTTCGGCTCTTGTGCTACCAGTGCATTAACATAGGCAGCAAAGCAAGCAGGTTGAATGTTAAACAAATAACAAATATAAAAATAACAATGTTATTACTTAGTTATTACACTAATTAAGTAATTAGTAATTAGTTATGAATATATTAATTCATGCTACGAATACTCTTCCACACTAATAACACACACATGCACACATACTTACCAAGCTAGAACACCATAGCAACCTTACACCATAGCAACTACAGACATAAAAAACATGGTTCTATGTAGATCCATGAACTCTCAAGGAACCCTCTGAATGATTAAAAGGTTCTTTGGATTGATGGAGAACGTGCTGTAGATTATCATAACATCAGAACCCTCTGTGGTGCTATATAGAACCCTTTTCAAAAAGATATATAGAATATATAGGGATATATAGAACCACCAACACAATCTCAGTTGAGCCGAAGAACCTTGGTGCAAAGAACCTCAGGAAAAGGGTTATATGCAGAGTATTCAAGGTTCTACGCAGAACCATTTTCTTTACTAAAGAACGCTTGAAGAACCATCTTTTTTTAAATGTGGAATTACTACACAAATACAGTTATCAAAGCTGTTGCTGTGTTAAAGGTATCTGTCAAACCACCTTAAAAGTTTCTCTTTGGAGTTATGCCTGTGTTTTTGTCTGTTTTCATAGATAAGAGTATCAGTATGTCTTACAGTGACACAAGCAAACTTGGAAACCAAACCAATCTTGGCTGATCAGCTATACTTAGAGTGTTTTGTTGAACTATTGTTTCAATTCCCAATACTGTCAGAGAAGCTTACTGGAATATTGCCTTCACCAGAGTTACGTATACCACCCAACTGACTTCCCCGAACTTTCTCACACAAACACTTCCACCCTTTTTGGCCGATCTCTCAGTGTTTTGACCATCTCTGTTTTTTTAAACATTCACAACCATTCCTTTGTCTCAGTCTTGGTTGAATATGTAGCCAGGGCATCTTGATGTTTTCTCCACCACAGGCTTTCTGGAAACAGGGCAGAGGTCTCAGGGGGGAGCAGCTGCTCGGTTTAGCCCACTTGGAGCACACCGTCCCTGGGCTCGACCTCTCCCCCTGAGCCCTGCTCGCTCAATCAGGCCTAGCACATTGCACCAGGTGAGCCTCCTCGTTTGCTGATGTGCATAGGCCCGGCTCTCCTGCGTCAGGGCCCATTAATGGGTGCAGATGCACACCTGATGACACGGCTGTCAAAGCTCGGGCCTGTCTCAGCAGTGGGCCAGGTTGTGACCCCAGGGGCCGCGCGGCAGGACGCCTGCCCGTGTAGAGGCTGTCTCTGGGGAACGAGACCATGCTTGGTCCCGGGCCTGTAATGAGATCAGCTTGAGCAGAACCCAGCTGGGCAATTCAGGGCAGGAGGTATAGGCAGAGTGGTGACAGACTCTCAGATGAGATGAAAGCATATGTGAAGCCTATTACAGAGGGGTTGAGGGTAAGGCCTAGCAGATTGGTGTGAGAGCTATTTTGGTGGTAGGTTACATTCTGTGCACAGCATGCAGCATTTATGACAGCATTAAGATGGTGGTTACAAATCCTTGAATGTATTGCAATATTTTATTTTTCTTGCATTTAGGAAATATGGGAGCGATAGATAGCTAGTTAGCTAGCTTTACTCTTTATGTGCTTATGAAGTTCATAAGTAGGCTAGTTCCAACTTAGCTGCTTACAGCTAGCTAGAGTTAAGCTGAACCAAACACTGTACCACACAATATATTTTTAATAGCTGCTAAATATTTATAACATCTTCAAAGGAGCTGTAACTGGTGGTGAAACCTTTTCACCATTTCACTGGTGAAATTTTCTAAACTAATCTAACTATTCTGTGGTCTAGCTTTCAGCTTAGCCTGTAATGGGCAAGAAATTTTAGCTGACACTTAATTACCATGGAAATCACTGTGATTTGCAATTTAATTGTTTGTATGGCCATTGTATGTAGCTATTAATGTGTAAGCCCAAAGTGGCCAAATTTGCAGATTATTAATAATAATAACATCAATAATAATAATACATGGATGATAAATGTATGATAGATCTGGGCAGCAATAAAACTCATCAAATCTGCAAATAAACAACGTCAATGTCAAATCCAAAACAAGGTTTGTGCTGAGATTTGCTCGGCATAAAAATGTCAGGACACAAAAATCTTATCTCATCACCTCACACAAATAACAGTGAGGATAATCATCTCTAAAGATCTGATTTGATAAAAAAAAAAAACTGATTTGTTTGGAGCCAGGCACTAATGGGAACATAGACTAAATGTTGTTATGTTTTGTTGCCCAATTTCTTTGCACATTTGGTTGTTGGTGAGAATGGATATGGCATTCAATGAACTTCAAAAATTCTATTTAATTTAGAAACCCTAAACATAAACACTTTACAGTGTACACATTTACTTGTTTTCACTAGCTACCACTTTGCTGACTAGTTAATAAACAAATTTTAGTCACTAGTCAAGGATTAATCACAAATCTCTGCATAACTGCTGAAACCTCATCCTTATTATACCCTGATTAGGCCCACAAGTCCTGCTAGAAGAGCCGAGTGGCAGCGGAAGTCCCACACTTGTGGTAAATCTTGCGACAGGATGACTCGCTATTCGTCAGTAACAGTCGAGGGCTGAGGGCTGTTGCCACATTCGGCCCCGCACTTCCTCCATGGTTACTTCATCACACCCCACCAGCTGGCCCTCCTGGCCACTATCTGTTGACCACAGTCTCTTTGCATGCCATGTGACTGCACCAGCAGCGGCCCGGTGCTGGGCCAGCTCTGGCCCCAAACCCAGGCTTCCTGTTTCAGGCCTGCATCACTTCCTACTGTTAGAAAGAGTGCTGCTGTTCGTTCTGTCATTATTTCATCATTTCATTGACTTCTAGGGGATCGTAATTGAGGACTTTCATATGTATGATCGCATTTACTTGGCAAAAGTAGCTTTATACCGGCTAATTAAAGAACTGAAAATAGTTATAAGGCAGGAACAGAATGCATAGTGTTTTTAGTGATGCACCATTCCAGGTTTTCTCAAGACTCTAGTATAGTTGATTCAGCTTACCTCTTCTAACTGGGACGGAGGCAGTGACAGAGCCATGGGTACAAGGATGTATGGAAAATGAAAGCAGTAGTTGACCTACCTTTAGAGACTATAGTGACATGATCACAATGAGTTCCTGGATGGATTCCAGCCTAAATAAACACTTAAAAAAAGTAAAATGTAAAAAGTAATTGATTATTATTGTTTAAAAGGACACACAGGCAGAAGGATGGCCACAGTGGTAAGCAACTAGGGTGGCTTACAAGGTGAAAAACCCAGTGTAATGTTCTGAGAAAATCATTAATTCAGTCACAGTTCCAAGAAATAAAGCCTGAACTAAACAATAGCATCATTTACTGGTTAACCAAGTTTTTTTTCACTCCAGAACAGTTCTGGAAACTTTTCTTATAACATTCTATGAAAACTACCATAATATGAAAAGATTTGTTTTTGCACTGGGCATACAGATGCAAGACTCCTCAAAGAAAAAGAAACAGGCTTTGTTCAGATTTAGTCAACTAACTACAATTTCTAAATTCTAGTCACGTAAGTTCTTACCATGTTTTAATCGCACTAAGCTCTAATCAGACCATGAACATCAATATCATTATATCTTGTTTAGCCTGGCAGTCTTAGACTGATATTGAACCACTGGGGTGCATGTAAATGTAGTGATTAATCTTGGTATGGGCATAGTGCTGTATGATATGAAGCACAATGGGTGAATCATGAGAATACACAGATGCTTGCTGGAGTTTCTAGGAGACAGTGCTACATTTATATTCTAAAGCTCAGGGCCTTAATAGTGGTTCCACTGTGAGAGAGTCCAGTGAGGAGTTTGTTATGATGCAGTGCCCCTTTGCAGCAGTATGATTGCACTTTCTGGAGGCTAAATGAATGATGACTTCATCATCTAACCACACAGAACAAAGAGGAGCGAGAGTATGAGACTGAGAGAGAGAGACAGAGAGAAAGAAAGAGAGAGAGACAGCGAGAAAGAAAGAGGGAGAGAGAGAGAGAGAGAGAGAGAGAGATAGATGCCTGCAGAGATAGTGAGTCACTTCTAATGGAGTCAGCCAGGGTCGCGTTCACTCAGCCGAGCAATCAGCTCAGCAACTATCCATTGTTTAGCCAAACACACACATGCACACACTCAGAACTGGCTGCATCTATCTATCTATCTCTCTCTCTCTCTCTCTCTCTCTCTCTATATATATATATATATATATATAGTTGCAAAGACAAACATGTATCGCTAATTTTGACCAACAGAAATCTTTGTCTTATTCCACTGACTTACATTAAAATGTACTTTTTAGTGTCTGTTTGTTATTTTTGCTCTCTCCTGTAAAGTTGCCTTTTTTAGAGATACTTGTTTTTCTTTGGACAGTGATATATAAAGTTGCACCCAGAAGGAAGCAACTGACATGGTCTTATTGACACATTGCACGCCATACCGGCTGTGCAGACATTACCATAGCACGCTGTTGGCGGCAGTGGATAGAAGAAGGCACGCACCAGCAACATAAAGGATCTGGCAGATCTACACAAACCACTGAGAGGGAGAACCGATGAACTGTCCAACATGCATGGAGTGACCCAACAGCCACAACTGGGAACATGCAGCGAGCAGTGATGCCCACCATGAGTCATCCTGCTAGTGCCAGCACCATTGGCAGACGGCTGCCCAACACAGGACGACATGCACACTGAACGTTATGGCGATTAACACCACGTCACATTAACACATGGGATGGAATATCACAGGACACCATTAAGAACATCTACAATTCCATGCCGAGATGTCTGCCATGTTGTGTTAGCGAGAGACACTACTTCTGTATGTGTAGCCCAATAAATATTGCCCATATCAGTTAACCTTTATACCCTTCCAAATAACACTGCAGGCTGACCCTTCTGGGTGCAACTGGGTGCAAATGTTTGGATGATGAATATATATATATGGTTTAAAATATTATGTGTAATAAAATGTAATATATAATAAATGTAATAAAAAATTCCTATTCCTATACAAGGTTTAATTAACACAGAAAATTCTGACACGGGTATGTTTGCGCATCACATAAGAGAAATCTGAGACGTTATATTACACAACTCAGGGTAGGTTTTTCACTGTCTCTGTGAGTGTGCATTCAAAGAGCAGCAAAGAGCTGAACCTTACCATTAGAGAAATAGGTCAACCATTTTACCCTGGGGATACCTGCACAGTTAGCATTTTAATAGCTGATACATGTTCTCCCTCCCTCTCTCTCTCTCTCTCTCTCTCTCTCTCTCCCTCTCTTGCTCGCTTTCCTTCTCCAGGCTCACACCCACAGTGTCTTTCATTCCTCCTTCTTTCTTCTTGTATTTCCTTTCTGAACAGTATATCAGACATTAATAACGAGAAGATATAAGCCTGTTTAAAAATGAATGGCGTGTCTGTGCCTGGGTGCGTTTGTTTGAGAGGAAAGTGCAGGCTCTGGAAAATGCCGGCATAGAGTCCTTTAATTGGCCTGAGGTCTTTTCCTCCAGTCGTGTGTTATCTGAATAATGCATGGCCTTTCTTAATGAAGCGTAGTCCTGTTGTTTCACTTCTGTAGGATATAGGGTAAAATTAGCATAGTCCTGCGTCTGCATCTTAATAGAGCTTAAACATTGACTCAGTTTTGTTTACTGTTTCCCCTTGGTCCACTGTTCTTATGTGCCTGTCTCCTCTGGAACAGCTCACTGTGGACCTCATACTGACATACAGTGCTGTGAATAAAGTATTTGCCACTACACGATTCCTTCTACTTTTGCTAATTTGTCACTTGTAAATGTATAAGATAAAGACATCACAGGCAAACACAAAACACAGCATTTAGATGATCATTTCTTTTATTGAAGATATAGATTTATTCAAAAGCCATATCATCCATGGGACAATGTAGTTGCCCCCCAAAATCTAATAACTCGTTGTGCAACTCTTGGCAGTAACAACTGCAATCAAATGATTTTTTTTTTTTACATTACTGTGGAGGAATTTTGACCCACTCTTGTGTGCAGAATTGTTTTAATTCAGCCACATTCAAGAGTTTTCAAGCATGAACTGCATGTTTATGGTCGTGGCACAGCATCTCTGTAGTTTAGTACAACATTCTCTATAGATTGTTGTTCCTTTGAGCCTTTCAGAGGTGAACTTGCTTGTGTGCTCGGGCACAATATCCTACTGCATACAGTGCTTGAACTTTAGGTCACAAACTGACTAGTGGACATTCTGCTTCAGAAGCCCTACATAATACCACCACCATGTTTAAGTGTTGGTATTTTATTCTTATGGTGGAATGCAATGTGAGCTTTCCTCTAGATGTAACAGGATGTTTTCAAAAGTGTTCCATCTTTGACTCCACAGAGTACTTCACAAAATATCATCCCAAAAGTCTTGGCCACCAGTGTTTTGCATCTTGGATGCCACTTTTGCCCAGTGTCTTTCATATTGTGGAATTGTGTACATTGGCATTACTTAAGGCATGTGAGGCATGCAGTTTTTAGATGTTCGCCTGTTCTCCTGAACTCCTGAATGAGTCCTCAATACACTCTTCACCACTGTGGACAATGGCTCTTACTGAGGTTATTCTTGAATTCCCAAAGCCTTGTAACCCTTTTCAGACTAGTATTATAGATTTCAATGACTTTGTCTCGCATCTGGAGTTAAATCATGTGCTGCTTTTTAGTCCTTCTAGCTGCTTTACCTTTAGACCTTCCAAGGCAAAGCGTGCACAGTCTAATACTTTTGGTTTTCACACAATATTTTTAAACTATTTATGCAAGATTAATATAACTGCAATACAACCTACACATCTCTTCACACAATGAAAAATGATCACCTACCACTTGTGAACAATTCAGGTGAAGATGCAAATGTTACAAATTACCTCATAGGTGGGGTTTATTTTAAGAGACTGATTATAACATTCACTAGAAACGTTGATGTGAACACAATTAATTCAATAGTTCAACAGTTCTATAAAGTTTGTACTAAATGAGCTTTCAAACTTAAATACATAAAAACATATGCAACAGCAAATACTGGCTAAATAAAATGATACAATACTTTTTTATTGTTTTGTTGTATAGTATTGTTTACATGAGATCTATACTATGGTTTTGATTAATCTGTGAAAAAAAAGTTCAATGAAATTTGGAAAATGGATTTCCCTCGATTCTTCATCTTGGGGGCCTGATTGTAACACTCTGTTAAAACTAACCCTTCCATGTCAAAGCTGTGCTTAAGCCTAACTAGCTCCTCTTTCTATTCTTCAAAATGGTCAAAAAGTCAGTAATATTATAAAGTTGGTGATTTAAAAAGTTAAAATGGGTTAAATGAAAAAAGAAAACACACGTCAAAATCACAGATGATGTTGTTTTGAGGAAAGACTTTCAGAAGAATGAAAAGCAGTCCAGAAGAATACTGTACTATAAAGTGTGTGACTACATAGGCGTGTTACATTTTTCCCCACATTGGGTTGTACCTCTGTGCTCTTATAATTTGTTCATCCACCATGTATCATGTTCATTTATCAAATAACAGTTATTCAGAGAAAAAAAAGCTAGATGAAACTTCACTGCCAATATATAAGCAGGCCAAGAAGTGTAGGCAGCAGCAGTCATGTGCCATTCTCAGGTACAGATGCTACCGTTCTCTTTCACTTAGTGAAATAAATAGAGCTGTTGGCTTTTTTCTCTCACTCACTTTCCAGGGAGGGTAAGCAGACCTGGCATAGTGTAAACCAAACCTGGACTCATATTGCATAAAGTTATTTCCTCAACATGGAAATGTTATACCATTCATCATATAAAATACAAATGAAAGTGATGGGGCTGTCCCAGTGGTGCATGATGCTGTTTAGTGTGAGATGTTTATAATGGTATAATGTGTCATATTGATATTTGCATACACTCCACAGATGCCATAGTGAAAAAAACTGCCATACTGAAAAAAACTCTGTAAAGAGCTTTTCAGTCAGTCAGTAGTTTTATATAGAACCCCTATTAGATCAGATTTGTGAGTGAGACATGTGAAGAACCTTTTAAAAGAACCTCATCACCTCAGTATGCAGTTGCATATGTAAACATTCTGTAGTAAACTATTCGTGAAAAATATGGTTTATGTTTATAATTATAAAATCCTAAGAAAATTCTGAGATTTGTTTCTAAACACATTACACATGTTACATTATACATGTAATTGCTGAAGACACTAAAACACTGAACTGTGGAGTTAGATCATTAAACTGCTTAGCAGCATTTTTGTGTTTAGCCTGAAATCATGGCTGGATGATGCACTGGAGACACACTTATCATGATCTCTCCACTGTAACAGTATAACATTATGAAAAGTACAGTGCATTAGCATCACCTAGGTCAGTACGCAGTGGCCCTGCCTCCCATTATGGCATTTAGGGCCTGTTTTGCTAACCTCAGCTAGGTTAACTCTGCTATCAGTTATGTTGTACTTTGAGTAGCTAAGCCTACCCAACTTGAATACCATACGAGGTGAGCACCTGTCTCTGGGCAATACGTTAGCTGGAATTGTGCTACCTTGTCACAATATCCTACAGTAGCTCACATTTATAGGAATTTTCGGAGATAAAACTCTTGGTGGGATGTTTTGATAGCTTTAGTCGCCTACCAGCATTAAAACTGGGCTGAAATGGGCTTCTATTCCACCAGCTTCTTGTTTGAATTTTTCTGTTTCCCTTTACATGGTGCAGCAGCGAGGTGCCAGTTTGTAACAGCTGCATCATTAAAGATGGAACAGAAAAATATCGAACTAGAAGCTGGTTAATGTCCCTATCTGTATTGTAAGAACCCTATAAGGGTTGCTTATGGAACAGGGTTAACAGGCTACAGGCTACTAATTCTCTGATTCTTGGGTAGGTCAGAGTCCTCTGGCTCTGAATTGCTTTCTGGCTTTGGTGGCTCATACATGCATGGCTGTACAACTCCAATAAAGTTGATGGACAGAGCATCCATTTTTTTAGACCAGTATTTGACACTTGAGAGAGGATGCACCTTTCCTGTGATTGGGTGTGGCTTCAGCACCCTAACGCATATTTATTACTGTTTTACACAGACTTTAACTTACAAGTAAATACAAAATAAAATAAAATACTAATTGTGGCTTTCAGATGCATAGAATATTTATGATCTACAGATCTAGAAACTGATTTTGAATGATATTCTAGCCGGTGAGGGCCATCCTAAAGTTCAGTTTGTGTTTCTTGAAGTAGTTCATGGCGGATATTGTGGTATGTTTTGGATAATTGTCCCAAGAAACCAGCCTCTTTTCACTTTCACTTGACCATATGACATTTGCTAGCAGAATTTGCTGATATTTAGTGGAATCCATTCTTCTATGTTCCTGTGCAATGTGTCCTGTGCCACTGGCTGCCACAGAACATCAAAACATAAATCTCCAAACATGCTTTTGATGAGTGTAGCCAAATAGCTGACGTTCATCTGTTCACACTTTGGATCCTGTCTTATCTAGATGTTGTTTGCATAACTAAGACTGCACAATTTGCATAACTGATTTTTGTAACACGGTGAGAGGTCACAGGTGAGATTTTTTTTCTGATGACTCAGTGAACGGTGCACCACCAATCCTGTTTTAGCTAAACATTCCTGCAGCTTTGATGCTGTCATAGGGGTTTTTTACTTCGCCTTTCTAGTCATCAGTTCTGTCAGATCTTGCTGTAGCTTCCACAGTTCCCCTCAACTGACATTTTCTAGCTTTATTCCAGACATATATATTAATAGCCTTTATGTAGCCTACAACTGTATTTTCTCCTAGAACCACACATTCAAGCCTAGAACCATTTAGATTTCTTTTTGAGAGAAGACTAGTAGCATATTTGGCCTATTGAACGGTTATATGTCAAATATGAATGCAACATACTGGCATGTTTATGTTTCTTGGGAGCAGATTTGTTGGTCGTAGTTTCTCAGTGATTATTAAAGCTTGGAGTTGGACCATTCCTGAGTCATCAAGGCATGCAAAATGGTTGCTAATCCTACAGTGGAGTCCCTTTCATCTGCTGGCGTCCACTTCAGAGTGCTCTCATCTGGGTCCAGCATGTGCAGATCCTGTGAGGAAGCAGGCAGGTGTGCTAAAAATGCTGCATTGGCAGCCAATGCAATTCTTCTAGAGGTTTATGTTGATAAAATGTGTGTGTACGTTTCGCAATAAAGAATGAATTAGGAACGTCACACTGACTGCGCCACCAGGTTTAAATTCTGAAAGATTCTATTTCAGTCACTAGCATGCGGACTGTTTCTTACGTTTTGCTGGCAATACATTTACTTTGGCATAGTTTCCTTTAAGTCATTAAAATCTGCCTCCAGAGCAGTTTGTAGTGTAATGGTTAAAAGGTGGGTAAACCTTCAACTTGGGTGCCAACTGCATAATGATGGCCAACTACAAAATAGAGCAGTTTGTAGCTGTACGGCACCCTAATAACTGTGAGTAAACTAAAAACATATTAGTGAAGAAGTACACTACATGGCCAAATGTATACGGGCAACTGATTATCAGACATATATGGGTTTGTTGGACATCATACTCCAAAACCATGGACATTTCATGTCACAAAAATAGTACTTACAGACCAAGGATGACTTGGGTTTGTCAGGGCTGACCAAGTCATTCACAACATCTGCTTGGCCAAAATTTTATAAAATGTATTTATTTCACTTCACCAACTGGGCCTACCTAGACTGGCCACAGGGTTATCCAATCAAAGGGGAAAGAGTATTTTAATAAGCCAAATTTTTTGGACAAAAAAAAATTACTTTACAAGTCAATCTTGTGCCAGCCCTCCAATCGATGCACAGCAACCACTGTTATCCCTTAAACGTCAGTTCATTATCAAGGCACCAGTGTTTTGAAGCTGTAGTTGTGGGTAAAACTATAGACTTATAAAATTAGTGGATTTTTACATTTTATATCAGCTAAAGAAAAACTCTCAAACTCATTGTTTTCGAGCTGAAAGGCATGACTGAGACTCAAACTGGCTTCCTATTTGCCAGCTTCCTCCATAAATAGTGTAGCAGTAACAAGCAGCAGAATGTAACTATGGTGCAATTTAAGGTGGAACAGAACATTTTAAGGAGAATCTTCATGTTTGTTTAGGAGTGGACTGCCTTCTCAGTGCAATTCTCCAACCATGACCAACTTTTAATGGTTTGGTTCTGGGTTTAATGGTTAAGTTCATGCAGGAATGAATGGTAGTGTTGGAGTCACTGTCTGGCAGATATACATATGGCATATTTTGGCTGCCATAGGTAACTAGACCCATAGACCCCACGACCACTTGTAGCTGCAGGGTCCACAAGCAGGTTATTGTGTCCTTGAGTAGGACAAATCTAGCAGGCAGAAATTTCATGAACTGACTTGTGGTAGTGCCATATTTAAAGTCACTGAGGTCTTTAGCACGACCCATTCTACCACCGGTTTGTATATAGAACTTGCATGGCTATGTGCTTGATTTTATACACCTGTTAGCAATGCATGTGGATGTAACATCTGTACTTAATAATTAGGTGTTCACATACTTTTGGCCATGCAGTGCAAGTTAACACCATTTAAAAATTATAGGAACATAAGTGGTGTTCACATGCACTTACCCTTCACTAAAACCCTGACCTTAATCAGTGATGATATAAAATCATGTCACATTATTATAAACTATTTTTGCTTATTTGTTGTGACGTATATTACACTTAAGTAGAAGTAAGCATAAATGTGTTTGTTAATATGAAATTAGCCATACTAACATATATGTTCTGCAAGGATTATGCAGTTTTCTATCCTGTCTGTAATACAGAAAGTTTTATCAGAGTAATTGACTTTACAGCGAGTGTCTCAGAGAGAATGTCACTGAATGCATACTCACTCACTGAATTATTTAAGGCAGATCTTGCGATGGCGGAAGATTCAGACAGCTGATTTTGGCAGGCAATAGAATACCTGTCAATTCACACATTCTGTGCTGTCTACCAGGTTTAGACAACTCTGCTTTTTTCCCTATCTTGGCTAGAAACACAAGTTGGCGAAGGACCAACAAAAAAAAAAGAAAGAAAGAAAGAAAGAAAGAAGGAACGAAAGAAAAGAAAAAAGAAAAAGAAGTGCAATCACAAGATGTTCCCTCTCCAGGCTTACTTTGCCAATCTAAAGTTCTTAGAGTGTGACTCTAACTGATGCAGACTTCAGTGCACCAGACAATATTTCTGTATCATCTTTTTGAATCTCCCCCTCTCTGTATTCTGCAGACTCTTTTTTACCTCCAACTTCAATCTCCACTGGACTGATGGGTGATTTATGTGCTTGCCATGGCTTTGGCTTGGACTGAGGAATAACCAGAATACTAAAAATGAAAGAGTGAACGAACAGGTGTGGAAGACTTCAGCCAGTTCTGGGGCCCTCGCGGTAATGCTTGAACGAAAATGCAGCTTGAGATTGGAGCAATTTTGTACCATTGTTAGCGTGAACCCAATCATCTGTCCTGCTAACAGGCTTCATGATTGGTGGTATGAGCTGCCAGTGACTGGACTGTGATGTGGGGGGGATGAGAGGTGTTGGTGGTGGGTCATTTCAGCATGGTTAGTTGGGGATTAGTGATGCAATAGGTATAAAAATTGATTATCTGACTGGATACCAGTGGCTGGATTCAAAAAACTGCCTTAAGTAAGAAAATGTTCAGAAATGTTCACTAAAGTTTTTTTCTGCATAATTCAGTCAGAAAAGTCACTATGAATATCTGGTTTGATGTGAAGCAGTTTAATGTAGAACAACATACAGATTTCTTTACAGTGGTGGTAATAGGAACCAGCTGTCACAATTATCTGATGGATGTCTTGAACGTGGGCCCAACCATCATGTATTTCAACTTCACAAAGTAATTATTTAGCTAAATATAGAGCGAGTGACAAGCCTGACAACTGATTTGCCTGAACTCAGTTGAAGCACCTTTTGCATTTCCTGCAACACAATTATAGCCATTTTATTTACTATCCAAAACAGCCAAAGTTTGTATATGTAATATGATGTTAGTATTGATTAAATAGGGCTTTAATTAGAAAAAAGTAAATTACAAGTTTGCATAAAACTTTATTCAATGTTTTCATTTAAAAAAGTAAGTAGCTTGGCTACCTTAAAATTGTGTATTCATTGAGCTTTTCATTGTAAGTTCACAGAACAATAATATGTGTTTTACACTTGGAAATTTCAATGGAGAATTCAATGGAAGATTCAATGAACTCAAAATTTTAAAAGCATTTAGGTCTCCAAAATCAATGGAAAATTATGTATCCTTTTGGTGCTTTCATCACTATTCGCTCACTATATTACCCAGCATGCATTACGCAAATACACAGTTATTTCAATATGCTAGATAAGTGGCTTGGCTGCCTAAAAGCAGTGTTTTTCAAATGTTCCTCCCATCTCTAAGATACAGCATCAGAAACGGGTTTTCCTAGCCTTTAAGAATTGTAAATTCAGACTATTGTGTCACCACTGCAGGAGGTGAGTAGGCATGTTTAAAACAGATGTAGTGACAGATGAATTTTCCTATTACAATATTTGAGTTTATTTATTTATGTATTTATTTACTTACTTATTTAAGAATTGCATTTAGTTGAGAACAGCTTTTAAGAACATTCGGTTACCCTTCACTAGACGATATTGTTCAGAAGGCTATACGACACCTGTATGAGCTTGACATGACCGCTGGCATAACCCTACACTAATGTTTAAAAGTGCTTTTTCCAATAGGCATCATTTGTCACAAATGCTACTGCAGATCATTTTTTTAATCAAAATCGGAATGTAACATTTATAGCAAATAAGACCTGTGGGAATAAGCATTTATGTAGGAATATGTCAGTTGTGGTGACAAGCTTATGTAGGTGTTGTGTAGCTTTATGAACAGTACCCTACAGTAAAGTGCTACTAAGCAATTCTTATGAATTTCGTCCTAAGATAGCTTAAGATGTGTTTGTTTTAAGATCCTTCATAGGAATTTTCTTAGCTGTCCTTATGTTTTGTGAACCTGGCTTCATGCCCTCAGACAATGAAAAATAATAATTGCATTTGATCTAGAACTTGTTCTTTAAAGTTTCATTCCGTTGTGTAACATTATCTAACAGAGATCAATATTATTAAGTGTACAGTGCATGTACAACTTTCCATCAAAACATTCACTAACAAACTCTAGATTTAAAACAACAGCAACAACAACAACAACAACAATAAAAACTATTTCCACACTCTAAATACCACACTGATTTGCATGTGAAAAAATTCTTGTTGTGTCATGATCTTGTCATAATATCCCAACGGCATTAGGTTACAGTTAGCAACTAAAAACATGAACTCTTCCACATTGTTACTGATATTATCTCTACCGTGTTTCAGAAGAATGTTATTGAAAGGTCTTTATATTCTTTCCATCACTGACTTTGTGGATGACAGGTGATACGTTATAGTTAACCCTCTTCTGCAGAAACCTATTGTGAATTTTTCTGTTATCTTCTGTCATGGTTTATTAAACTTGTTATCCTTTATAGAAAATAAGAATCTGTTTGAACAGACTTTATCTACTTGATGCATGTGATTTAGATTTTTCGGCACTTTTTAGTTCATGCTTTGAAGCACAGTAAGCTATAAAACATTTTGTTTCTGTACACTAAAATATGAACTGGATTTAAGTTTCTTGAAGTTCTACATGCATAATACAACTTTGTACTCCAGTTCACTTGCTTCTAATGATATTTAATTCATGTGAAAATGATGTACACATTTAAATCAAGCAAGTCCAATACATTACTGTTTTCAGTGCATTTGCATCACCAGATGACTATACATGCTGTTGTCAATCATGTTGTCTGCTATTTTGCTGATCTAACAATTAAAAACACCTAACATGTAACAAAGCAAAGAGTGCACCACAATCAGCTTTTACATTTGAATGAATAAACTTGGTCTGATTTTTTCAAGCATTTCATCTGTGCTCAGCTCATTGTCACACTCAGGAAATCCCCTAGTGTTCTGACATCCCCTTTATAGAGGCAGTGTGAGGTGACTCAGCCAGAGCGGGGCAACAGGTGCACTTTTGGAACACTCATGCTGGGATGTCCCCTACCATCTTACTGGACACCCCTTAAATTATTAGCACTGCATATCATATATAATATACTGTAGTTCACCCCCTACCGATTCACACACTGACTGAATTAACAATTACAGAGACAAGAGAAAATCAGGTTTCCTTTTTGCTTCAGATCTGAAAATATGCACAGGTGTTTCTCTCCATACTTACACTGTGAGAAAACAGCTTATGGAAGGGCAAGTATCTGTCAAAAACCCATTAATGTGAAAAAGGACATAGATGATGATGATAATAATAATAATAATAATAATAATAATAATAATAATAATAATACAATTGCAAAGATGCTGCTGGTGTTCTCAACCAATGGACTGACCACTCCAGAGTCCTGAATGTGTTTGAGGATAGTGTTTGAATTGTGAGAAGCAGGAACCTACTTCTAAGACTAACCTTGGGCAGTGTAAACAAAATTGTTTGCACATTTCTCTGAAAAAATGATATTTTAAATAACACCATATGACATTAGAACAAGGGCAATCAAATATTAGTAGCAGTAAAAAGCTAGCAGTTTAAAAAAAAAAAAAAAAAAAAAAGAATTTGTTTCTGCTACAAAATACTGACTCTTATTCTGGATACTGCCAGTCATAAACTGATTAGCCAAACCAGGTATGGTACTGTTGCAATAAACAATTTGGATTTTTTTCAATTTTGTTTTGACTTTGTTACTTCACCAAAAAGTTCAATTGTTGATGGAACAAAAAGGTAAAAGTAAAGTAACATTTTTTATTCATTAAAATGTAATAAAAATCTTTTTTTAATCAATTTTGCTAGTTCATTGATTAAGTTTGACATACTTTCAGTTTGTTAGTCACACAGCCCGCTTGGTTTTGAATATACATTTCATGAGCAAAATATCAATAAAACTGCACTCACATGTCACAATTAAAAATCTCATTCAATTTCAAGGACATCCATGTTCAGAATGTTTTGTTCTTCTCCTATAATGTCACCTTTTTCGGATTTGTTACAACAGCAATGGTGCACGTACACACACACACACACACACACACTCCTACACAAACTAAAATCCTGCGTAAAGTAAATGGAGGCAGGAGCGGAAAGAAGCCTCAGAGGTTGCTCAGAGCTGTTGATGGATTTAAGAGGAAAACAGCATGATGTGCCAAGATAATTCCTAGAAACATATCCCACAAAACAAGCAGATGGATTTTTTTTTTGTCCCTGAAAACAAGTAGAATAACAAGAATTCCAAACCTATCACTTTCACTCTTAATAGCGGACACAGTAAAAAGGCTTCTAGATGAACTCTTTGTAATGTCTTATGTCTTTGGAGCTAATAATAAAGAGACATTATCTTTAAGCGTTTGAGTGGGTATTTTCAACCGTAAAAAAAAAAAGATTGACACCCTCAGAACATATTCATTTGTCCCTCTTAAAGAATACACCCATTTTGTTCACCCCTGCAAACTTGGCACAGCAGGCAGTTTACATGAATCAACCCCAAATCATCAATGAATTTGGATCCCGACGAACATTAAATTAACTGGGAAGGCAGATGCTCTTTGAGCTGGCACACTTTTGTTGCTTGGTGAAAAACAATGAATAATTCTCTTTATGCCACACATGTGGGCGTGAAACGGGGAGAGAAAGATGGCAAGAGTATTATCTGTTCTGCAGATCAAACAGCCCGCCAGCTTTTTAATAATCACCGAGACTAACAAGGTAGCAGGCACAAAATCACTGGAATGTTTGTTTTTGCATACCGAACCCTCGTTAGATACTCCTCAACCTCTTGTAAAGGTTGTGCATGTGTTTGTCTTTGGTTTCCTGGTAAGTGGCAGCTGTGCCTCTTGTACGACGACTTCTTTCTTGTACATGTAAACAGCTTCTATCTACGAGCCTTAAGGGTGTTTGTCGATGTGTCGGTTTTAATTGAATTCATTTAATCCAAATAGTTATGTCTGCAATATCTGCGACACGCATGGCCGTGCATTAAGGCCTGTGCCGCACAGTGAATTCATACCTGCGGCAAGAACGTTTCATCAGTATCAAATAGAGGTGAATGGGGCTTTGCTTAAACCCTGTAACCTCCCTTCAGCTTCTCATCCTCTACTCTCAAACTGCATTGTCTCTTCTACCTTTCATTCTTTCACCTAAATTCATCCCACAGTGCATCTCTCCTTCACTTGGATGGTAAGTGTATAAACCCCAAGTTGCTAGTTCATAGATACACTCATTGACTGTAGCTCTGGATCTGTCTCATTAAACAGCCTTAAACATGTCCATACATATTTAAGTGTCATAATCAACATTTGGACAAACATTATTCATATAATTTGGTACATCAAAGCTCTTTTACCGCAAAATGTAATTTTTCTGTTTTTAAAAGTGTATGGCAAAATGTATCTGTTAATCGTTATATTCACTTTAATGAATTTGGTCAAAGCCCTGATAGAAAAGTCTGTTCACTCAGCAGCCATCTTTGTAATGCTGCCAGGCAGCTACATCCAGCCATACAAGACCAGACTCTCATATCTTTCAATGGGGAGAGACCACAATACTTAAAACTGAAGGTCAAATTACAATTTTAAGAACATATTTGAAATGACAAATACAATCTGACCGTGACCCTTATAAATGGTTTGTAGTGTTTGGCTCAGTAACATACAGATCTCTACAACAAGGGGGGCTTTCACCACTAGCACCACAGTATCCTTGACCCTTTTCTATTCACAGCATAATCAGCACGCTGACTCGCTCTTTTTGTTTGAAGGGCAGGACACACGTTTGGAGGTTTCCCATTCATATTTCAACCAATGACCAGTCTACTCATTTATAATGTCTCTGATTTGGTCACTAATGGTTTTATCAGTGATATGCATGTGCCAGTATACCACATATTGGGTATTCCATGATATTGAAGATCGTTATTGTAGATACTTCAAAATACTTGCATTTAAAAAGCTTTCTACTCCACTCATAGACCAGTGCATCATTAAGTTGCCAACTGAACAGCAGAAACTTTATTGTTTACTGTGCTGGACTGGCATCCTGTCCAGGGTGTTAGGCTGTGATAGGCTTCAGCATACCCCACGAGCCAGGTGGATAAGAATGTTTTCTCAGTGATGGAAAATCTGTAACATTTCAATAGAACAGTTTATAATTTAACTAGTTATTCTGACATACAGTATTTTACTGTGATAATAACAGCAACAGCCATTAACATAAAGTCTGTGCAATAAAGGATCAATCAAATTTTGTGTGAATTTAAATTCTATATAGAATTTTTTGATTGTAGAGTTAAATATAGATTGTGAACTATTTAGTTCCTTGCATTCAAAAAAATTTTTTTTAAAATGTTTGTAAAATGTTTTTTAATCTAATAATGTTTTTTAATGTTCTGTTTTATTAATTTATTCATTTTAATACTCTAACAGCAGAATTTAGATGAGGAAATAAAAAAGCTGGGAGAACAATATTACAGATTTATCTTACTGTGATGTAAGAAAAATAATGAAACTTAGGTTTAATTACTAAAAATCTATAATATATATTGATATATAATATCAATTACTATTTAAGGTTTATTATTAATGTCTGGTGTTTGCCTTGTTCGGAAGAATAATCCATATGTTGCAGCATAATTTACCAGTTGGTTTAAGAATAGTCAACCAACCATAGATATACAGCCAAGAAAGGACTGGTGGTTAGAAACTGACCATCAGTGAATAGCTAGTGGATGGCTGTAGATATGATACATAAAAGATTACCTATAATCGCTACAAGAGACGCCAGCCAGGCATGAGTGTCTAAAAACGTAGCTAGACACTGTACACTGATGAATGGGGTAAAGAGGGATAACAACTGAGGCAGAAAGGAAGGACTACAGTCTATAATTGTTGAACTATAAAGTGCATGTATATGGTAAGTGGAACTTGTAAAATTCACAATGAGTGTAGATATGAGCTACACATGCAGTCGTATGCAAAAGTTTGAGCACCCTAAATGACATGTACTGCTGAAAATAAATAACACGGGTTCTGCAGAGAGCACACTTAAATGCACAATTACTGCTTGTTTACCTAATTTAACATATTAGGTGGAGGTGGGGGGCATAAACAGTGGCATGTGCAAATGTAATGTACATATTTATGTCCATATGTTTAATTTTATCCAATATGCTAAACTCACTAAACTAGCAAGTAAACTGAAAGCAAGCACTACAATTTGCAGAAACATGTCATATTTAAGTGTGTTCTCTGTAGAGGAGGTGGTAACTAATTTTTGCTTATAAAACCCACAAAGTATGTAATCTGACCAGGAGTGTTCAAACAATTGCACGTGAAACTGGCATCATCTTCATCTTCTTTCACTTACCATCCTTGTCACTGACACCACGGCACGAAGTAGCATTTAACAACATTTGAAGAAGGAGGAAAAGAGATAGAGGAAAGATGATATGAAAGTGTGGGCACTCATCCTCACGAGGCTGCAACCGAACCTCAGCCCCTCAACTCCTTGTGATTGAGGGTCCCTCCGTAGAGAAATGCAATGTAGCAACACGTTATTACCAAGCATGCCAGGAGGTGCAGTCACTCAATGAGGGAGTGATGCAGTGCGCGTGTTTACCGTGATTGGGTTTGGAGGAAGAAGAATTCAATAAAGAAGATGAAGAAGGCCGGGCATAAAGCATCAAGGCGGACTGCCGCGGCAGTGTATTCATATTAGGGAGTGCGGCGCTGGGAGGAGAAGTGATTACTGTCAGTAATTTCACAGGAAATGTTGCATCTTACTGACATTTAGTAATCATTTCAGCAGCTGGGAACAATAAAAAAGTACGATTGTGCAATAATTGGCTCGCCTCACAGGCTTCTGGAAAAAAGGAGGGAAAAAAGAAAAAAGAAAAGCAATAACACACGTTAACACCCAACCCCCGTCTATAAGCTTCATCACTTATGAGAAACAAAAGTAGACTCAAGATTTCACTCTCTGAATCCAACAAAATTATCCCTAAGATGTTGAGAGTTATTACTGTTATCTTGCTATACTAATCAAATGTAATTACATTATTACATTTTTAATTACAGAATATTGGGAATTACATTTACATTCAGTTTGCAGTTCTGTGTTGCCATTTTCAAATCTGAATGTTTTATTTGGCAGATAAAAACGTAAAGGATAATTTTTCTTTTTGCAAAATTCAACTGCAAGCGCTAGAATTATGCTTAATCAGTGAGGAACCCTCGGGGCCTTTTAGGCCTTCAGAGAAATCTTATTGATTTCTACGATTTTGCAAGCATTGTAGCAATATTGTTGTTGAGTTTCATTGCAAACGAAAGGGTTAAACACTTGAAAATGCCAAACAGAAAATGAACAAATCAGTTTTTTCTCTGTTGTATCTAGGTAGATACAGCCAGGCTAGCTCCCCCATTGTTTAGGACTTAAGGAGCTGAACTGAAGGCCTAACGTGTCAGATAACCCAGTAATGTAATTAGGAAGTGACAGAGGAATCAAACACTCATGTTTTTCATTTGGGAGGGTTATTCTGTGATAAAAACCATCACACTAGGCCTATATATGCTACGATCCGTACATGCAATTGGTTTACCAGGTTTCAGTCAGTGGTTAGAAATGGCAAACAGCAGCGGCAGCTCAATGTCATGGCTCTTTACTGAAATAGTCACAAGTCGGGTTTCTGTTCAGATACTTTGCAAATGTCATGCCCAAAACTTCTGAATTAAGTTGTCAATTCCCCATCTTTAGATGATGTAGGCTACCATGATTAGTGGCTGCACTGAAATTAGCGAGCTGGAGAGATACAACTTGTTTTTCGCATTAAGCAGAATTATTTTTATAGTTATTTGCCATCTTTTTATTGTCACAGTTCAGAGATGCCAGGCTTCATACATCAGTGTTTATTCCAAAAACCCTTTTCCATCACCTTTTTCACACTTTGGCTTTAGTGATGTTGTAACTTTTCCACTTTATTGAAAGTTTTTAACATTGTTTCTCCACTTTTTCCAAGGAGCTATGACGTAGAAAAACTGATAACTATTTATGCATCAATATGGCACCATGCTGTTACTATCTCCAGCAGTAACTGCAACTCCTAAGAGTTAAAAATGGCAAAGCCATATGAAAGTTCGACTGTGAAACAGAATCATAAAAAGTGTATTTTAAAATTAACTTGATGAATTATGTTCTACATAACTGTAATCGTTTTAATCCAGAATTATGACCAGAATTTCTTATTTCATGAATTCCAGTTTGTCGGAAGGGGAATGTGGGTGTGAATGCACTTTTGGCTGTTTATCTCTGCGAACACATTGTGAATATGTCTCCCATAGGTGCACTGGGGACAGCTGAATGTCAGCGAGAGCACCAGGGCATTGCAAGTTTATGTGACTTGAATGCTTGTGAGTGTGTGTGTGTGAGTGTTTGGTAGTCTCTGTATGAGATACGGATGTGTGAATATTAATGATTGATTACCAGTGTCGCCGTGCTGGTGCATAAATATCGTTAGTCAGGGGATCTGAGATGTTCTCTTCTCCACCACAGACAGAAGACAACATCAATGTTCTCTTTCTAATAAAGGCAGCAATATTCTGCACATGTCCATCAGGCCAGCAACTATTCAACATATCACGACAAAGTTCTCCTGGGACTGTATTAGATTTAGACATATGGCAGTGAAGAACTGTATCAATTCATCTAAAAACCATGTTCACTGTAACATCGCCTACATCGCAGTGCATGTACGTCTTTAATAAGAGAAAGTAAGAGTTCCAATGAATGATTTTAGAGAGGTTTGTATATGATTCCATACAGGGGCATTGCAAACTAGAACAGCAGCACTATATACCTCTGGCTTTCAGGTTTGACAGAACTCATGGTTTGGTGCCTTTTTCATCCATCAATGTTATCTCACTACACTGCCCAGCATCCATTAGGCAAATATGTCAGATGAGATATTCAATTTCTTAGTTTTGTTAGCTATCTGGCTTCAAAAGAATGAAACCCCCCAGCCTGTAAAGCACTTGCAGTTTGTTCAAAAGTTCCATCCATGTTTCATCATTACCAGGTGGTTGTCTAGTAAATTTAGCAAAAACTAGCAAATTTCACTCTAGAGATTACCGCAGCAACACTGTGGGGGGAAAACAGACATATGGCTACCTGATTTAATGATTTCAACCTTTCCAAAGACGAGACGTGTAAGCGTGAGGAACCTCCACATAAAATTGAAGGACCTCCACATTGAAGGACCGCCACATAAAGTGAGAGTTTCCTGCCAAAGCCTTTGGATCTTTGGGCATACAAGCCAAGGACCACTTAAGAACCTTTGTTTTTAAGTGTGTATATCACAACCTGGCAAAGTGCAGTATTTGCATGATGAGGCATGGTGTGGTTTCTTCATTGTGGGCTGTAAATGTCACAAGTCAGGCAGCTTTTTTTTGCCTTATGACTAAAATATGCTAAACAATCCCACTCAGATTCACTAACACTCCACCTCTGGAAACAACTTCTGTACATACCTGTAGTTCTGTAATTTGGGCCTGCTTTTGTTTAAAAGAAGAAGAAGCAGAAAGAAGAATGAAAGGTGATTTCCCTGACTGTGGAGGAATGAAAAGAAAAGAAAAAGTGGAGGAAGAGGAAGGGCTGATAAAAGCAAAAGCTGCGCGGTGGTGCAGCGCGCTCCGGAAGCCTGCTGTGCCAGATATAGCAGGTGAGCGCAGTCTTCCGGGAGAATTTCTCTTTCTCTCCTGTTAGGGCTTTGAAGAGGGCTATCAAAAAGCTGCTCCAACTCGCTTTCATCTCCTCTGGCCCGTGCCTCTGCTGCCCAGGTGTTTTCCCCCTGAGGTCCCACTTTCTCTCTCTCTCTTTCTCTCTCTCTCTCACACACACACTCTCTCAATGACTTTGTCACCTCGCCGGCCCACAAACCGCCGTCCTCAATCTACCTCTCGTTGACACTGAAAATGCTGAAGTCATGTCAACGTGTGAGGGTGTTGGTGTTTGTGCATGTGCAAGCCCGCATGCCTCCTCTTGCAGCTACTACCCAGGCAAATCGCTACTGCTGATGGAAGGATTTCATTTTTTTTGGCTGTTTTGAGTCACGCAGTGCTGCTGGTCCTTCTTTTCTATCAGCTACAGGGAAACCAGCCCGTCTCTGGACCCGGTCGAACTCGTTGGCATTTAAAAACTAGCTACTGGTCGTGTCACCTTCTGCACTAATGGCACTAGCAACAATAACAAATGCCCGAAATGACATGAGAGATGGATGTTTCATGAATAAACCATACCAACGTCCCTGAATGACTATCAGCAGGCCATCAGAGCTGACATTTGAAGCACGATGAAGTGTTATCATTGCCATATGTTGTGTAATGCAGCATGGAAAGTTTCAGTTTCAAGGTCACAGTATGTCTGGAGATCTGATGTGAGCACAATGTTGCTGTTTAGCATATGACAATCTCCTTGCTATAACCCTTTCTTGCTGAAACAAGCACGCATTTGTAGCAAATCATAGATATCTGCACTGAAAAAGTGGAATAGCATTCATTCACTGTTGTATTTAAGAAAAAAAAACGACAAAAATTGAGACAGCAGGTTCATAAATTAGTAAGAAAAAACAAAAGTGTTCCCCAGGTCTTCGGTCATTAAATAGACCTGCATGTATCCCATGAATTATCAAAATGGGAACCATTAGCACTGGAAGTAATTGTGTGCCACTGTGGCTCCTGAGAGCTGCTCGTGAGCATGTGGCCCTGCTGTTCCCTCAGTGATACCTTAAAGGATAGCATGGTGATATAAAAACCACTCTAAATGAGACCGTAGGGAGTGGAGGGGCATGTTCAGGTGAGCAGCCCCAGTCGCTTATAATACTGAGATATCCGCAGCAAAGCAGCAATAGCACTTATTTCATTGGTACATGCTATTCTCTTTAAAGTGCCTGACAGCATGGCTTTAAAGTTAGTTTTGTTTTGTGTGCCTCTTTGGGGATATTTCTTGTGTGCCTCTTTTGTGAACCATGCCTGTAAAGTACAACTCTTCTACAGCCTCGAATTGGCAGATTTTATGACCCTTGCTCCAAATTTGGTCCCACTTAACTCAAACTGATCAAAATAGAACTTACACTAAACACATAGTAATTATGTTGATGTAACAGATGTACAGAGCCAGTGTAAAGATTTGAATCAAGTAAATGTAAGGCAACTCTTAAACAACCATTTTTTCTGGATTTAATAAAAACAAAGGGGTGATTGCTGCTCATTTGCACTATACTTGGGGAAAAAATGCTTGGAGGAGAAAACTGTAATGGACCACAACTCCGATTTACCAGACTGGAAGTCAGTACTGACTGTGCCTGTGAAAAGCTTGCCTTATTTTTGGCCCTAACATGCCTGGCATTGTTTGTGCTCAGGGATGGAGAAAAGAGAGAGGTTTTCAAGCATGTTTAATTATTTTCGATGGGAAAAAAGCATTGTAAAAGCCTGCTATGCCACAGTATTCTTAATTTGATTAAATAAAAGCTAAAAAAAATTTTTGTATTAATGAAACTTTCAAATACGTTGGGTAAACTTTGCAATGCTCATCAAAGCAGGTTTCGCCTAAATAGTGATTTATCGATCTGCTATATTTAAAAGCATATCCTTGCCGTCCAAAGACAAACATGCATCTCCAAAATAGTAGCTTTACAGGAAAGGACAAAAACATTCTTGACTTTCAATGCAAAATAATGTAAAGAGGTTATATTCCAAGTGATTCTGGAACACTTCTATTGGTCCATTCATCATGAAGTTTTTACACCATGTAAAGTTAAGTTAAACAACTGCTGTGCTCAAATGATGTTGAAAAATACATATCAACAAGAAATGAGATACCTGTTTTTCTTTGGACAGCGACAATGTATAGAAGCTCTCTGTAATCCTTTTACTTTGTGTGCACTGTGGCTTCTGTGGCAGAAATATCACTGTCTTTGATGCATTGCACGTAGCTGAGAGGTTGTGCTCACCACAAATTCAAAATCAAACAAATCCTAAACATCCAGCTTATGTGCTGTGAAATGAAACAAGGATTTTATGGTATCACTAGGTTTTTAAATACACTTGTGCACAAGTTTAGTTCATCCAGTCCAGCCAAATTGATGTGCTTTGAAACAATGGTTAAAATATTCTTAAATCATAAGTCAAAATAACAATTTGTTTTCTCAGTATAATAACTCAATGTAAAAAATAATGTTGAAGCTACTTTACTGAACAGTAATTACTGGTTTTATTACCTTTGTCCACTCATTAATTCATCTAATTATGTCAAAATCTTAAGAAAATAATTCATAGGCTAATCACAACACCTAATAGTCACCATCTGAAACAGAAACAGAAGATTTGTTGACTTTGGACTGAAATGGCTGTTTTAAAAAAATGTGAAACCATCAGGGCTTTATATTGAGCTGGTCATGGAGTAATACAAAGCTGATCCTGTGTTCATTTGCAAAGACGTTCTTAGCAGCTAATCAGCTCAACCCCTCACGCCAACACAAAGTATCGGTAGGTATTCAGTAGAAGGCGGCCCTTTCAGTAAATCTGCCCCTCAATGTGCATCTGCTATCTTCTCAAAGTTGATCGGCCGGCTCAAATGCCACTCCTCTCTGTACCACTGGATTTTGGCTAGATGTATTCTATTTTGGCATAGTGTCCAGAGCAGTCAATGAGCGCGTAAAGATCCACCCGCCACCCTGCGATTAGTGATGACATCACACCTGTGGGACCCAAATGCCAAGCCATGACGGTCATCCACGAAAGAATGGCTAATTAAGCTGTGATTTCAGACTCCTGCAGGGAGGAGGGGAGCGGATGGAGGGCTGTGGGTAGAGAGTGGGGGGCAGAAAGGAGAAGCGTTTGTGTAAAAACGGAGGAGGCAGGCGGCAGTGAGCGAGCGATCGTGAGCGAGAGAGTGGGCGTGTGTGTCTGTCAGCTGTGCTTGGCTTCGTCCTCCTCCCGAGCGGCGCTCTGGCCCGGCCCGCCCGTTTCCAAACAAACTCGCCGGAACATGTTGCCGGCTCGGCCGTCCCCGCAGGCCCCCCTGCTGCGCTCCAAAGCTGCCGGCCACAATGCAAGCAGGTGGCCGAGCCGCCTCGCTCAAAAGGACGGCCACGCCGAGTGGGCGTCAGGCGACAGTGCTGAAAAAAGGAAAAAAAATCCCAAAAATCCCCACTGACCTCCAGCTTCGGTTTAGCTCGCCAAAAAAAATGGACCAGTTTTTTCCTGTCATTTTTTTGTGCAAGGAGTTTATTGTGTGACAAGAGCACGAGCTGTCATTTGCTCAGTTTGTTGTGGGAAAAGAGAGAGAGAGGTGGGCCAGTGAAACTGATGGGCTGGCCAGTGGCCTGATTCAGAAACCCTGGTCACACCTGCAGTTTTACCCAGAACTCCTCCTGCATTTTACTGGACCGGGTTACGCTGAACACAGGTTGAAGTTGAAATTCCTGGAACGTTGATCCAAGTATCACTTACATTATATTTGTCCTGAGAGTTATTCACCACAAGGATGAACTGTCTGCTTAGGCTAAATCTGAATTTGAAAAAGGTCATAGGTCATGTAAGTGATGAAAAAAAAATGTCTACAGGAGCGGTGTAGCTGTTTACTTTGAGTTTAGTGTATTCATATTATTTTCTGCTCCTGTTTAATTTGCAAGTGTTTTTCAGGAACACTTCTGGAAATTTTATACAGAAAAAAAAATTATACAGAAAATTCATGAACACTTCTGGAAATGTTATACAGAAAAAAATAACTGGGCCTGTCACAATCATGAAATCTTAAGTGATATTTAATTGATCAACATAAATAATTTCAATTAACTATTTAACTTTTTGTTGAAAGATAATTAAACTGTATTAAAGTACAAAACTCGATGATAAGCTACCTTATTAGCTACTATTTGAATTTAAATACACTCTTCGTCAAAAAAAATAGTTGCACACAGGAGGAATCAGCCGACAGGAATGAAAATTGGTGGGTAGGTTTGACATTATGAGACATGTGAATGTTTCAAGTTTCATGCTCAGCCACGCATATGACGTAAGCAAGGACAAGCCTTAGCACTACACCTGGCTGACCCAACAGGCTCGATTGTGGACATTCAGCGAGGAGTTATGCCCTTAATGGTTCATCCAGTTAATGCCAGCACCACTGGCAGGCAGCTTCACGATGCAGGACTACATGCACTCAGACCGTTACGACGACTGTCCCATACCACGTCAACGTTGCCAAAGACTGCAATGGTGTCGTGCCAGACTGTCATGGAGTGGCAGCGGGTCATCTTTAGACCCGCTTTCGTCTTGGTAGAGACGACTTACAAATTTGTTTGTGGAGGCACCAAGATGAACAGTTCGTTGTTAAGCGTCATATGTCCAGAGGCCTGGTGTCACTTCGCCTCCACCCCTACCACAAAATCTGCAGGAACTGTGTGAGAATATACAAGTTGCATGGGATGGATTATCACAGGCCTACAACTCCATGCTGAGATGTCTGGCATGCTGCGTTAGGGAACGCCATACTGAACGCCATACTATTACTATATGTGTAGCTCGATAAATCTTGCCCATAACATCATTTATTGTTCCCTTCATCATTTATCTTCTTTCTGAACAGCTTCTGACATCCGAATGCAATCTGACACTTGCTTTTGAGTGCAACTATTCTTTTGATGATGAGTGTATTTGAATATAAATATTTTAGTTTAAATATGAAAAGGTACACTTAAATTGATTTAGCACATATTTTAAAGACCCAGGGAACCTAAATGTGTGTTTTCTTTGTAATAAAGTTAATATTGTTCCTCTTGACCACTATGTACATGTACAGAGTATATCTTGTGAAGACCTTTCCCAAGGCTATTAAATGCTGTCTGCTGTATTTCAACATATTTCGCTCCTGTCTATGTAATTTGGATGGTCCTATTCTTAGCTAGCGCTTCCATAACCAATCAAAGGCTGACATCTCTTGCCCCGCCCACACAAAACAATTTCAGAGTAAGAGAAACTTAGCGAGCTAAAGCTAACCAGCATAACCAAAAGCTAGCAAACTAGATCACCTGCCTGTAGCAGCCTGTCAGACATACCTTTGTTTATCCATACTCGAATATGGATCATTAGTCTGTTGCTTCTGTGAAGAATCCAGCCATCTCCATGTCAGTTTGTCCGGTCCTTCACACGTTACTTCAACCGTTTGTCTGCATTTTCCCGCCCAAGTTTCTGCCACACAAAAGCTGGATATTATTTCAGTTTCTATGACTGGCAGAGCAGGCTAAGAGTGTTGGACAAACAGCTGTCAATCAAGCTGCTCATTAGCCACGCCCACACAATTCCTAGAAGTATGATCACCTGTTTTAGGCTTTATCAGATTTATATATTTTTTATTCAAGTTGCATATTTAATATACCACTCATATTTATCATGCAAACAGGTTATATTCCACATATGTTGCAAACACACTTTTAGCATGAGGAAATATATTTTTCTTCCATATAGATTACCAACTCACCAAGCCAGACACAGCTCAGAATCAAATAAACAAACATGCTGACCGCTCTAAAGGTGTTTAGCAATCCATAGGTAAAGCACCCCGGGGTCATTCCCTTTGCTGTGAGGTTAACACAGGCCTGCGGCAGCTGAAACTGTTTAAAATGACTGTGACAGGCTAGTCGTAACAACCAAAAACGGTGGAAAAGAGGACCGTTTCCTGCAAACTGATTGTCGTTTAACACAAATCGTTTTCCGACGCGTCCGTTTGACGTCACATGTTTTTCGTCAAGGTTCGGCGCACAACAGAGTCCACCAGCTCTGCCGGAAAAGTCTTCTGTCTGAAAGGGGCTGAAGAGGAGCCTAATACGCGAAGGGGAGGCAGCGAGTGCTCACTCTGTTAACTGACTTTTCCTCCCCCGTGGTGGCTGCAGGTGTTGCTCTCCGGGCTGAAGCAGAAAGAGCTGCTCGCAGCAAAGCAGGTGATTTCCACTCCCCTGAGTCAACGTCTGACTCTCCTCAGATCCTCAGAGCGGCCTTCAGCTGCTCTGATCAGCGCGAGACAGTTGGGTGTTTTTTTCCGCTGCTGAGGCAATTACCACTTTACCACAATAGCTTCGAGGTCTGATTGATGAATCTCAACAATGGAGATGAGTCGAGGGAGTGGGTGACTAGATAGACGTGCGCGAGCACCTGCTGAGCGCCTCGAGCCGCGAGCTGTAGTAGCTCTCACTGCCGAGAAGCGCTGCTCACTTTCAGCCCGGGCTTCTCGAGCTCCTATCCGGGGGGTCAGAAGAGTCTCGCCGCGCTAGTCCTTTTGTCTGTTTTTGGGCAACGCTGGAACACGGAAACTCGTGAGAAGCGGACAAAAGACAGTTTTCGGTGGGGTCGTAATGGTCGTTTTCACACTCCCGTCCCAACAAGCCAAGTGTCGCGCGAACACTCGGAACAAAAACATTGTTCTCGAGCTGATACGAGCGGAGGAGAACAAACGAGACGGAGGGAGACTCGATGTGTTTGTTTATTTATTTATTTATTTATTTGAGTTTTTTCTTGCTTCGGCCGCCCGCGAGCCGGGTCCAAAAATAACAAAGAACAAAGAGGGATAAATGAGCGCGTTTTGAACACAGGCTGCTCGCTTGGCAGTGCACGCGCGCGCGAGGGGGGGAATGAGGAGCGGAGCGCCCGCGCGCACATCTGTCCGCGCAGCACGGGGTTCCAGAGACACCCACCCAAACGGGCTTAACCTTACCTCTCCCCCACCACCTGTTCATTAGCATGAGCCCCCCTGCCGGGCCACAGCCATTTTCCCTCCTCTTCTCTCTCTCTCTCTCTCTCTCTCTCTCTCTCTCACTCTCACTCTCTCTCTGGGCCTCCGGGACCATGGGTTTTTCAGTGGAACGTAATCTACCATCTGATTCAGGCCACGATGGCTGTTAGGCCAGCACCACAGAGAGGCATGGCCAACTTTATTGGACGGAGGAAAAAAGGGATTGATGAATTGTCTCTGAAAGCGTGCAGCCTCCTGCTTTTCTCTCTTTCTCTCTCACACGCACTCCACCCCACCCCACCCCACCCCTTGTGATTCCCCCAACCCCCCTAAATTGTCAGGAAGTTTTTAATTCTCCATCACAGCTCTCAGCATCAATCAGCGTTGGCCCATTTTAATCGCTGCACGCGTTCATTAGAAAGAGGAAAAAGACCAGTATTAATCTCATTGTTTCATGCCAGAGAATGTCCTTGAAAACAGGCTTAAAGCAGCCCACCGCTCTGCTACGGTACTGCACGTGCTGGTGTCTGTAGTAGGTCCACTGTAGTTTGCCCTACAGTTACATATTTAGTCCTTACTAGCCGGAAATATACCCAAGATTAGTTACCCCCTTCTAAAGGATAAACAGATATATAATAAAGTCAGGCCTATGCTCATCACCGTGACAGCATCCAACCAAATGACACTGATTTGCCAAGAAAATGAATAGGCAGGTCTACTCATTAAGCTTAAAACCAAATTTAAGCAAACGCAACGTGTTAATGATTTCAATCTGTCACCTCCAGCCCCAATTACTCTGCACCCCCACTAATAGCCATGCCCCCCCCACTGGTCGGGAGTCATCCTGCCTTGCTCGGATTGTGACAAACCCCCTGCTTCCCCCACCAATCTCGCCATCCTCCCTGCTTCTTTAATTGCTTTTCCTCCGTGCCCGGGCGATGATAGGGACAACTAGGCGACAACATCTCAATTCCTCTCCCCACCCAGAGCTTTCCATTTCAATTATCCCTGATGGTGTTTTTTTTCTCTCTTTCCCCTCCGTGCTCGCCCCCATATGAAATTTCATTTCCTGAGTGCCTGCCAAGTTTGTGGATCAGATGCCGTGTCGCTTGATTCTCCAAGCAGGCTGAGGCGCAGGGAGAGAAGGAGAGAGAGAGGCAGAGAGAGAGTGAGCTTTTACGTGTTTGGTGGGCAGTGGTCTACTGAAAGGCAAATTGCCTTATTGTCAAAAGTTGTAGGCTACTCACAAAGCTAGTGGAGTGCACACTCTGAAAATGATGGGCTCTAATAGCTCAGGTTAATTTTTCACCGGTGACAGATTTGTATCATCTGCATCATAACTGAGACGGATTTATTTCTGTGGTGATAATATCACTGCCATGTGATGTTTTGCCAACTGGCCGACTGTAAAAGAATGTGAAACCTTTGGTGAAATGTGTACTAGATTCAAGCACACCGGTGGTAATGAGACGGCTTAATAAACGTTGATGCTAGGAAAAGCCCAGTTTCTTTTATGCTATGTGTAAAGATAGGGAGTGTAAGGCAGTACTGGTGTATTTACTTTTGCTTTGCAGAAATAGCAACAAAAAAGTTAGCTATAAAAATCCACAATAATTTAATATTGCAGTGTCTGTCAGACAAAGATTCAGGTGAAGCCATTTTCTCTGCTGGAACATGCATGCACTGAATTCCCACAGGGTTTGGGGTACGTGCAGTGTCTTGAGGTAAATGTGGAGATGTCATGTGGGCCATTATTACATTTAATCTTCATAGCATTGTCATCATAAAATGGATGTGCGCTTTGCCAGAGAACGATCCATTTCCATTTCCTGATTGTAGAAGAACGTAAGGAGAAGCTACAAGAGTACAAGACTTCTATTTCCTTGTAAAGAAACTACATGTGTGGCTGCACACGGTATGAACGTTGGTTATGCAGTCCAATAATCAACTGTACATAATTGTACTCTACATCTATAGAAAAGAGGGCTCTTCAAGTATTCTTTGGGATATTCTTAGCAACAAAGGTTCCATGACTTCTTCAAACTTCCTTCTTCTTGTTGATGCTATATAGAACCTTTTTAATAGAATTTTTATTGTATGCAATAGACTTGTCATCATGAAGAATAACAGGTTCACCATTGTTTATGCATTAAAAGTTTTTTGAGCTCACAGTTCCATTTTTAAAGGTGTAAGAGGAGTAGTTGCATATGAATCATGACAACAAAAAGAACCCATTGACTGTTTAAGGGAGCAATGAGTAAGATGATGCAACCTGTCGAATTCATACTCCAAACAATAGGGGAAAAATCATGACCGGTGGCGTCTAGCTAGAATTTTTGTGCAAACAGACAAGTGACAGAAATCACATCCACATGTCCTGCAGGTCAGGCCAGAATTTTTTATAAGACCACAACACTGGACAAAGTGCCTTACCTAATGTTGTGAAGTTGCTAACTGGACCCTAGAGGACTGGCAACATGTGGCGCAGTCCAAAGAGTCTTGGTACTTGT
The DNA here is from genome assembly GCA_034552555.1 of Semaprochilodus insignis. Classification (NCBI taxonomy): domain Eukaryota; kingdom Metazoa; phylum Chordata; class Actinopteri; order Characiformes; family Prochilodontidae; genus Semaprochilodus; species Semaprochilodus insignis. The sequence goes on along the minus strand of CM067483.1, from coordinate 15,899,015 downwards.
TTTGTGTTGATGGTAGGGTTTGTGTGTGTGTGCAGACCCCATGAAGCCATGGATCTCAGTTGTTAATAAGGCACTGTGCATGCTGGTGGTGGTTCCATACTGGTGTTGGCTGTGTTCTCATGGCATGGGTTGGTTTCACTGGTCCACCTAAACACATCATTGACCAGTGCCTACTATGCTTCACTGCTTGGTGACCATTAGCTTTATGTACTCCTGCAATACTGGGATATTCCAGTAGGAATATGCCATCAGGCCCATGTGGTCCAGTATTGGTTTGAGGAGCATTCTAGAGAGTTCAGACGAATGGTGCAACCTGCACGTGCACTCGACATCAGCCCAATTAAGCCATTTCACTACCATGCCGAACTCCAATTATGTACGTTGTCTTGGCATGAGCATGCTGGCCAATTTAACACCTCACAACTTATACATTCCCAAGCTGTCCCCTGAGGTAACACAATTTCATAATCAATTAACATACTGCTATCTTATGACATTTGTTATGTCAGTGTGTTGTTTGGCTTCTCATCTATTCATCGATCTTCTAAGCTTCCAGGTTCGGGGGGTTGCTGGAGCCTATCCCAGCACTCATTGGGTGAAAGGCAGGAAACACCCTGGATAGGCTGCCAGTCCATTGCAGGGCAAACATACAGACATACACATTCACTCACACACTCGCACCCAATTCACCTGACTGCATGGACTAGGTAAGGAAACCAGAGAACCTGGAGGAAACCCACCCAGACACGGGGACTCCACAGGAAAGGACCCTAGATGCCCCAGCCAGGAATCAAACCCAGGCAAGCGTATTACACACTGCTCCACTGTGCAACCCTGTTTGCATTCTATTTATATCATTTCTTTTGTATGTTGTCTTGCCGGTAGCAGGCAGGGACAGCCGCTTGCCAAAAGCTTAAGTCATTGTTGTTTTTACTCTTGTTTTTATTTGGCTGCTTCTCCTTAAATGATCTAACCCAGAGCAGGACCTTCAAGGTATCTCAAGTGCTAACTCTTCATTTTCTCACGCTGGAATGATTTGACTTGATGCTTCCATGACTCACTATCGCCCTTGAGGTACAAAGTTGTATAATGAAACGGGACAGGCGGGGCTAGATGGTTAGCATGCTAATTTCAGAAGAGATCTCTGCAACACGAAACATGGACTTCTTTGACAGTTTAAACTGTGATTTCTTGACATGTTGTTGATAATTTTAGTTTATTTTTGAATGTTTTAAGCTAAAAATCTGATCCTAAAATTGCTCAACTAAACCATTTTTTTGCATTGCTGGGAAACCTACTGTATGTGGAAGCACCGAAAAGGGTTCCACTGATGCTACAAGGACGACAAAGAACCCTTTTTGTTATAAATGCATAACAAATTCAAAAATAAAAAATTGATGCCATAGCAAATGTACATTTGATTCCCTTTCAGTAGATGGTTCTTTGGAAATCCATTTTTGCAAATGAGCTTTGTAAATGTAGAGAACTTTTTTGAAAGATTAGTTACCCCCACATAACGTAAATGTTCTAGAATAGAATCCTTGGTACATAACCTTTATATTATGTAAAGGTTCCTTAAGCCTTTAAAATGTCATGCTCAAAGGTCTCTTTATAAAACTTTGTTTCCTTAGGGAACAAAACATGGTTCTTCTATAGCATTGCTCCAAGAACCCTTTCTGACGCAGCAGACTTCAGAAATAATAAAAAAAAACTAAAGACTGAGTAAAGATGATTAACCTACATTAAGCTTTGGCAAGAAATCCAGGATATGTAGTCTAGTTTGGCCTTCGTAACAAATTTAGATTGCCTGATCTGTGGCAAATCTGATAAAGAAGCAGAAATATCTTAACTGCATATTTGATAGGCTGACGCATAAACCTTCAGATGTAGATCATGGCAGATTTCAAAACTAGACACAAGATTACAGCCAGCATTTCTTCCCAGCAGCAATTCGGAGGTGATGTTTGAAGCGCAATCTTTAAGTAAAAGTAACAGCAGGGTGGTGCCACTGCAATCATCCCTCCATAAACACATGATCCAGAGAATGTACCGCTCTCTGCACACACAACAATAAACATGTGAACCTTTGAAATGCATAGCTGAGTAGATAAGATAGCCCGTTTTACAGGATGTTATTCTAGAAGGTTCCCACAGCCTCGGCTGTTCAAAGGTCTACCCTTATACACACAGAGAGCTTCATAAAGAAATGAATCGGGCAAGATCTGTGGATGGATGTATGACTATGAGTTTTCCTACCGGCTATTAATTTTTGTTGATTATTTTATTTCACATGCGTCAAACACTTTGGTATTTGCTGTACTTTGCTCAGAGTTATTGTTTAACCAGGCTTCACATGGTTAGCACTAGCAATGTGTGAAGCCATGTAAGGACACCACAGACATTTTAACATTTAACAACAATTTAAGTCAAGCACTAATTCCTGACCAATTCTGTAGGACCTTTACGCTAATAATGGATCGGAGATGTGCTAGTTAACCCAGTCAGATCTAGGGCTAAGCTATGCATTGAACCCCCCTCATTAGCTTGAAATATGTTAACGAGTTCAGGCCTCAGCCCATGAACGGTCTCTGTGGCAAAGGCATGGCCATAACGATACCTCATAATTGTGAGAGAATCCTCGTTGTAGCTGAGATAGGCTGTCATAAACTGGTTGGTGAGGTCTTTCATCTGCGGACTTCTGGAGATACGTGGTGCATTGGTGTGTTCGCTTTCTATTGAAGTAGAGAGTTATCTTATTGACCAAAGCCAAAGCTCTGAAGAGAAAAATCAATAGGGTCAGAGATAAAACCTGGCTTCTCCCACTGGGTGTCTCACGTCACAAAGCCAATAGAAACATGGGTTGGAATTCTACAAGGATTATTTATGATTTGTAGACTTGTAATCAAATTCTCATTGAGGACTTCATATTTTCACACCATGGCAGTCATGCCAAGGCATACACTGTTTAAACTGCATAACTGAATAGCAGTTCAATTCATATAAAAACCCATCTTAGTTTGTAGGAGAAAGGTAGTTGCGGTTAAATGTACCCAATATTTTTCAGGCTAATCCTGTTTGCTATTTGCTAGATAATGCATGCAGACCTGAAATTAATTATTAAATATCTGTTCAGTTTTTTAAAGACTTTGGTAAATACTATGTTTAAAAAAAATATATAAAAAAGCTCATTAAGTATCAAAAGCTAGCTACATTGATAACAGTACGAAAACAAGATATGTCATGTTTTAACTACTGGCCTTATTTGTTTTTGCATAATACATAGGCTTATTAACTCATTCCAGAAAGTTGAGACAGGGTCATATTTACCACTGGATCACTTACCACAAAGCCACACTGGTTTAACATGTGCAGAATCTGGTCTGGCATATTTGACTTATTTTACAAATCACTGCTTTCTGGTTTTATTTGTAGTTTGACTACATTTAAACTGGTTGTAATAAGATTGTCTAGATTGTCCTTTTCTTCTTTGGCCTAGAAAACATGACCATTATTTCAAAAGCCACAGCATCAGTCCATTTCAGATGAGCTTTAGGCCAGAGAAGTCTGTGGCATTTTTGGATGTTCATGATATATGGCTTCCACTTTGTGTAGTCTTAACTTGGGTAGATGCAACAACTAACTAACTCATGGAGGGCAATGCTGCTCGCTAAACATCCGCAATTGTGGCTGTTGGGTCATTCAGGTACAGCGATAAGGCCCATTCTTGCTTACATCACAAGAGTGGCTGATCGTGAAACTTGAATCATTCACATGTCTCACGGTGTCAAACCTGCTCACCAAGTTTCATGCTTGTATATATATATTCACTCATCAGTGTATATATATACTCATTGCTTCACATCCTACATCCCTCTGCTTGTCTCCTCTTGGCTCTGCATAATCTAATTTCTTCTTGCCTGACTCACCAATTTTCTTATTGCCACACACCGTTGCGGCACAACAATTTATTAATTACCAGTTGCAGTCGTCGTTTAATTACACATGTATCTCATTAGTATCCTCAACTGTCACCTAAGCCATCCCCAGTCCCTGTTCTTTTTTTCCCCTCCTGCTCTAGCTTTCCGGAGGCCTCTGTACTCAGCCTAGACCTTTATACTCCACCTGTGCCTCATGACTCCAATAAACTTGTTATCAGCTCATGAAAGTGATGGCAAACAGGTGAGTGCGGGTGTCTCGATAAGTCAGAGGCCGAGATTAACAGCATTTCTCAGCGGTAAGAGGGCTCCCACCACGGTGCCAGCTCCCAGCCTGCACTTTTTTTTTTTTTTTACTGCACTCCAAAATCATTATTGGCAATTAGCGTTCGTCAGGGAAGACAGCAGCTGGATGTAATTACAGGTAGCCCCTCATTACTCCTGCATGTACTGCAGAGGATGCGAAAAAAAGTGTTGGGAAAGCTGCTGTTTACCCTTATTTATTTATTTTTACAGCTAAATGTTGTGCTATGTACAGTACAGCTATTGTGGAACAATTACCGCAGGTGCACGGAGAAAATGAGAAATGTGGTATTTTGTACGAAATAAGTTTTGACATTCTAATATAGTGTTTACTGCTATGGAAGCCTTCCTAGGCAGATGGACTCTAGGCTGCAGATGGATGTCAGGCTGGAAGAAGTTTTGCCATTCAGTAGAATTGTGCAACAATTTCAGAACTATAAGCTGTCAGTTTAGCCTCCCTAATGATGTTTACTGAGAAAGCTTGACTGACGGAAAGGCGAGGTTAATGTGACCTAGCACACTGAAACCAGAGAGAGTATAAAATAGAGCATTTTTAGGAAATTAGGTCTGTTTCTTTCCTCTTCAAAGGGAAATATCCTACTCATCACATCTTGACCCCCTTAAGACATTCCATCCTAATCACCACACCAGCGTATCTCTGGCAGTGGAGAACTGTGCTGTGATCTCAAGGTGATCCAACTCATTAAATTTAGCATTTCTTCAGCATTATGGCCTCCTTTCCAAATAGCTCTGTCAAAAGCAAGCATTAGCTGACTCATGTTAAATATATTAATAACATTTCGATCAGTTCAGTCTGCTGTACTTCTTGGGAATATGTTTTTGGCTGATTCCTATTTAAACTGTCAGCACTGCAATTGGCAGTCAAAGGTTTAAAATGTTTAAACTGCTTTATAGGTGGCTCGACAAGCCAAATGCTTTCATTTAACTGTATTTCAGCAATGCCTATAGATCTTGGTTTGCTGAACATGAAGACACTTTTCCAAAAATGTACACAGTGAATCTTAGACATGTGAAAGAACATGTCATTACAATACCATGGCCTTGCTCCACTTTGTAAAGAGTACAGTCTGGATTTAATAGCTAATTAATAACATATGAATGTAGTGTTTGCTTTGGCAGTAGGAGGGTTGTTAAAACCCCACTGACATTGCCCTAGGCCATGGGCTAATGATTGGGCCCAAAGCTCTGAAGTCTGAGGCAATCCCCTTGTTCCCTCAGAGAGCATGTGTTCCTGTAGAGCACTTACCTGAGAAGAAGATACAAGGGTCACCATGCTGTTTATGAGATGAAGGTCGAGCACTAGGCTAATAACTCCCTCCTGTTTGCTACTATGAATGCAGGATTAGCATATTAGCAGTTACTACGCAGGTCAAACCATAAAAAATCTGCTTCAACTGCTTCTTGTCGTGTTGAAGATCAGCTTTCTTGTAACACTTAATACCTATAAGAAATATGCTAACAATGCTACATGGCTCTCTCACTATACAATCCCACAATAGTGCATAACTCCAGAATGATTTTTGGTTTATCTCACTTATTTTGTTATAATCACCCAAAACAAGATGTTACACTTTCAGCAATTATCCATAAGCATCTACTTCCAAATGCTAAGTATCCCCTGAGTAGAAGATATGATACTGGACTTGAAGAAACTATCTTGTAAATATTGTTTCACTCCTCCTCCCTGATGAATTCCCTCTCTCTCTGGTCATCCCAAAAGCCCTGATGTTGTCTCACTGAAGAGAAGAGCGCTCGCTCTTTCTAAACACTCTTTCTATATCTACCCAGCAGTCTGGCCGGGAGACCGTTCTTCATTTCTATCACATTTCTCAGTTCCACTGTAGCCTGGCCAACACAAACACAAAGGACAACTGTCACGTTAAAAAAATGTGGGAAAAAAAGGCTGCTGGACTTTCTTTTTTTTTTTTTTGATTCATCTAGTTTGTCCCATCTTCCTTTTTATATCTTGCCATGAAAAGTTGGAACTGAATAAGAAATGGCACTTTAGATGAAAGATCAAGTGTGTAACAATTTAACAGATGGATTGCTGACTAAATGAGCAGCTGATACATGGATAGTATTTATACATCATTGGCAGTTAGTTACAGTGTCTTTGGTTATTTGATATATGATGGGTGTATTTTTTTGGAGATGCAGAGTTTTTTTTTCTTGGATTAATAATGCTAAATAAACTGTTGTTACTGTATCTCTTTCATTAGATGTGAGACTTGTTAACGAAGCCTAATTATTATTATTTGTCATTTTTGGTGTGCTAGTCCATTTTTCACTGCTTTAAATGTGTGAACTGCTCATTAGAAATGTTGTAAATACTTGCTGTTTTGCATTGTTTATAGCATTAATTAGGAAATTACCTCAAGACTACATTATTAAACCCTTTTCACAGAAGGCATAAAATGCAGAATCCATCCATTTTAAGAGATCTCTCAATAGTACTATGCATTTCAGTGGACATTGCATTTACATTTAGGTATTTTGCAGACGTTCCTATCCAGATCGCCTTAGTGCTTAGTGTTCAGTCAGATGATTTACTACCGGAAGTGAGTTGGATATTTGTCTTCATAGCTGACTAAGAAAACATTTATAAAAGTGTTTTTGTTATGTTTCAATTATTTAATGTTTTTGGCAGCTGCAGCTTTCCTGTTCATTTTATCTCAGCACAGCTGTCTTTGTGGAGGGTGTGAATTGTTGTTGAGAGGTTCTCACCCCTCATTGCACACTAGCAGCTCAACACAGAGTCTTGACATTTCACACAATCATGTTCTAGGTCAGATAAGAATTACAGGGGAAAATATTTTATTGATACATCAGATCCAAGTCCATCACTATTAGGAGGCCTGCAAAAAGAGGCTACCGTAGTAGCGGCAGAACTCTCTCAATTTATGATTCTTTGCTTCTGGAAATTTTGGAAAAAGAATTTGCTTGGTGTGCAATGTTTGGCTTCAATAAATCCCACCCATGTTGTAAGAGCACTGGTGGTGACTTTCTAGTGCACGCTATTACATTTCATACTGATTGCTCATGCTACAGAGGTCTCCGAGGCTCAGCCTGAATTATAACACTGTTTCACATATCAGACATGGCTGTCAGGGGAAGATTCATAAATAAGAGAGAGGCAGATACAGATGCCTAACCCTAATCCAGATAGCTGATATATAGTATTGAATGAATTATCTTTAGTATTTTTTTCCTGTATAATGCAAAGGCTAATAGAGGTGATCTGACTTCATATGAATCTGAAATGATGGGAACATTCTACTGTTTTTCTACCTCATTTTTGTCTGTGAGAAATGCATTATCAGTTACCACAGATAGCAATTTTGATGCGTTTCCCTGTGCACAGAAAAATACCAGAAACCTGCTAACTCCAAACCTATAGTGGAATGTGTTGGATAGTAATTCCACTACAATCCTTATACTTGTTACACAGTGCAAGTCTTAGGATAAAACAAGCTTGATACGATATTATACCAAAGCTGTTCTCCTAATATTTAATCCAATGAAAAAAAACAACAACAAAAAAAATGTTGTGTGCTTGTTAAGACGTGACATATCAACCCTCGTGTCTGTGACCAAGTCTCTACTGTGTTGACTGAGTTTGAATAGAACCAAAAAAAATCCCCAAAAAACTACTTCCCTGCTAGAAAAACCAGCACAGGCTAGCATGGTTGGTCAACAGTACAACCAGCATATGTTGTGTTTAGATGCTGGTATGCTGGTCATCAAGCATGACCAAGCTGGGTGGGGTGACCAGCAAATCCAGCACCAGACCAGCACTAGACCAGTTTAGCATGGAATACATGCTGGTCTGTACTGTTTATTTATTTTTCTTTTCAGCAGGGTTCTCATTGTACCTCTTGACTTGCAATGAGAAAGAAAAGAGAAAATGGCTGCAGTTGATAAGGTAAATTAAAGTTCTTAAATAAATGAATAAAATGGTTGGTGCCAATGCATTGGGGTTTAACATTAGCTAGCTAGCTAACCTAGCTAACATTAGCACCCACTGGCAAAGGCCACCTCTGCTGAAAAGCTTTCATTTACAAACAATTTGTCATTTGTTGTATTTTGAGTACATTTTTGCTGGTCAACCAGCACTAACCAGCATTAACCAGCATGGACCAGCACAAATTCCATGCTGACCTGAACTAATTTTTGGGTTTGGGTTTATAGGATGTTTCTTGCTAGTTGTTTCTTGCTTGCATGCACATCTTTGTGTTTCGGTTGTCGGTAGGTTTGTCCGTGAGATGAGGTCAAAGCTATCATACCTGGGCAGCACAGAAAATAGGACTAACAACGGAAACACAAAGATGATAAGAGGCTAATAAGAGACTCTGGAATAATCTGGTGAACGAAATGAAAGTAGTTTCTATGAATCTGTGTTTATTTGTTCTCAGTGTTAGTGTTGTATTTGTGTGTATTCTCACAGGCTCTATTCAGTGTTATTATATGGAGTCAGCAGGCTTTATAACCGTGGCTGCTGTGCCTGAGACTTCACCTTCATCTGGCACTGCAGCTTTGCAGCTGTGCCTTCACTCCTTTACCCCATGCTGACACAATATACAGTGTGCAGGTGTGCCGCGGCTTCACTCTTCACTCTCCCTTATTCACAACTCGCAAATGCAACAAGATACACATTTCTGCACATATAAACACACCCTGCTCCACAGGAACCACACACATACTCGCACACACGCATGCTCCAAGGGCCTGTATGTGAGTCTGCACTTCCTTTCCACAATCTAATAAATTACAGATTAGTTTCGTAGCAGTTACTGAACAGTAAGTCTTAAACAAATGACCAGTGCTTCAGCACCTACACATCTTGAGTCAATAGGTTTTGTTCTATTCTACATACATGGAATCTGTAGCATATTCTTCGTAAACACAAACATGTTTCTGACATGAGTTCTGGCACAAAGACACTAGCTCGAAAAATGCCAGGTCTTCCTTATAGATTAAGTACACAACTTTATTTATTGTGGTTGACTTCGTTACTTAATTAACTCGCTAATTAGGTAAGCATTACTGTATACCATCAAGTCCCCACAGCCTGGAGACACAGTCCATTTTTACATGTTGCTGTTGAAACAAAATAAGAATCTGTGCCCCGTTGTTGAAGTGGTGTAAATGAGTGACGGTGTGTGATGTAACTGTAAGCATCATCACTGGTGATGATCAAGTGATGATGATCAAGGGACAGCTGTGGCTGTCTTATTTATTTGAATGAGTTGGGGAAATAATTCATACATATGCAGAAACTCAGAGACTTTGGGTTAATTTTTGAACAGTTATGGGCCCTCCCGTGGCTACATTCCTTTCAAAGAACTACCTTTGGTTCTCAAAAGGTCCTTTCGGTGTTTGACTCATGGTTTGAATATCAGGTGTACTGTTCAGCAAGGCAGATAATGATTAGGCTGAAAAATGCTGTAGTATTTCTTTATGAAAAATATCTGTGTAATAAGCCTGGAAGATGAATTCCATCAAATTTAGCATTTTCATCTTAATGAAACCATTAGGATACAACATTTTTGTTTTATTTTAATACTATTTAAATGACAAATATTGAGTGTTGTGAGGCAAAAAAAAAGTTACATTACATTACACATAAGAACTGGAAGACCGGTCATTTTGAATGGTACAATTGTTATACATTTGTAGACATTGTTACTCCTGGTTCTTATTACTACCACTGTAAAGTAATTTAGTAAGACAGTTAGTTTCTCTGCAATTAACCATTTCACGTCAAACTACTCTGACTGACTTTGTTGACATCTCAACCATTATTATTGCAGAATTACACAGAGTTCCCCTTTAAAGTCTTTTTCAAAAGGCTGCAGGAAAGCCAGGGACACAGACAAGGCAGAGTGACACATTAATTTCCTGAATGTTTGTAGATCCTGCGGCAGCAGGCATGACAGAGCCACACACACACACAGAGTGAGGCCTATTCAAGTTGAAAATAGAAATAGGAAAGCAGTGGTGAAAGAAAAAGGGACAGAGATACTGGGAGGTAAACAAGTAAAAGAGCAATAGACAATAAGAGGTGGAGAGCAAACGAAAATGCAATACAGAGAAGGGGAGAAACCAAGAGAAGAGAGAGGGGAGAGAGAGAGTATAGCTGAGGCTGAATCTCAATGGGCGGTAAAGGCTGATCATTTATAAAAGGTAAATGCTGTCAGCACGTGGGGCGTTTAAGAAGCGCCCAGCCTCAGGTGTGATTTATGAGCGCACTGCGGGGGTTATAAATCACCATGCAGCCGCTGCCTCACCCTCACACACTCACACACTCGCATACTGCATCACAAAACACACACCCGCTCGCCACGGCTGGAGATGGATGGTGCAGAGTGTGAGTGAAAGCGAGAGAGAGAGAAAGAGAAAGAGTTCTTTTAGATCTAGTCTATCAATATAATCACACAGACTGGGCAGAATAAATAGGCCTCTCTCTCTGCACTGTGCCTGAGTCCCACAGTCCATCTGACAGAAGCTGGAGGGTTTTCTTCGGATGAGATGGAAAATGAGGTCTGTCATTAGCTCATTATTCGCAGCACCCAAAGTCACTGTAGAATTTCATCAGAGCAACCAACAGACCTACAAGAGCTTCCTTTGGTTCCTCAGGAACATTCATTGAGGCCATTCAATAGTGTTTCACTTGAAATTTAGTGGTTTTACTTGAAACCTTTTCTTGCAAAGGTATTTAAGGAATCGTTTTTAAGAGCATTTCATTTTAGTTATGCAGGCTTCATATCCATAACCCATAACCATGCACTAAGGCACTTGGTTTCTCTACCACTGTAAGGCTGAATGGTTTACGGGTCACACCTGCTCAGTGGGATCAGGCAACGATGTAGCTTGCCAAATTCATAAACAATCCAGTCAACTTCAGTTTGATTACATGGTCATTATATAAATGAATGCAGAACACAATTGTTTGTCTACTATTCAGGAAATGGCAAACTATCAAGCAACAGTTGCTAAATGTCAAGTACCACTGCTAACTAGGAGAGAGGAGCTGGTTAGCTGTAGCACAACTAGTATGCCATCAGCTCTTACCACCACTAAACAGGTTCAATTCTCACCAACAGAAACTGGCACAAGTCTTCAGGATATTGACTCAAATCGAGTGACTTGTGTCGGAGAGAGAGAAAGCCATGATTAAACCTGTTCAGTGGTGTTTGATTAATGCTAGCTAGGCTAATGCTAGCTGGCTCCTCTAGCCTGGCTAGCATATCTACTGGCCTACAGATTGAAACAGGACAAGGCAGTTAGAATCTGCTCGCTCTGCTGTTACAAGACCATAAAAACTCATGTCCTTGTGCTGTAGTCTGCTAAGTTAGGCTAATGCTAGCATAATGTTGGTTATCACCCACCACAGTACAAGTGTTAACATTAGCAAACTCAATAAGTATAAGGAATTAGTAGTTGAAGGTCTATAATTCAGGTAAGCTTATTTACTGCTGTCAGCTGTGACAACTAACCGATTTGGTAACTAACCAGTGCTCTTATGATCCTAAATTGAACCCGGTAGCTGGGCTCACCAGAAACTACCTAAAATCTACTGAGCATTTTGGAAATAACCTAATAAAATGACCCTAAGGCTCAATCCAACGTATTGGAGGTGTAGGAAGGATTGTGTGCCAAGGACAAGAATGGACAAATGTCAGTTGACATTGAACTGCTTTGTTACGATAGCCCCTAACAACATACCATGGTAGGTCTTTTTTTACAGCATGACAAGTAGATTGATGGGGGGAGGGTTAATTGGTGAAGGCCATTTCGCGTGATATTTTCCCAGTAAGGAACTTCGTTTTCTTTACCACTGATGTAGAATGATGCAAGAATGCGGCACCATTTTGTTTACTTCAGGTTAGAAACCTCGCTTGCAAGTTAAGAGGCCTATAGGCCCCCTTAGGACTTCCATCTTTGTTCTTGCTTTTAGAGGCCAATGTTTTACTCATATTCACTCATTTAAAAGATTCTTTAGGGAGCAAAATATTACCCTTTGTAAAAAGCAAACCTGTCTTTTTTTCATCACCCAGTCGATCTTTGGATTATCTATCTTTGGACTCATTCTAAGGTATATATGGGATCTGATACAGTACTATTATGCAGGTGTACTGTTCAGCATTCCCAAATAAGGGCCAAACATCTATATTACATTACTTTGCCTCTATTTATTGCATTCTCTAACATAGATGGTCCATTAAAAATAGGCTTGAGTCGGATTCAGACTGCCATTTTTGGCCTGCCTTGACATATTTAATTGCATTAAATGAAATACACATTTATCTCATAAACTCCAGCCCCAACAGTTTCCTTCTCCTGGCGTCAGCAGGGGTCTATTTTCTATTCTCCCAAGAACCCTTGCAAAAGACATCAGACGAAGACACGGCCCGCGTTGCGAGTGTGTGCGTGGGAGTGTGTGCGTCACTGCCAGGTCACTTGTCCCTTGTGATGCAGATGACGGACGCATTATTGGCATTCTGAGATTCTAGTGATGAACGCTTCCTCTTCTCTCCTTGTGCGTCTGCTGGTGGGATCACTCTTTCACATTAAAGCTGATGCTAGTATGGAGAAATGGGGTGCGTGTGAGCCCTCCCCACTCACTTTTCATGCCAGTCATAGCTGGGGTGTGACAGGGTCTTTGGGGTGAGCCGATGGACATGAGGAACCAATAGACAGCCCTTTGTTTTCTTCACTAGAACACAGAGTGTGATTTATCTGCTGAGCTTAACCCATAAGGCTGCGTCACTGAGCTTTTCCTGGTCAGACTAACCACTGAAAGTGCTTCTCCATTGAAGCGCAGCTTTGTGAACAGAAGGGATATTGTTTAGTAAAGCTATGTAGAGAGGAAGGTCAGAGCATGATTGGAGAGCTATGGGTGGTTTGGGCTTTAATAGAGAAAATCAGTAAAGAAATTGCCCTCATAATTGTCTTTGTGCCTGTGACGAACTTCTGACGAACTTCTTCTTTGTGCTTCTGATGAGTCACGTTCAATTTTTCGCTCAGATCTGCCCCAAAACACTTTTCTTTTCTCGCTAACTTTTCTTTTTCCTATGCAAATGTTGTAGTTGTGTGATACCTAGATAACACAGGAGCTAATTTCTTGAAGGAAGCATGGTGTGGTAAGTAAAATGTAACACTTGCAAACATTTCAGGGTAGGTTGCTGGTGCTACACTTAGCGTAGCATTCTTGATGGTAACTATCAGAACACTCTGATATCAAAGCTAGTGTTAAATTAATTAGAATTTACTTTAGTTTTAAAAAACTGTGGTTTACTGAAGTCATTTGCAATCAGCATGCACAGACTATGATAAGACAGGTGGGTTTGAGCTGAGCTTGAGCCCGTGCCCTTTGGCTCTCAGAAAGTTCTAATTCCCCCTTTATCAGCATGTATACTAATTGTGCTATATACCACCTCTGCCATTCTTCAAAATCTGCTTCAGCAAAGTTCCCTTGGCTTTGCGTTGGGAATATAGCTTGTGGTCAGCTCGGGATCACTCTTGGTGCACTACTGACTGACTATGGAAAATTCACCTCTGTAACTTTGAACTGTGTCCATTTGCTGAAATAGTTCAAACGATGTCTTTTAGAGAAAGCATCACACTGGATAAAGTGGTCGTTTTGAACAATCAAACATAATGTCTGCAGAAAGACGTTACTAACTTGCTTTGTTTGTACTGGAGTTTATAGAAACAGCAGAAACGTTAACTGCATAGCCTTATTGGCTGGAGATAAAGTTCAAATCTTTGCTTAGATAATGTTAATATTTTATGCTGGTTTAGCAGAAACTCTTAACATTACAATTGCTTTCCTCTGAAACATGGTTACTGTAAGTTGCATTCAGATTACGTCACATTCAGGGTTCCCTTTAGCCCCTACAGAGGCTAGCTAGCAAAATAACTAATGTTAGCACACTAACTAATTGAAGGCTTGGACTGACTATATTGAGCCTTACTTAGGTTACAAAAGTATGACCTCTGCTCACAATGCGTAAGGAATCGCAAATTAATGATCTACGCAATGCAGTGCATAAGGGTTATGGAGCCATCTCAGATTCATTCACTGTTAGAGTTGAGAGAATTCTAAGTGGGACAGTAAAATTTAGAAAAGTTATATGCACAAAAGGCAGTGTTCTGTGTCTATATATGTGTGTGTAGCTGGAGAAAGACAGTTGAAGTCTAAGGTGGACTGGTCTGCATCATGTCTCATTCTGGTCCTGGATTCACCTGGATTGTTGGAAAATTAGGCTGCATAGTCCTCTTGTGAGCTAAACATCCCTCTTTCACACTATAATTACATGAAAGACTGTAATGATGACATATATGAGCTATACAACCCGTAGCTACCTGTAGCTGTAGATACCTGCATCTTTTTGTGTTATCTCACTGTCAGTCACTTTTTATAGCCTACAATGGCTACAATTTTGAAGACACCTTCTTTTGAGATTATGGGTTTGAGTGGCTGCCAGTCGAAACTCCCTTCAACCCTTTTCAGAATTAAAATGCTTTTCTAGTTGGTGGCAGGGATTTCCCCATGGCCAAGTGTTGAGAGGAAGTCTGGTATTGCCTTTATTTTCCAGAAGCAAAAAACAAGGCTGATCTTTCTCTTTCAAGAGTTCACATTCGAGAGCACATTTCATCATCAGAGTAGCTGCTGCTAAAAAACTAAGCACACTGGTTGATAAAAACAGTGATATGTGCATGAGCTCAGAGCTGACCATTCTCAATATCACATAACAGGTATGTAGCCATATCAGGTATGTATCCAGTCCACCACCATGTGTGTAATTTGCTTAAATTTGATTTGAAAACATCAGACTGTAGCATTCACACAACACTGAAAAAAATCAGATCCATGTCACATTTAAGTACATAATCAGACTTCTGCTACTTCAGCCCTTCCATAGAGGTGCTTGACCCTGATGCCATTGGCCCTTTATCAATAAAGTTTCATAATAGAGAGTGCAGGTTTGACTCCCTTTAATGACATACATTACTCTGAGTCTGATTTATAAAACTTTCACATGATGTGGGAGCAAGTTTAGATTTGAAGATAAATGAAGAGTCAGCTTCAGTGTGTGAAATAGAGTGCCAGCCTACCAGTCCCTTATTTACATATCGTTTACATGAAGCATGCCCTCATTCATGCACATGTCCCAGTAGAGAACGCATAAAATAACAGCAGTCTGTGCCACTGACTGTGCTCACAGGCAGTTTTTGAGGTAAAGCACCGACTGTACTGCTCCCGGCCATGACTGACAAAACGTTGTAGTGTTAAAATGGGTGACGTGATTGTGTGATTATTAACCTAAATAGGGCCCATGTACTACATTTTCCCCTTAACCTTTATCCCTTAGAATGAAACAGGCTGTTGTTGTTACTGTGCCTTTAAGACCGATAAATGATCAATGGCCTCTGTTCTGAGTGGATGTCCTGTATTGTGCATCACTCAGAGCTGAAATATTTCTTAAAACTTCAATATCAGTGGGTGGAGCTAAACTACTGTAGGCTAAATGTGTGGTTATTTATAAATGAGTTGTTTCCTATGACATCACAGAAGCAATGGATTCAAAACGGGCTGGTTTTGCAGGCTATTTGGACTGTATGGACTGGGGAGTAAATGGTAAATGTTAAAACTATGTTTTCATGAAATGACCCATTAAAAATGTATTATTGGAGCATATGAGAATTCGACATTATCTGTGTTTTGTATAGTCTCTTTTTTGGACTGTGTCAGTGGGAAAAAACAAAAACACACTGTAATATGTCTTTAAATGGAACATGTAATGGTTGCAGTACTTGTTCATACCAACGTAAATGCAAAAGTTCTTTTATTGTTATTATATTTTTTCTTCAGTTAACTACCAACCATGCAATTTTACAGGTTGTTAAACTATGCCAATAAAATTCTCACACACCTCAAGCAGACGTGAGTTTGATCGTACAGATACGAGCGTCATATATGTGTTTAAGCTTGTGTTTATATATGTGTGTATAGGGGAGCCTGGATAGTCTACCCTTCATATTTAACAAGGGGGTCTCTTTCGGAGATAACAGTCCTATGAAGACATAATCACTCCCCATGCCATCACTCCTCCAGATGAGACGATCCTTTTAAGTGCTGGACCGAGGTCAGTCTGCACATGGGGGTTGGCTGACCTGCAGCTCCTTGGCCCTGGGGCATAGGAGGTGCACTCCCGAGTCATGTCACATTGATTTGTGCCAAGTGATTATCTCATGCAGGGAGAGTGTTAGTACGTCACTGTTAAGTCAATGTGATATACGGTATACTGTGAGCCAGTAACCTAGTAGTTGTTGAATTTTGTGGGTCATTTGTTATTGTGGTAACAAATAACTTTCCTATTTCCTATACATACCTATGAATCAATGCATTGCATTTGGGTAAGAACATTTATGGTAAATACAGAACAGAAACTGCACTGCCTGACATCTAATCAACTTGCCTTTCTCTCTTCTAGTGAGGAAAAAAAAGATGTTTTCATCAGCCCTTTCAACACACACATAATATTACCATGCAGGGGTTGTACACAGTGTGAATAAGTGTTGGTTGAGCTGCAAATAGAGCTGTAACACAGGATCTGACCTGAATTGCTGCTGATATGTTGATTTCCCCTAGGAGCTCCTCTCTGCCCCCGCTACACTGTTTTAGATTCCAGGGGGAGGTCGTTAATGCAAGGCCCAGCTAGCAGGATCCATATGTATGACCGAATCCACTCAGCTTGCTGGAAATTGGCTTTTTTGGAAGTATTTTTCCCCTGTGAAGGAGTAACAACACAGAGGACAGCACAGAGGACAGCAATTGACCTACACACATGCAGTGGTTCATTATTTCGTACAATCTATATACAGAAATGTAGTATTTGATAATAATTTGATCTCTTTAATAGTAAACCTCCCTATCGTACTATTTTCATAAACTGGTGTCCAAGTTGCAATCCACTGTGATATACATTCTTATAGTAAATACAGTCATATGCAAAGGTTTAGGCAGCACAGGTCAAATGGCATGATTGTTTGTTGTATATATATATATATATCATCAAAAATATAGTTGCACCAAGGAGAAAGTTATGGGCAGTATTTATAGAGCTGTGTCTCTCAGTACGGCGTCGGGCCACCACATTTGCTAATTCAACATGCCAGAAGTCTCGACATGGGGTTGTAGAGGTTCCTAATAGTGTCCTGCGATAATCCATCCAATGCAGCTTGAATATTCTCAGTTCCTGCAGTAGGGGTGGAGGTGGAGTGACACCAGGCCTTCTGGACGTGTGGCAAATGACAGCAAATCGTTCATCTTGGCACTGACCACGGTGCCTCCACACACTTACATGTTGGTCGTCTCCAGCAAGACAAAAGTGGGACTCCTCACTGAAGATGACCTGCTGCCATTTTGAGTCACTCCATGACAGTCTGGCACGACACCATTCTTGCAGTCTTTGGCGATGTGGTGTTAAGGGCAGTCGTCGTAACTGTCTGCGTGAATGTAGTGTTGCATCATGTAGCCGTCTGCCAATAGCGCTAGCATTAACAGGATGACTCATGGAGGGCATCACTTCTCGCTAAATGTCCACAATCATGGCTGTTGGGTCAGTCAAATACACCGAAAAGGTGAAACTTGAATCATTTGCATGTCTCACAATGTCAAACCTAACCACCAAGTTTAATTGCTGTCGGTTGATTCCTTCTGGGTGCAACTGTTTGTGCAACTGCTCTTTTGAGGATGAGTGTAGATTTTAGAGTGTAGATAGATACATATTATATATATTGTGAGGACTTGGCAAAGACAGGGAACATTTTGCTTTATTTGAATGCTTTTTATTGAACACAGAGACAGTGGTAATCACCACCCAGAGCTACTGATCTGCCAGGATAACAAGCAGGTCATCAACAGCCACACACTTCCACCTGACGGTAGGCACCAACACTGGATTACTACCCCACTAATCATCACAGAATAGCACAAGCAACACCTGTAAACATCTTTAAGCTATCAGTATTTGCATGTTTTTAGTGTCTGTTACTGCTGCCGAGGTGTTTCCTATGGTGGTCCATGCTGGTCAGTCCACATATCCATTCCTCTTGCATGTCTATGGCAGCTTAGAGTATAAAGACCATTGTTGTTACTTAGCAATATAGGTATGAAACCGTTATCACATGTAATGCATAGGATTTGGGACTTAAGGAAAAATAAGACTCTGAAATCTGCAATTTACCCATTACCAAAATGATTTGACTGACAAACATACTGCCACCATGCCAATCAAATTTACTTAATACAACATCATTCACTGTATTTACTGTAACATATTTATGAAAATGTATGATGGTCAATGTAAGCCATGTTAAGTTTCTTAAGTCCATGATTTGCCCTGTTTTTCCAAGCAGATGCACTGCAATGCATTTAGGTCAGGACTACCAACTACATTGGTAGAATGCTTTTCAGCCAATCAGATTGTATGATTGTAACTAAGTATTGTAAAATATGGAATATAACAGAAAATATATGATTTTACAGTGGACCGTAATGTCTATGTTGGGTTATACTATTTTCTGTTATCTGGTATCTGTTATACCATGTAATCCAGAACTAAAAATTTCATGGCTATATCTGAATTTACTGCATGTGCACGATAATCATCTCCTAATCTGAAGTAATGCCTCTCCCGCCTCTGAGCCTTGTCTGCTGCTGCCGCAGACTTGTCACAGCTTTTTGTCAGTGTTCTGGAAATGAGCATTTGACGTGAACCTGCCGCGCTTGGATCTCCCATCTGCGACGTTTGGCACCTGTCCGTTCAGTCAGGTAGAGCAGGAGAGGAGAGAGCAGGAGAGGGACAGATAAAGAAAAAAAGAGACAGAGAAACGACCATGTTCTGCTGTTCTGTCTGCATGCTCGCTCTCCAGCCCTGCTAATTACCACCTATATTAGCGCGCTCACCGCCGTCTAGACACTGCAATTAACAGATAAATCTCCAAAAGGGACACAATCGCGGGTTAACCCCAGAGGAGGCTCAAGGCCTGTATCTCCTGGGTCACAAACTGGGCCTGCAGCCTCAAGGCTCTCTATCTCTTAACTGTCTGTATCATCCAAACCACAGCATTTGAATGTTAATGATCATCTCTTAACCGCTTAACCCTTGTAGGTCAACCTAACTACTGTATGGTAATTAATATTGTGTGTGATATCTTGCAGTATCAGTGTTCACTTATATTATTCTACACAGTGGTTGTAGTATACCTGTTACATCAGGAGTGACCAATCCTAGTGTTGGAGATCTTCCACACCTAACCTAACACATCTGATCCAGCTAATTAAGGCCTTTAGGGGCACCTGAATATTATAATCCATGATATGTTGGAAGTATCCAAGGTGGTAGATCTTCAAGATGAGGACTGGTGACCCCTATGCTGTACCCTAAAACCTTAGAACCCATTTTCATTTTTTTCAGCTATTCAAATTTAATGACATCATAAGCATAAGTGCATAAGCAACAGAACACGTTATCACAAATAACATCATGACTCTAAAGACAATAGTTTTGCAAAATAAAGAACAAGGTACGTCCAAAAAGTGCCCAAAACATTGTATTAAATGTGCTTTACTGATGGCAAATCACTCACTCCCTTACTCATCTACTAAAGCCCTTTATCCTTCAGGATCACGGGGGGGTGCTGGAGACTATCCCAGCGCTGAGTGGGCAAAAGGCAGGAAACACCCTGAACAGGCCTTTTGCTGTAGAGATTGAGCCATAATGATGTCACAATATCAGACTCATCTTAGCTTTCCAGTATTAACCTGAATGTCATTTCACAGGCCAGCCTGCTTGCCAAATTATATTCTTTTTATGGTTTTGCTGACTGAAAAGCTTACATAGAGACAACAACAACAGGATCAGAATTTGATGTAGTCCTGCTGTCACAATCTTCATCAGAATCTGAACAAATGGTCCAATATTAGGTCAAACATAAATTTTTAAAAGATAACTAATGTATCCATTATCAGCCTTTGTATTTGCTGAACAACAAATGGTTAGCTGCAGGCTAAATTAACTTACTATGAACCAGTGCTCAGCAGAATGATGAAGTTATTGTGAATTGTTGTGTATTATGTTCTGAATACACAATTTTAAATTCGAATTTCATTCACATTCAAATATTTCCTCTTCTGAGTGAGAAATAATTAACAAAGTAAAAACACGTTTTGGGTTTAAGTGGTAACTTGCATTTAAATCTTTATTTGGCACAGATAATCTACATGGGTTGGTGCTCTTTTCCACTACTTACATTCCTGTACAGTAGACTGCTCCATAATATATTTTTCTGCATATTTACTGCACTGAATGTTATAGTTTTGTTTAATATGTACTTTATCTGTACTATTATGACTGTAATGCTAATATTTTATTGTACTATCTTGTGTAGTCCTCGTGTACCAGGCTTATGCTCTATGTAGTTCTGGACAGACAGTGGTCGAATGTTTTGTTAAAAAATGACTCTGCCACTCTTAGAATCACCATCACCACCAGTCCTCCTCCGTTTTGCGGCTTCGGAAATTCTCAATCTGCCATGGCGTTCCTCTCACGGAATTCTCTCAGAATCTTTCATCAGCCGCACTTATTTAGAGCAAATTTTCTTTCTTCTTTTTCTTCTTGGCTCGCTCCGATATTAAATATTCATCCGGCGGGCAGATAAAGCCACGGCAACAGCCAGCGCTGCTGTGGGCTGGAGATAGCAGCGTCCCACGGCCTCCCGGTTCCTCTAGCCCCCCTCACCACCACCACCCTTATTGTTTCGGGTTAGGATGACTGCGTGACGCTTAAAGTCATTTTTTTCCAGAACAAATTAAGGGATCTAAATCCACGTCACAACTTATCCGTCACATGAGGATCACGTGATGGGAGTGGGCCCGTCGGGGAGGTGGGGGGGTAGGAGAAGAAGAGGAGGAGGAGAGCTTCCTGGAGATCAGGTCAGCAGCTCTCATCTTCAAACCAAGCAGAAAATTTAATTAATGCCTCTGCTTTAGGGTTTGGGCTGGATTGGGGGAGGGCAGGGATGCTGCCTTTCATGTAAACAAGGGGGCCTACTACCTTTTCACATATAAACGATGGGGAGGATATCTGAAGATTAGCAAATTAAAGAGATAAATGGCTAAAAACAATATTCTTTAAATGTCACTTTCACCATTGAAGGCAATCGGGTTTAAGATTGGGCTGGGAGGGTAAGCCTGGGTTGAATTGGCTTGGTTAGGTTTTTAAGAAAAGCTTCCTTGTGGTTTGAAGTAATTCTGATAACAAGGCTTTTTCACCTCAGAATGGAGACCGGTACACTTTGAAGCTTGCACAAGGGAAGTGAATCAATAAGGATGCTGTTTTCCTGACAGAAATTAATTACATGAAGGAAAAAAAAATCTTTGAGACACGGTGGATGGATGAGATCGATTCTGCTTTTGAAAATCTGGCTCTGAAACCCTCCTGTCTCCCGATTGTTTTGAAGTGCTATTGACTGCCTGCGCTGAAGCGGAGCTTGTTGAAGAGGTATAAAGGTCTATCTTGGAAAAAGATGGGGCGCTGAGAAATCTTGAACTGACTTCTTGTTTACTTCTCTCATGAAGCCAAAGTTTTAGCTGCCTTTTCATCTGCCTTCAAAGTCGTTCTTGGGCTTTTGACAACTCTTGAGATCTAATTAGCAAACAGAGGCATATTTCAGGGGGGGCAAAATTGTAAAGCAAATGGCCTCCTCCTCCTCCTACCTAATTTCATCTGTAGACATTTTCGGTGATGGAGCAGCCCTGCGGATATTAGCGTCATGCTAAAGAATACGATCCCTACATGCTCCAATTTAGCGCATAATGACAGTCTCTCAAATGAAAGGGGGGCTGCAGTTGAGGTGCTTCTCTTCCCTGCCTGGCGGCCCCTGGTGTGTGAATATGACAGCTCAGTATTAATGATGTCTATCAGGCGGAGAGGGCTAGTCTCTGCTTCTTTAGAACTCAGTGCGCTGGGAGCTTCGCTAGGCCTCCATCTTCTTTCGCACCCCTGTTCCTGCTGCTGCCCCCTAAACTGGCCCTTTAAATGCAGTGCTGCTCAGTGGGAGCCATCATCTCCACTTAAAACAAAGGGGATTCATCAGCGCTGTCTGTCCACCCCCCCAACACTCACCGCTGTACCATTCCTGGAGACTAAATTACGCCCCAAGTGCCTGGCTGGAGGTGCTGAAAATAAATGGGCCTGGATATAATGGCAGGAACCCATGGGTAATAGTCCTGGGAGAGGATGGAAAGAGAGCAGGAAAGAGAGAGAGAGAGAGAGAGAGAGAGAGAGAGAAAGAGAGAGCGAAAAAGGCCATCTTGAATATGGTAGTACTGGCAGGGTATTGTAATGCGTCCTTCACTGGAAAAAATGATATCTATGCGTATGAAGTCATCATAAATCCATTGTATCAGTCATTGTATCAGTTTTTCAAGCATTATTTCTTGAAACCAGCAAAATGAAAGACCAGTTAAGTAGATAACAAGACATACATTATAGTAAGTGTTATATTAAACATAAAGCAAAGTTTTAGTAAAAAATATAAGATATAAATCTGATAAAACATACATACAGCTTACATACAGCTGTCCAGACCAATCTGAGAACCCTGTGGACATGGCTAATGAGCAGCTGGATTGACAGCTAACTGTCCCACTCAAACAGAACTAAAATGAATATCCAACTTTAACGTGATGGTAACTGAAAAAAGAAAAAAAAATTACAGGCAGATGGACTGACAGATACATGAATAAAGGAATGGGCAAACAAACAATGGATCTCAGGTATGGATAAATGAATGAACAGCGACAGACAGCCACAGGCAGGGGTCTAGCTTGCCAGCTTTTGGATATGCTGGTTAGGTTTAGCTTGCTAAGTTTCTCGCTAACTCTCTGTGGTGGGTGGGTCAAGAGATATCAGCCTTTTAATTAGTTAGGGAGTCTTTACAGAAGCATTACCCAAGAATAGGACCACCTACCTCAGGTTCTCATTTCATCTTACAGTAGCATGTGAGCATAACTGTCCATTCACAGCAAGATGGTTTGTTATAGCATTATTATAGATTTCAGTTGTTGTGTGGTCGGTGTTCCTGTGTTGAGTATTTTATAACTGCCTTTAACAAGACTAGCCAGTCAGAACCTGAACTATGTTTTATATAAAGAGACATTTTAGAAATATTGTCTAAACTTAAGATGATCACTTGCCAAGACAGTCTTTTTTTCAGTGGCCCAACTGTCTCTTTTCCTTGCCATCCTCAGCCTATCTGAGCTTGAACCTTTACACCTCTCTGTGGTACAGATGGTTTCATTTTGGACGAGATAAAACCGTGTTTGGTGGAACTGATTAAACAGAGAACAACATCCCCATCTGCCATTTAGGCCCATATAAAATTGCATGGGCAGATGCTGACATCTTTGGAGATGATTGATTCACCTCTGACTGGAGGGGAGGAGGGGAGAGGGGCGTTCTCGCAGGATTCCAGCTGCCCATTCCGCTCACACAAATGCACCCGCGCACATGGTCACTTCACCAGCGCAATCACCGGCTGCCTTGATTGGACTTGGGCAGGTGAGTGAGGGACACTTTAATCATGATCAGCCCTCGGCCTGATAATTCCGCCTTTGTCGCAGACTCTGTGTGTGACCAGGCTGAATAAACATTATGCTATCTTATAATCTTTAAGTATAAGCTTTAAGTATATTGGCACCTTCAAATCAAAACCTCATAAAACTCCATGTGTTTTCTATCTTTCTACATTTGAAATTGACTGTCCTTACAGTCTGACCAAATTAAGATAAATGGGTGGTGCCACAAACATTTAACTGCCTAGTATTTAGCCCTCCAGGGTCTATGAAGAGTTAGCTTGTGTTACAAATTCAATGTCTCTCAACATTTCTATATATATGTTTCTCTATCTTTGCAATAATATAGCACAGAAATATGGTTTAAACATTTCTTGGACCTGTAGAGTGTGCCCCTTCGATTCCCTCTCATTCTGAGATCATATCTGGCTCACATCCAGAATTGTGAGGCTATGAAGAGTGGTCATCTGCCTCTTACCAAGTATAATTGGTGGATTTGTATGTTTGTCTACATTTTGTGTGAAACTGACCAATGAACACTAAGAACTTGTCAGTCATAGCCTTGAGAAACCCTTTATTCTTCCTTCAGTCAACATAGAACATAGGTGAAATGACATGCAGAGGGTTAACAGCTGCTAAAGTTGGTGCAGCGGTATAGACAGAACTGTGATTGTTAATGGGGGAAAATTAAACAGGTATCTTCTTAAACTGAAAAAATGCCTATAGACCCCAAAGGGGTTGATTGCACACCATGACATGTTAAAGACGGGTTCCTTTTTTTATCGTACCTGAATTTCTTTTATTCTCACAATCAGGAGAAACAGTGGAGCAGAGCAATGCTGTTTCAATACTGTGTTGTCCCATACCTCATCTTGCCTTGTGGATGGCTGCATGGAGGCCTGTAAACTGTAAAGTGGTGGCATAGTGATATCGTCTGGTGGCAGTCACTTTTATTTGTTAGAATTAGAAATAAATGATGCAAAACTGTTCATTTTGGCATGTTGTTTATGTCTTTGGATCAACTACATTACAGTTTAAACATTTCCTGAATTTGTGGATTCTGCCCTCAATCTGTAGATTCATTGGTGAAGGGCATCCATGTCACCAGCATACATTTGGAAGAATCTAACAGAGGATAAATGAAAGAATGTAGCTTCTTTGTCATCCAAAAACAAGGAGTGGGAAGTCAATCTTGCTAGTAGTCGGCGTATTTTTATACATGTAATCAGAGCCCTTTTTTCTGTAACTGTAACACATTACAGCTGCTTTTTTTGTATCCTGATTATGTAACACTGTTACATGTGTTCCGTTACCCAGCCTGCTTACATTAGCTACGTTAGCCTCTTAGCACCAGTCCAGAACTAAACAAGCAAACTTCAGACACCAAACAAATCTGGACTGATCGACCACGTTTGAGGTAGAAGGTAAACTGTGTCCATTTTGCCAAAGGATTCCTCTCAGATCAGATGTGGAGTGGAAGCATTCAGCTTTGTGCCATCACTTGGTGTGCCTTGGCATTCTTGCAGCAGCCCTCTCATTTTATTATCACGCTGACACTCGTTTGCTCCCTTTTTTATGGCATCCTCCTTGAGGAGAGGCCGTCTCCTTCATTGAATCCACTCCCAATAATTACTTGTAAACACTGGAGCATTTTAAGATGCGGACTTTAAAGAGAAGCAGCACCAATCAAAAGCAGCCACGTGTGAGCATTTGAGAACGGATCTTGTAAAACTGCTGAGTTGGTGGACGCTGAGCAATCAAGGCGGCGGTTTCAGCTCATATACTCTACCGATGAAGGTGGAATATCATTAGAGAGAGGGAGAGAGGGAGAGATTGAGTTTTCCATGGCATGGCTAGCGAGGACATTCACAGAAAGAGCAGGCCTACAAGCTGGACTGACCACTCCCTGGGGACACAGATCAATCAGGCTCAGACTGGATCTCATCTTTCTTCATCCCTCGCTCTGTCTTGCCCTTTTTGTAAATGGCACAAAAGGACGGAGCGAAGAGAATCGATAGATATTCCCCTCAAATTGGTTTTATGTAGATCCAGATGACTGATGCTAAATCAAAGAGAGTCGGCCTAAATGTGGCAATGGCCCCTTTACATTCTGCTCCTGAAAGGGCTGAATACAGAAGGGCTTTGGGCTATGCTGGTCTTTCGGTTGCCTGCCACTCGTTAATTTGACATTGTGTGGGTGTCTATTAAAAGAAGCAGCCCTAAACAACCTTATCTCTGTTCAGGGTTATTTGTTAAGGCGCCAACGCATCAAGTCAGGTGAATTTGCATATTAATTGAATCTGGAGCTGCTGCAGGAAGGTGACAGTTTTAAGTGTAGTTGTCTGCAGGCAGCTCACCTGCACACAAAAGCTAGGTGATTTCTTTCCTTTTTGGCAGGAAATTGCTTTAACTTGGAAGAGAATAATCATATTCAAACCCACACATCTCCTTATATAAGCCCACAAGGCTCTCTCTCTTGCTCTCTCTCACTCTCCCTAGAAAGACAGAGAGAGAAAGAGAGAGAGAGAATAAGAGAGACCAATCTATTTTACTAAAAAATGTAATCCAAGTCTCCAAACGCTGCGTTTTTAATATCAGTCTAAGATTATGCCGTTTGCTATTCTACTCCTTTTCCCCTCATTCCTTTCCTCAGGCTACGACAGATCTCAGTTCTCTCATGTCCAATCTTATCTAATCCACTGTAAATGCAGAGCCGCTAAAAGAGGTGGACTATTCCCTACAGAGCTGTATATATTTAATAAGCAAATGCTGTCTGTAAGAGCTGTAAAAAGAGCCTTGTTTTGTTGACAATATAGCATAAACAATGTTTACATAATGCATAAACAAAGCCCATGCTTCCCTTTTCCAAACAAGCACATTGCATCACATCTACATTTAATCCTTGGTAATGTGCTATTCTTTTTTATGTAATAAGATAACTGTTTAATAATCAATTTTAGCAAATTGTCAGCGCTGGAAAGCTGTAAACAGCCTTGCTTTGCTGCCATACAGCATGAACAATGTTTATATAACACATATACGCAAAGCAGATCTTTATATCATATATCATTTCTCACATTGTATTACATCTTCATCTACATTAGCCCTGACCAGTATTCAGTATGCAGTATTCTATTTTTCTGTGATGGACTGCTGTCCTACGTTGCTGGCTCCACCCACAAACGTGTTCTTTATGTAGCTACAGGCTTGTATCACACCGGTGGCCAACTTCTTGTGGCTCTACATCTTATCATACATGAGAATGTGATTGTGGTGTATCTCTCATTGATTTACAAGTAATTTTTTAAGTCCATCGCCAGGATTACCAAGATACAAAATGCTTGTTTGGACCTTGCTTTCAGATAATGTCTTTTTTCAGATAATTTTCAAATGATGTTTTATAATGCTTTGCTACTATGCTGTTGTACCTGAGTAATACTAGGTAGGTGGGGAAAGACAACAGCAAATGTTCTGCTATACTAATGTTAGCTCAACACAAACTTTCCTGAACACAATTATTTGAGCTGACTGTTACTATTACTGGTTCATATGTTCACATTGTGAACCGTGTGTGTTTTCCTTTTTTGGCTTTAAGTAAAAGAAAGGAGGAAATCCTTTTATTGAGATTTTATTTATTAATGTAGTCAAGACTAGCTTGGTCAAATTCAAAACCAAGTATAACGCTATGACTACTCGAGACCGGGTCAAGAACAAAACCTAAAAACTCTTTTCTCTTTTCCAGGTCTTTTTTTCATTTCACTTCACTACACTCAGAGGATACAGGACAGAATGACTCAATTCAATTCAGATCATAATAAAATACCTCTTATTCTAGTTACAAACACACATGCAGTATGAATTAGAAGTAGATTTTTTTGTATTTAATGCCTGTTCTGAATAAATGCAACCAATGCACACACTAAATTAATATAACCAATGTCCACTATTAATGAAATTATTAATTACTATTAATTAATTAATGAAATACATGCTCACTGCAATGCAAGTTTAGTGGTATCCAATCAAATTTTGGAAGCATGTTTTTCAAACTACTATAAACTCTAGCCTTCCTACCTAACATCATTAACTAGTTTAACTCTCATAACCAATAATAAAGTAACAAACAATGCTAGCTAGCTGGCTGGTAGGTACAAATGTGTGGCTTTGAGCACATTTAGCAGCAGTCACTTAGCAAAACAGTTGATTAAACGCCCTGCAAGGCTGTCAATTCAGTAAAAAACCCTTTAGATGGAATATATCTACTCTATGAACAAATGTTGGTGTGTTTCACACACTTTAGACTTGTACTTTAACAGCTGTATGCAATGAATAAAAAAGGACAAATACATTTTTAATTGCAGTTATGTAACTCAAAGATTTTTTTTTATTTCAGACATATTGCAAAATTGACATTTAGATTGAACACATGAGATTTCTCTACTTAAATTTGCAGTTTAAAAAAACCCTGAAGGTTTTAGAGATGTTAGAAATAATATATTATAACTGTGAAGACACTCTGAAGATAAAGGATTTTACAGAACAGGTAACTGAAACTTTACTGTTTAGTTGTTTAATAAAGAATATATAAAGCAATATTTATTAATGTAGTATAAACCCAACTATGAACAATAATTATATATATTTTTTGTCATGTGGTTAGGAATTACCTTTAACTTCAACATAGTTATGACGCTCTAAATTTAAACTCTGGCTCTCACATCTTCCATCTCAGCAAGGCCAAATCAAAAACATATTTATGAGATTCCGGGGTCTGTACCTCTGGATCACTGGAGGTTAGCAATGCAGTCCAAGGCTTACTGGAATTCATATTATAACGGTTGACTTTAAAAAAACATCACGCAACGCCTGATGTATATGCACTCATCATCAAAAGAATAGATGCGCCCAGAAGGAAGTGTCGGAAGGAATGCTAGATAAAGGTTACCATGAACAATAAATTATGCTAAATTTAGAATGATATGGGGAATATTTATTGAGCTGCACAAACAGAAGTAGTGTGTCTCAGTATGGCGTTGGGCCACCATGTTTGCTAATGCAACATGCCAGACGTCAAATGCTCGAATTGTTTTCGAACTCTTCTCTGACACATTCTTCACTTGCAAAGGATGTTACCAACACAACAGCACAAGTCAGAATGGAAAACATGTGCATCAGGACGACCTTATATATAGAGTCAGGTACAGCGATAAGGCCCATTCTTGCTTACATGCCCAACTGAGCGTGAAACTTGAATCATTCGCATGTCTCATAATGTCAAACCTACCCACCACAAAGTTTCATTCCTGTCGGTTGATTCCTTCTGGGTGCAGCTATGTTTTAGATATCTGTATTTGAGTCTGTATTTCTGTTGCACTTTGAAATTTTTGTGATTACTGAAAAAATGGTCAGTTCTATAGCTTTTGTCCTGGCTTGATTCAGTACATGCAGAAACCTGTACAGACAGTAAATAACTTTTTATACAGTGTTAACGATTTTTGAAGATGAGGTGATTAGACTTGTTGTCATGGCAATGCAGCAAATGTGTGTGATTGATGCTGTTTTAGCTTTGCTGGCCAGTAGGTAGGTTTAATTGGACAGGGCACCTCTAACACCTCACTATCCCATGGGCCAGTCCTACAGGAGTGTGTAAGTAATGAGAGACTTTCTGAGGGTGATGGTGTCTCGCTGTCCATTATGATTGACCCATGTAAGAATGTCTAAGGCCCCCTCAAACAACTCTGCAGAGGATAATAAGTGAGAAAAGTACAGGAATAGCTCTCTCTCTTAGTCTCTCTCTCGGTCTCTCTCTCTGTCTGTCTCTCTCTCTCTCGCTCTCTCTCGCTCACTCTCTCATTATCCCGTCAGCTCCTGTGCAGTGTCTCTCTCAGTCGCTCTGGGAGAAGCTCATGGGCTTGTGCCATCCTAACATCCTTTACTATCTTTTGGGCAGATGATCAACCTGTCATTCTCTCACACCTTCTTAGGCCTTATGCTACAAGATCGTGGTTAGAAGTGACAGGGCAGCGTGTGTGTGAGTGTGTATGCGTGTGTGTGTCCGCATGTGTGTATGTGAAGGGAGCTGAGGGAGGGCAGGCAGGGACGTGACCAAACATGGCAAAAGAGCTTCTTCTGTAGATGCAATTAGCCTAAATGGGATTAAGCCTATCACATTGCAGCCGGGCCTGGCCCCATGGCCACCTGGGATAGGAGAGTGGCGATGAGGCAGCACCAAAGAAGAAATGAGCATCTGAACAGAACCTTGAGTGAACCCCTGTCTACTGTCACCTTTTGGCTAAAATATTTCACTCTTTCACAAAAAGGCCACATGCTTGCACAGGAAATAAAGTATATGTACCTTCACATTACTATAAAGTAATGGGTTTTATCTGCATTTTAGATGCATGTAAATGAACCATATATACTATGTTTTAGCACTTCTTTAGTTAATTTAGAGAAATAGAATGCACATGCCGTGTTTGTTTTAATGGTAGTTACTGTTATACTGTTATTATATGTAAAATACCCTATGACAGAATCACTTAACATTTTCTCGTCAGTGTTACTCAGCAAACCCATATTAGTTAAGTTACTTGTGCTGTGTTTGAATGGTTAGTGCAATCTTGTCGAGAAAAGCTCAACATTTTGCCTCCCAATATCATCTATTTGCACAATGTTTTACGTACCCTCTTTGTATTGTCTTTCCCTCTGTCCTACATGGTTAACCGTCCAGCTGCATTATTGTTGTTTGTATATGCAAGTTAGCGTGTGGCCTACTGCTGAGCTTAATTCTCTGAGAGCCCAGTTGCACAATAATAACTTAACAAAAGTATGCAGATAAAGCTTAAATGTTATTAACTTTTCCTGCTTTAATAAATAAATCATAACCAGTTGAGTACATATTAATTAACTGAGCATCTTAAATGCTACTTAACACAGTTGTGGGGAATCACTTGACATAGCATATTTAAGTACATCCAGTTGAATTACGGTAAAAGACTAAGGATCCATCATTCAAGAAATGTGGTATAGATTAACATCTAGATTAAAATCTTGGTCTTGACTCATTGTGTCCAGGTCCCAATCTATACCATAACACTGGCTGAAGGTAAAAAAGGAAGAGGATGACCAGCGGTGAGATGGATGATGAAAATTGGAGGAATCGTGAACAAATCCGATGAGAAGCCTAAAGACTCAAATAGAAGACAGGATATTGCGGAGAAACACGTATTGTCAGAATTGACTTGAAGACACTTCAAGCAGTGTTAAAAGTACTGGTTGTAACCCATCTCCAACTACAACTGTCCAGTTAATGGTGGCTTGGTGGTCAGAGAATTACTATTGATGAAAAATCACTCTCCTCTATGTTGTAGTGTTCTCTCCTGTTCATCTCAGGGGAAGCTTTTTCATTAGTTGTTTCAGGGGCAACGGGAGCAGGGGAATTGTGATATGTGCAGACCAATAGACCCAAATTGAGAACCACTGGCCAGATAACAAGCACAAACTAAAGTGGACATCATTTTCTGGTCCAGTTTGCAGTCAGGTATAATTCACATTCAGTGGAACCGTGATTATTTAGTTATTAGTTATTTAGTACTTACAGTACTAGTACTTAATGATCTTTCTATTTGTCTTATAAATCACTTGTAATAGATCAGCTAAGCCAAGGCAACATGGTATAGTGCTTGTTTTGTAGATGAATGACAACAGTGTTGTTCTTGTATTCGGACAGTTTCATCCTAGTGGTATTTTTTTCTCCTTATGGTAAATGTCAATGTAAACAAAGGACTAGGCGAGAGAAGGGTGGCATTTTCACACTGTGTGAGTTTCATCAGATTGTCACACATCCTTTTCCCTGCCTCTGGGCTGAGATGGAGATGGAATGAAAGACACAGAAAAAAAGGGAGAGGGGAAAAAAAAAAAGAACACGGTGTCTGATGAAACAGAACTAATGGCGTGCCGGAATGGCCTTTCTTAGATGAGACTCTACCCAACTGTGACGTTCTCATCTAGAGAATACATTTATTTCACTCCTTTTATTCGAAACCCCGCACAAGTACGGATTCGATATCGCATCATACGACAATGGTGCATGTGCAGTGAGCGGAACACTCATTCACACGCATCTTATCAGGACGGGTGTGGATGGCACTGTGATGCTTACTCCAACTTCTCTCTCTTTCTCTCCCTTTCTCACTCTGTTTCACTCACTCTAATACCCAGGCTTTGTCCGACAGTGTGACTATATTCACCACAATGCATCACATTGTGAGTCAAATGTATACATAATTTCCACATGAATAAATTATCATCAAAGTGTGTGATGTTTTTGTACATATATAAAATACCTTTGTGTTCTATGTTGTTTGAAGCTTTGTTTATTAAGTTCGAATTATTAAGTTATTAAGTTTAAGAAGTTAAGAAAACATGAAAAGACTGAACTATGTAGTACTGAATTGCAGACTTTGACCATGAAACAATTTTTTTTAATCATTTTTGTGCTTGTGATTTTTTGAGTGGGCCTGAAATGTTTTGCAATATTTAGCACGATCCTTCCCCTAACACTACAAACATTATAAAAACTAAAGCGCATTAGCATCAGTGGATCTCCTGCTTAATTGTACATTACTACACCTATAACAACTTAAAGTTTGCTATGCTTTTGTCCTGCAAATGCATCTTCTCTGGATGCCAGAATTTGCAGAATAGCTCACTGTTCCTCTGTTTCCTAGTGAAACGTAGCCACTGGACACTAGACGAAGGAGCTTGAGTAGGATAGGCTGGCTGGCAAAGCAGACAGCACTGTAGACAACGATGTAGCCCAGGATCCTCCTTGGCCCTCCTCTACAGCGCCAGCCTTG
Organism: Semaprochilodus insignis; assembly: GCA_034552555.1. Lineage (NCBI taxonomy): Eukaryota > Metazoa > Chordata > Actinopteri > Characiformes > Prochilodontidae > Semaprochilodus > Semaprochilodus insignis. The sequence goes on along the minus strand of CM067483.1, from coordinate 15,866,250 downwards.
CTAACACAGCTTAGCTGAGGCACTACCTGCTACACTGGTGAGCCTGCCCTACTCGAGCCCCTTCTTGTTGTGCTCAAGGTAAGTCAGTGCCCAGTGGCTATATTCATTGGGAAACGGAAGACCTTCCACAGAGTTTTGCCATTACACTGTAAGTGTTGGCCCCCATTATAACACTACGGTGCGATCAGCCAGACGGCCCCTTCAGGCTGTTTGAGCTAATGCCCAGTGCCCAGAGGCTAGATTTCACGCTGTTAGCCCTGGACATGGTGTCAGCACTTTCAACAGACATGCCCCCCAGCATTTCAGAGCAGAGAATATTGCTTATTTTTTGCGCTTTTGAAACCTAATTTTATATACTTGGAGATTTTAATCATTCAAATTTTTAAGTTAATGACACATTTTTCTTTGATTTGTTAAACTCAGGACACATGTATTACTGCGTTACATGGACTTCAAGTACAATAAATAAATTTTCCAGCAGATGTGCAATGTTCTGGAAAATAAGGAAAAATCAACCAACCTTTGAGACTGAACTTTGTAGGTCTGGTAAACATCTTCTCTCAGATCTCTTTGAAAAACTGAAAGCTAGAAAAGAATGGATGCTGTAACATGACCAAAAGTGCATGGTAAATATTGGAAACACATATTTTTATTTTGTTTTTGAATCTTGATGAGGTGATTAGACTTGTTGTCATGGCAATGCAGCAAATGTGTGTGATTGATGCTGTTTTAGCTTTGCTGGCCAGTAGGTAGGTTTAATTGGACAGGGCACCTCTAACACCTCACTATCCCATGGGCCAGTCCTACAGGAGTGTGTAAGTAATGAGAGACTTTCTGAGGGTGATGGTGTCTCGCTGTCCATTATGATTGACCCATGATTGACCCATGTCACCTCTGTGTAATTTTCCCATTGTTTCCCATTTTTTTAATAATGCGTAAAAATGAGTAATGTGTACTTAAAGGCTGCTTGGACTGCACATGTAATATATAAAAGATGACATTTGTACACAGTACTGTATGTGGTAGGCATATCTGATAGAAAGACCAATGACTGTAGCTACTGTACCTAATAAAATGGCACCTTTGGGTATAGTGCTTCTGCTTTTCCAGTGTAGGTAACAGTGATGATGTACTGCTTCTAACACAGCTACACACTCTCACACTCCCACGCTCATGCATACATTAATCAAAAGGACTGGTCTGTCTTTTCTCGGCTCACCTCTCCTCTGCTGACCGGTAGCAGCTGTATTGAGACAGGCTCTGGGAGACTGCAGAAGCCGCCATTGTTCTCTCGGCCGGGTAAACACGGGCCTCCTCCAGCTGTTCAAATGCTACCCAAACTTCCCTATGTGTTTAGGGCCCAACAGCATTCACCTCTCAGTGCTCTCTCAAACAAGGACACGGCCATGTGAAAGACCTCGCTGCTGCATTTCCTTCTTTTTTTCCCTTCCCTCTCTCTCTCTGTCTCTCTCTCGCCATTCGGATGCATAGGGCTACATCTGTGCTTATATTAACAGACCTCTTTTTTAGGACAAAAAAGAGACAGCACATTAGTCTAAATAACACCTTCACAGTTGGGGTGGTGATATATTACATTTAAGGCTAGTTCTATTTTTTTTCTCCATCACCATGTCTGCACTGGACTATAGGCAATTATCTATCTCAGCAGCTTCAAGAGGTCTTTTTACCCCGCGGGACAGATGATTTAAAACAGTAAGCGTGGGGGGACGTGAGAAAGAGAGCGTGAACCGGAGCAGGCGCCACTTTGTCACAGCGAGCAAATAAATGTCACATAAGAGCATGTGAACGTCCCTTAATGATGAGGAATTTCAAAAAAAAGGAAGAGGAAGAAGAAGAAGAAGGAGGAGGCATCTATGGACCACACCGAGGGCACAATATGGTTTCTGCGATGGAGAGGGCTGGCCGGCTGGCCTTGGCTGAGCTGCCGGGTGATATGGCCCATTAATTATTGAATCCGCTGACGCTATGACAAATGGCCATGTCCTAGCCCTCATCCCGTTGACTTCCACACGGACCGCCGCACCCAAACTCAGCACGTCAGAGCAAACTGCCGCAGCAGGGGTTTATGCCACCAGGCAGCAGTTTCACAGTTTTGCCCAGTAATGGTCTTGGGTTGTATTTATTTATTTATTTTATTATTTGTTTTGATGATCTTGTAATATTACTGAACTGTCGGCCTATTAGAAAGGCTATTTTACTGCTTCTTTGCAGGTCTTTGGGTTTTTCTGTTGGATTGTTTTCTGTACCCTATTATTATTCAATGAATCATCATATATGGACCTCATCTTACCTTTATTCATGCATTTTATGCTTTTCCTTGAAGTTCACTTTATTATTTGCTTGTTTTTTTTTAAACCAGAAACCTTTTTATCATAAATAAATAGGCTAAATTTGCTACTGTAACTTTAACCCTGACACTTTGCCTCGGCTGTAACAAAACCTTGGATCGCCAATTGTGACTTTGCAGGACGGGCAGGAAAAAGCATACTTTGCTTGCTTTTTCTGTGAAAAAAAAACTGAAAAATGGAGGTTTTATGCTCACAGCAGCAATATGCAAATGGATTGTCTTCTGATTGGTTGCCCTGTATTGTGCCGCATTCAAAATGACTTTGGTCCTGAAACACTCACTATAATACAAATGAGCGAGGTTAAACTAATGTTGGTTGAATGTGTGTTATGGGTTGTTTTTGCAGCTTTTCCATAAAAGGAATACACGGACAAGGAATGAGTGGTACTTTGACAGTGCTTACATACTAGGGAAGAGCATTTTTCTGTAAGAAACAAATATATAAGTAATGAAATCCTAAGAGTTAAAAACGGAATGGTATAACAGTGCATCTAAATAATGCAGTTCCAGTTGAATTGTACAGCAATATTGAAACAAAGAAGCAGGTCCAGATATCTAATGAGCTTTGGCTATATCGGATTCTTAAAAGCTTGAGATAAAAACACTAAAATGGAAGAAAGGTCAAAAGAGGAACCCTTTCTCCGGTTACCACCAAGAAGTAGAATTATAATTTGTGAAATTTACAAATGTATGGTTACATAAACCACCATTTAACATAGAACATCAAGAGACAGGTTAGCAGTTTGTGTGGGAATCTGCAACAAAGAAGCTATTTACAAATCATGACAGTTGGAAGTTCCATGCTAGACTAATCAATAAAACCTCTGGAGCATCCAGGTGAGGCTTTTCATCGGCACAGAAGCGTGAACGGCACATGCAAATGCCATTCACACTTCTGAGGTGAAGTAGGTCCAAAGCACAAGAGGAACCACAGTAGAAATACCTCATCAGTTTAATGCAACAGCATCATATCAGGTAACAGGAGCATGAACATACATGAATCCCTCACAAAAACTAGAATTAAAGAATTATTTCTTACTGCAGTGGTGATGGATTCATACTGTGGAGCAATACTTCTGGGAAAGACCATTAATAACTGTTTCAGTAGTAGTATTTTGCAATCCGTGCAGGATTTTACAGGAAGTCTATGTAGAAGGTGCTAATATGGACAGACATTGTGATTTACTGGAAAGCTTTCCAGCAAAGCAGAACAGTAGTTGAACACGGGTAATAAAGGCATGGACTGCTTTTATCAGTTTATAGAATGGCTCTTGTTACAGATATGTGCATGAGAACTTAGAATCAGAAGTAATGCTAAGGTCTTTTTACAATTTAAAAAGACAATTTGATTTAAGTTATAGAGAGCTTGCTTTTAACTGCCTTTTGACCATTTTTGTGTTATCTAAATGAAGGAAGAAGTAATTACTCTAGCCCTGCATTTACTCTAGCCCTGCATCCTCAGTCATTTAAGTTGGGTTTGGTTTATGTGTGGAGGTGCTTTCCATCAGCATAACAACGGAAGCTAATGTTATATCATGGCAGAGATACCTGTACCCAGTAGCAGCATGTATACAGCCTGTCCAATTGTATATAATGATCTATGGTGTCAGATGCTACTCTGAGATCAAGTACCACAAGCGAGGAGATGCAGCAGTAACATATCATTTACTATATTCAATGGTATTGTCTTCATATGAGCTGCTTAATTTTTAGCTTTGTATAAGACCTTAGAAACACAGAGAAGATTTGTGAAGTTATGTGAGTTAAGGTTAGGTTTTTTATCAAAGTTTTAATGACTATAATCTATTGTAACCTATATTGTTAATAGAGTTCAGGTTATTTCTGGCCATAATTACTCTTTTGTGTAAAAAAACAGTCATTGCCCTGTCCCCCCCAACTGAACATCAAAACATTTTAGAGCCCTGTAATGGACTTCTTATAATAGATTGTGAGAATAAGCAATGGTGACTAAGGGGCAGTTTCATAACAGAAGGCTAGTTAGCTGAATGTGGCTTGTGAAGAAAGAGACAGTGTGTAGAGGTAGCGTGGGGTGGCACTGAGGGCAGCTGCTGACGTTTATGTGGTCAGCTGAGGCTTTAGGGAGAACACTGTGGGAAGACTAAGCATGGATGTCTGCAACACCTGCACCTTCCCTAAATGAGCTCCTGAGCCTCAGACCAGGATGCTCTGAGGACTACAAAAATGTTTTTTTTTCTCACACCTGTGCAACGGTCAAAATATTTACTACAGATCCTCTGAAATAGTTTCTGGTTAAGCCAACCTCCTGCACAGTCCTCCTGGTATTTGCGTGGGATTTGCTCCCATCTGTGGTAGAAACCATAGAGAGGTGACAGTTTTATGCCTTTACTCACTTTTTTATATGTGCATGTACTACAGTGTGTTACCACTAATTGGCCCTTGAGTCAAACGTGTACAGCAAATTACCAAATTACCTTTCACAATATTAACTTTACAAGGACTGGGGAAGGGACAGTGTTGGATCCTGTTGGCCTGTGTAGAGGTATTATACTAAATGAAGAATACGGGTTTGTAAATCTCAAATTACTATAAGGAAACAAAGATTTAAAAAATGTCCTATGTACAGAAATAGAAAGCAAGGCACCGAAATGCATATCTTTGGCCAAAATGAAAACTGGAAAAACTGATTATAAAACAGTTCATATCAATAAGTTAATTTAAATTATTACACCATCATGTGCTACATACTCGAGAACATGTGGTCATCCAAGGTAAATTCCATCATTTGTAATGTATTTTATGAACTTTTGCACATACTTTTAAAACAGTAGTTCGTCATGTTTTCAAATCAGTTATCAAGTCTGTAGTGGAAAACATCTTGTGTTGGATAACAACCTCAAACACTGCTGTCTTCTCTTTTAAATACAAATCCTTCAAAATTAGCAAATGAGGATGGTAAAAGGGGCCAAAATCCTAAAGTGTATACTTAACAGTCTTGATCCAATATTATTTGTGCCCCCATATTTTAAATATACCAGCTAATGTTCTAGACCAGTGAACACAATGACAAAAACTTTAATTGAAAGTTGTTAGTTTACTCTGCACATTTCACTCCAGGCAGTTTCTCCAACCATGGACAATAATTAGCCACTTTCACTCATGGGTTCACAGCATTTGACACTGAAGACAACGAGGAGAGGAGCAGTTCCACCTTTATAAGGATCACAACCCCAACAGCCCACTGTAAGTAGCAGCCATGCTGTGTGATTGTATCCACTTTTTAACAGTTGAAACCAGATCAGCTTAAACTGAAAGTTTTATAGTAAGTTACAACTTCAATTTACTCTGTGTTGATGTCGAGATTGAGAGCAAGTAGCTAGTACAAGTAACGTTAGCTACTAGCAAGCCTCAACTAACTAGCGTTAGCGTAGTTAACCAAGTAGTATGATGACCTAGCTTATTTCCTGCCAGCGTCTATTTCGGCATGCTGCTTCTGTGTGATCATCCTGGTATTTTGCCAACCAGTAAAATGAGAGCAGAGCTCATCAAGGTGCCCAGAAAGGTGCCCATCAGGACAGAAATCCAGGTGGTTAAAGATTTGGTGTTTGAATCAGGACTACATTTTTATAGTTTTATTTAGCTGAAAACTAAAAGTGCAATTGTTTTTTTTGGCCCAAGTTTTTTCCACAATGTAGTCACTGACCCCCCGCTAGCTAGGTCTCCCCCAATCAAAGGATGCTACCAAGCTAGGAGAATGAAAGCTAGTACGTGTTTCATGTGATGCACCACCACCAAGGCAAAGCCATTGGACAGCCTTTGGAGGAGAATACCAACTTCCAGATGTTAGCTAACAGGTGATCAAGAGGCTAGCATTCCACTAATGGAGAAAAACAGCAATGCTATCTATCATAAGACAGCAGGTCCGGTTATGCTTTTTAGGACACCTTTGTAGGACACCTTTTTATTTAGGAGAGCATTTATGGCCTAAAACGAAATAAAATTCAGTGTCAGTGACCATCACATTATGTTCTCTTTGACCGGCCCTTTCATGCTGGGTGAACAGGTTCATCCGTTGATTTGATTACAGCGAGCAAAAGTGCCAAGCCAAGTTTGTCAACATCTTTTTATTAGATGTCTGCACCTCCGAGGCTCGGTTTTCCCCTCAGGAGAGGTCAGTATGGATTTAAGAGCTAATTAAGATGACTTCTATTATTTGTTTCTGCATAAATGACTGGTCCCTTAGGTGTGCTGTAACAAAGCACAGCTTAAATGCTTTCATTTTTCACTCGCTCTTCCTCTGGCGAGGCCTCACGCTAAATAATGGACCTGCTTTGCGCAAGTCAAGCGGTGGGTTGAGAGTCAAAAGAGTATTTTCTTAATAGCTCCCTCACACATATCCTCATATGGAGAAGCATGAAGGCTACATGCAGATTTTCATGACTATTCCCTCTTCGGATCATGCAAAGGTGTGCAGAACGTGGCGAAGGCCATGCTTCATTTCAAAGTAATGACAGTCCCTGCAGATCTAAGCAAATGCCAGCTGCCGCACTGGCTGCTGTAAAAGATGGTAGCAATTAGACCTTGCTCTTAAAACAAGGTGAGTCAGGACCTCTTAATGGTGCGCTGTTCCTTAGCTCCCACACATGTGGCTGCTAACGTTTCCAGCGCCAGAAAATGCCAAGGCCTGCACATGAATATGTAGTTCCTCACTTTTTACATGATTTATACAGCCATTAATCCATGTTGAAATTCAAGAACTGCCTACAGTTCAATTTTGCTGTAATGGTATTATGTGCAGTGACTTTCTTTTATACAAAACAATGCTTAGAATTAATTACTCATTGCACTTCACACCAGTACTACAGACGAAAAGAGATTCTTTGATTATCCCAGATGTAGAATTCCTATATTTCTGTATGGAATTCTCAGACCTTGGGACTGATGAAATAAATAGCCAATGTTTAGACTACCGATTGTTTCTCAGTCCCTGAGATTTTAGCCTTGAGCGGAGCATGGACTGCTGGCTCCACACAGAGCTTTGAGTGATGCTCATATGCTTGGAAGAAGGTCAATGATAACATCATCGAGGTGGCCTTGAAAGCGCCATATGCTGAAAAATGCAGCTAATGTCTATTATTTTACTTTGTGATACATATTCTAGTGAGGGTTGACAGTTAATAAAGTTATAATAAAGTACAAAAATACCAATGAGCTGAATGCTGTCATTATTATTATGATTAATAATAATAATTATTTTTATTATTATTTGGTTTATAATATGGTTCATATAATTTGGTTTATATAAAAATTGTGCAAATTTCTATGTAATATATATTGTATTAACTGCATTGTTCATTGTAAATTATAAATGTGTTCTTCATTTATACATTTGCTAAATGAGTTACTGGAATATTAGATGCTAACCAGTAACAAGGCCTACCACAAACAGTTTAAATACATTTAAATACATTTATAGCTGACTAGTTGTGTACTAAGTGGCTGTTGAGTGTAAGTTAGAGTTTCAATTAAATCAATTAATTTCAGCATTCTAGACCCAGGGTTCTTCTCATAGCTCAGTATTTCTTGTTTACCTAACTAACTCTAATCCTGGTGGAAGTGATGACAACTGTGCTTTTGTCCCACTATTCATTCTTAACGTCTAATACATCTACATTAATCTATACATATATATATATATATATATATAGTATATTTCTTTTTTCCTTCTTTGGCAAGTGTTCAGTGTTTCACTTGATTAGCTGTTTTTCATAAATGTTACAATTTCATGTGCATGTGCACAAGGCTTAATCACAGCCTGTGTATCTAAACCTGAGATAACCAAGAAAGTTACTGATCACTGTTAAAGAAGTTCGCTACTACAGCTACAATGTTGTACAATATACAATACCTAAACATCCCTTTATCTTTAAGCTTTTTCTCCTTCAGACATGATTAACCTGCTTACTTTCTCTCGCTTAAACCTCTTGAACAACATAATGGTACATTAATAACCCAGAAGTTGTGGTGGAGACTGCAGGGCCCTAAGCAGCTGCTTATGTTGCTTTTTATGAACAGCTGGCACTGGGGGAAACTTTCAGACTGAGCATCGAGTCTGACCCAGAGACCAGTCCAAATTCCGCCCTGATATCAGGCTGTATCCCTTGTTTAAAAGCCAATCCCAATAGGGTAACCCTACTTTGGCCCTTTCCCCTTAGCAAGTCCCCTAAATAAAATGAAGTAAGGAGACAATTACCTGATTGATACACTCCATTAATGATAATTCAAGTTGTAAGCGCTGTAAGCACTTAAGTACATAACGTCCCGAATACATAAAAAAGAGAACCGCGCTTTCCTTCCCAGTGAAACAGCTAATTGTTTCATGGTGAAACCATTAAGTGTGTTTAAAGGGAGGTGATTACCATTTGCGTCATCAGAAAATACCTGCCCACCCTTTCATACTCTGTGCTGTTTTCATAATGTACTAGGTCAATCAAACCATATTTAACCACAACAGCTTGATAAATGTCCTTCCTCTGCATTAAAACCTGTATATGTTATTACAAGTCATGCGGTCATGCCTACAATTTGTTCAGATCCTCGTCCAGATCCTCCAGAGTTCTAGGTGGACTCTTCTCCTCAGCTCACTCAAGAGCATTTTCAGAAAATGCTTTCTTCTGGCATGCTATTCAAATAGTTTGTTAGAGAGTGTATTTCATTGTAGTTATTTAAGATTTAGTGATCCCAAATGCTCCCATCTTCAATATCTTCTTCAGGCACAGTCACTGGAAAATGTTTGCCACCCTAACCATTCTCACTGCGATAGTAATGTGTTTTCTTCCAGGCAAGTTTGCTACAGTTCGGGTTGTTTTAAATGTCTAAATGATAGGGAGGATAATGGATAAAGCCATTGCCTAATTTATGAGCATCAACACTTTTTGTCTCATTTCATACTGTCTCATTTCATTGGTGTATCGTTCACTATTTCCTATGTTTAAGGAATTTTGCATCAATATCTGCATCAATGTCATGTCAAATTTATACAAATATATACATTTATACAAACTCAGTCTATGAAACATCATCTGCAGGAGCATGAAGTTACTACCAACTTAAACATGCAAGGTGGTAATTTTTTGTCCTGTGAACTTGTTTGCTTAAGTCTAATCCAAACATCCAAATAAGTTTTTGTTTAGTCTACTTTTCAGTATGAACATGAATATTCTAGCAAGAACAAAAAATGTTCATAGTTGCATTATTATAATTAGACATGGTTGACTTCACAACTCACTGTGCATAAATGTCATTCCCCCGCGCTGCCACATCTTTCAGCTATAACTGTCCCAGACCTAGTGATCAGCAACCCCATCTTCAACACATTATTGATAATCCCTGCACTATAAGAAAACCCTGATTTTCTCCTAGTCTTTGCAAAGTATGGCAAAGTGGTGTTTTTCCTTTACTGCCATTCTAAGTTGTTGTTTCATTTTTGAGTATTCCTTGCTTTTTTCTTTTAGGCATTTTACCCGTGGTTGATGTTTTATGCACTTGTTTGCCAATTTCTTTGATTATTTTTTTGACTTTTCGCTACGAATGTCACCTTGGTTGGTTTTCTATTGGCTATTTCTAGACTTTGGACTGTTCAGTAAGGCTTTGCTTTCAAACTGAACCATACGCAGTCTTTAAGTTACAGTAAATTAGTGTTGTCATTCATCCTTTCAGGTTGAGATCTTTCAAACCCAACATCAAATTATCAAAACAGGATCATTTACCCTCTATCAGTTAGGGTCGTGAGTTTCTACTCTTCTACTCAGCAGAGAATGAAAATAAACTAGATGTTTGCCTAGCTGCTGATATATTAATCTGCAGACTATGGAACAGTAATTCTCCTGAGTTCAGTATTTTTATTCATATGGAGCACTGCATGTATCACCACTAGAATATGTGCACGCATTTGGTGCGGATCACTGAGCCCAGGAAGCCACCATGCGTCAAATGTAAAGGTCATCATCAGCTTGCTCTCTGGGAGATCTCTTGGAGTCGTTCCAGATCCCTTATTTGAATAAGCAATGCTGGGATTATAAGAGGCAACCTTCAGGGCTTTGGGGTGAGCTGCTTTGATAATGCTTCATCCCTAGACAGGGGAACATCATACATGCATTAGGGTGGAAACATTTACTTGCACATCCGGATTTCATGCACATCACTGCAGTTCTCATAAAACCTACTACTTCTGGCCAAGGGTCCTTAAAAATGAATGGAGTAAAAAGACTACAATAGTAGGTGCTTCTAATATCCAGAGACAATAATAATGTTTTGTCATTGGAGGTCAGTTAATATGACCTGAAGACTATTATCATGCAAACTAAGAGAAACCTGAAGAGCATGCAGTGCTCAGCAAGGCCATGTGGCTGAATAGAGTGACCTTCCTGCTCTTTCTGTGAGCGTGCATGTGAATGTGTATGTGTTCGTTCTGAGTTTAAAATGGCTGCCATGCTGAGCATCATTAGTCCAGGACTGCTAGCTCGTGCCTGTAACTGTGGAGACCAAGAAGTGAGCTAGGTCACAAAAAGTCATGGCTTTCTAACCTTACTCTGAAAAAAAACAAGGGCCTCAGCTTTGCCCTCGCAGACAGAGCGTGTGCACGTGCCCAGTATAGATTAAGCCCCGAGCTGTCACAGCTAATTGAAAGTAATAGAGCCTGCAGTTATTGGATTAGTGTGTCAGACATTGATACTTTAGGGGTGGAAACAGTTGGTCCGGAGATTGAATGATATTAGAATTGGCAGCGGCTGTTTCCAAAAGAGGACTGTGAAAAGGTTTGCGGGGTATATTAGTTTATGAGGTGCTCAAATCCTTTTTATTATAGTGTTGGTATTTAGAGCTGCAAGCAGAAGTGAAGGTAGACCACAAGGAGAGTAAATCCCATTTATTTCAGTCTACATAAATGACCTAGTTCTCAGCTGAATGCTTAGTGTTTGCATTTACAGTGTTAATGGATTATGCATGTATTTATTAATGCAGAAATGTATGAATTTCTAGAAAAATCTGTGGATTTATTGCACATTTTTAATGTAAATTTAATATATTGTAACACAGCCACCAAATCATTTTATGTCTAAATAGCAAAGGAAATTTGTGCCGGGCCTTTTAATCAAGAAAAAAAAGGTAGGTCTAAATTTAAAGTGCTAAATTTGAAGCAAAATATTTAACCCGCCGTCTTTTCCTTTCCCTGACTTTCAGTCATTTAGTAACTGAATAAAATTGTTTATGCTGGCACCATTTGCAAGTCCCATAATAGGCCTGTGTCGTCCATTGTGTTAAATTTTGAATTCAGCAGATACGCATCTCTGCAGCTGAAATAGCCAGATGGTTCATTTAGTGCATTTGGTCACATGTTTGGTCAAAGGTAGTCAACTAAAAGTGTATGTCCAAAAACATCAGAAAGCATCCAGAATGAGATCTTTTCATTGCTGAGTTTTTGCTGAGATCTTGTTTTTTGTGGGGGGTTTTTTTGGTTTTTTTTGAGTAGAGAGTTCAGTGCACCTGTGGAAATAGGCATGCATTACTGCAGGAACGTTTGTTTATTTATTTATTTGCAGTTCTACCATTATCAACCAGTAAATGTGTGAATATAGCTCATCAAGCAATCTAAATAATATAGGAGATCTTTCTTTTCTCAAGAGCCTGGAATGCAGGAATGGATGTGTATTAACAAAGGAAATAAAGCTGATCAGACAAAGCATGAAATATCTTGGGTTCATACTGTCTGCAGTGAAATGTAAGTAAATGAAAGTAAATGTAAGAAACATTGCACTGTTTTGTATGACTTGTATGGATCTTGGTACAGTGAAATGACTCTTTAGGTTGATGGAGAATGTGTTGCATATGGTTCGACATAGAACCTATTTGAAAATGGTTCTATGTAGCACTAAAAAAGAGTTCTTGTGTTGGTACAAGCTTAGTATTGTAACAATAGCAGAACTCTTTTTAGTGCTCTCCATTCAACTGAAAAATCATTACATTATGCAAAGAGCCATTTGAGTTTGCAAATAGTTCTATATAGAAACAGAACCATTATCTTCACCCGAGAACCTTCTTTTAGTAAGAGAACACTGTACCTTCCAAACACGTGAACAGAATATGTTACCATGGAGACTGGGTGGGCAGACCCTGCTGCATTGTGACGTGCCATTGGCTATAAGATGTTGTGTGCATTCAAACCCAGTTCAGGTTATACACACGCTTTAGAAACAGTTAAAATTGTTTAACTAACAAAAACAATTGCATAGATTTCAAAGCCTGAGCTGTAATGCTGTTCCATCCTGGTTTTTACTCTCAGAACGTTCTAGTGTGTTTTGGCCCATATCCAGCCCTAGGTTAGGGGTATAGCTAAGTGTATGTGGGGCAACGTTGTGAACAGATAACAGACAGAGTCATTTGAATTTGGTCTTTGCACTATATTACAATGATAAACGATGGCCCTTTTTGTTCAGACGACATTGCTTGAGGAAATGTTCAATGACGCCCAAGGGAGTGGTGAGTAATCCATCACAGGGCAGTGCAGAGGCCAGCGTGTTTCCACCCATTTTGCAATAAACCTTGCCCCGTCCACTCCAATTACCCAGTTCATACTTTCATACTGTCTGATCATAGGCCACAAGAGTACTAGCTACTCCCAGTGCATGAGATGGGCTGCCACTAATGAATATTAGCACAGGAGCCCTGACACTGCAAGCCTATCCTAGACCAGGAGGCGGAGCTTGTCAGAATATGGGTGGGAAAAAATTAACTCCGGTCGGCCAGCTAGTAGTGATACAGAAAGCCAAAGGCCCCCTTGGGAGCAGACCAAGCAGGCGCCTGATATGAAAACAGAGCAGGAGAGGGGATCAAGGTTTGTTTTCTCCCCTGCGTGTTCAAGGGAGAGGGACAAGGGGGGTGGGGCCATTATTTATTCTGCCCGAGCGGGAGGAAATATCAGCGTCCTTGGGCAGCAGGATCTCCTTCTCTGCAATTGACAGATCTCATTATGAGATAAAAGTGACAAAGATAGCTCAGGATGCTTCAGAGAAATGTAAAACCATTAGCGGGTCATTGTCATAGTTATAATGTGTCCTTTTAAGCAGCTTAGTGAACTGGTGGTGAAGTGCGATATAGGGATTAACCTATGAGGGAGTTTTGCTGAGCGGGGTTGAGCTGCCATTGATGTTGCTTTTTTCAGGGCTCCGCAGAGGAGTGACAGAGCTCCAGAGAGGACCAGAGAGAGCTGGGTTTTGGGGGGTGACGTTTGGGAGGGGGCCACGGAAACAGAAATCGGGAGCTATATGCAATGAGGCCCTTCAACTGGATGCCTTTGGAAGGCAGACAACTGGGCCTAATTGATGTGGGCAATATGGTCCACAGAGTTCATCTCATTCTCTGAGGCCAAGGACAATTAGTCATGAGGAAATGATCGGCATGCAAAACCCACTTTTAGAGGCCTGCTACACAACCTGAGCATGACTGGGCCCAACAGGATATCAGGTTTCAGGCCATGTGCATTTAATGAGATCAGGTTTGTATTCTAATAAGTGATGTTTCAAGTAGTAGATTTGTTTGTATTTGAAGGAATATGCCTTTTAGAAATTCCATGCAATCTTACTCCTCTTCTCCTGCGCTTCTCTAATTCTCTCCAATGTGGTCTAGTAAACTTTACTTAGGCAACATAGCTGTAGCACATTTGATTGTTCATTTATAATTTTTAAGTTGCATTGAAATGGGAAATTTGTTAGATGACAAAACCTGTCATAGACAATAATGGGCAACATTCACCAGAAAATGCACAGTCCCTCCTCCTCCTCCTCCTTCAGGTCTTACCAGTTTAGAAGAGACATTGCAAGTTAAGCATGAAACTTCATCACTTTACTCACCAAGAGTGTCTCCAGCAGTGGAAAAAAAAGTGCTGATGTTAGCTCTTGTCTTTCTTCTAATTATATCACTTCTTTTGTTTGCTGCCTAATGTACAGTTGTTATAATAGTCGCTTCCAGAGAACTTCAGCAATCACTGCCTTTACTCTTCTTTTCATTGGCTACCTGTCCTTAAATGATCTAACTTCAACATGACTGACAAGAGATTACAAAACACCACTGTGACAGTGATACTTCCTTATCGTATCATGTTGGGACTGATGGCTCGATGCTACAGCGACTCACTAATGTCGCTTGAGGTACAACATGGCATTACGAGACAGCATAGATATCTCTACAAAACAACACATAAGCATCTTTGACACACTGCCAGAACTGTTATTTCTTCACATTCTGTTCATTTTGGTATGTAATTTTGAAACTACATTTACAACTTACTTTCTTTTTCCAGTAAACAAAATAAAAAGAAAGCTCGCAAAGCCAAATTAATCTTCATTGTGGAAACTTTTTTACCTGGTCAGTACATCAGATAAAAAGCACAGTGGAAACATATACTGTACAGCTTGCAATAGCATTTTGATATATATACCAGAAAGATTGGAACACTATCTCTTCAGTGACAATGTGGATGCAGCCGTTTCTCAGCAGCTACTAGCCAGTCTCAGAGTACCACCGTACACCAGAGAAGTCTGCACCGGCTACGGCTCATATGACTGTTCATTTCATGTCAGTCAACTAAAACTCCTATTAAGAAAGCAAAGCACTGTAATAATAATCCATATCTGTTAGCATGTGTAAGCAGGTTTGGGTCAGCTTCAGGTTTCAAACTTTTTCAACACTTTGTGCAGGCCTCTACACTCAGTCTAGATGTGGGATAGGAGATCTTTAGTGGCATAGTTACACCTTTCTTTGGGATCAGCATAATGCATCACATTATAAAGGACAAGAATGGAAGCAGTTCAGGTTTAAGTGTATTATAACACCGGTGTCAGTGGTGTCTAATTTCATAATAGGTCAAGGTAATCCTGTCATTTCAACTAACTCCCGTAGATTAGTCTCAATATGGAGGCTCATTTCAGCAACCACCTTTGCCTACTTATTCATTACCAGCCTTGTTGCCTGTGCATACACACTTCTGAATGCTAGAAGCAAAGATACAGTCCTTTGTAATGTCTTTGAAATTGCACTGAGAGGCAGAGAGGCCTACATATGGCAAGACAAGTAACTGAACAGAACATAAGAAGGCTTTTATGAACAGAGAGCACATCAAAATGACTCCCAATTGTTTCATTAGTATATATGTTTTGGCACAGGCAGTTAACGGTAACAAACACTGTAGTAAATAGCAGGAGTGTATTACCGTTCCTGTTTGGAGTGTCTGCTTTGCAGCAGCAAGTTATTACCCAACCCTATCAATCATCCTATTAACTCTGGGCATGCCTTTGACATCACATTAGTGAACGTAACTCATTATCTGGGGGGAAATTAGAGTGGTGAGGATTCAGCCATGCGCTATGCCTCTCTGCCCCCGCAGTAGCTGCAGAACACAGAGTTGTTTGATTGCTATAGCTGCTAGAATTGATGTTGATTAAGTAATGACAGATACTCTATCTGCGGTTGCACTCAAAACTAATTTATCATTAGTGGCAGCATCGCAGGTCGGTAATCTTACACAGCCGAGTGAGGCTCCCGGAAAGCTGTGACTTTTTCACACGTTCAACGCGAGTAGCATCCAAAATATCAAACTTCACAGATACGCGGGCCAAATCGCACAATAGCGAAATTAGCGAACGCCCAAGCATACTGTTGAGTTGTGAAGAAAATTGTGAACTTGTTTAGGAGAAATATCCCTGGTTGAGGGGGAGAGATGGAGAAGAGCTCCTGCTAGCTAAATCTGTTTCTCAAGCTGCCGCAGAGAATGGAGAATCTAATCAGAAGCGAGCTAGCATGCTAGTCTAGCCTGACTCATAAAGCTATTTCACTGTGTCATTCAAAAAAAGCCCTTTGGTCACAGGCTAAATGAGTGAGCGCTCATCATTCTGCCTGAGCAGACAGATCATATCCAAAGCCCTTTTGATTGCATTCATACGACCATGACCTTGCAATGGTGCAATAATAATCAATACAGTGGTCATTAGCATCCAAGTAATTGCCACAGAAATAATTATCTAACAGCCTCCCAGTCTTCTCCCCCATTTGTTTGGCAAGCAGATGGAGGAACCTAAAGAGCTCGTAGGGGAAGATGGATTCGATAAATTAAAACCCAAGATGCAAATTTAGATTTCTGTAATTACACTAGCTGATCATAACGATCTTTTTTCCCCCAGAGCAGACGCCTTGCTGCCTCATCTTTGCTAGTGTTTTTGTCCTCAAGAAATGACTATGAACACATGTTCGCTGGGAGTGGTGCGACATTTTGTTCATCATCCTCAAGGGTGACCTTCTCAGCCAAGGGCTGCGAAGAACAAAACTCATATTTGTTTTAATGGAGAAATGGAGGTCATTTGCACGCAGTCATTGTAAATACAGCACTGAGGAAAAACTAAATAAGCACCCTCCGTTTATTTAATTTACAGTCAAAACAGAGATTGAGTACACGTTTTTTGAGCAGATTAGATATAAAATAATCTGCTTGCATACGGAAGATGAGAGTCAAAGGAAAATAGGTGGACCAAACCTGGAGTTCAAAAAGATGTAGAGAAAATGGAGCTATAACAAGCATGCAAGACCTGGTAGCAGGGCACAGGAAGGTGTTTAAATTGGGGCAGCATGTACAGTATGTAACGTGAACAATGATGCAAAATCATAAACCCTTTTTATCATTAAATGTTTTAAATTTACATTAAACATAGAGTGCCATAATTTGGCAAGGCATGAAAATATATATATGTAATTGGCACATCAGACTATAGACTACTAGTATAGACTACTTCTACTGCTCTCTTACAAACAAGCTTCAGACATACATATACATATTTACTTGAGGGAGGACCAATCAGATTGTTCAAATACGGCACAGTTACCAATTGCGTCATGTGGTGAGATTTAACCCTGTAAGGCACAGTGAGTGGGAGTTATAATGGTTGATAAGAACATCATTACATTGCATTTCATTTTTTTACATCTATAAACAACACTGTCTGTAAAATAATGGGCTCCTGGAGGCCGACAGTTGTGGAAAGAAGCGATTTGAGAATGCATGGTTTGAAAACACACGGCTGCTGTTTTGAAAATATATGAATAAAACATACAAATGAGCTTCACTCTTAAACAAACATACATGGGTCTTTACTGTGCTCAAATGTGTACCCTCAGCACCCCTTGCTTCTTGCTATCCTGCCTGGTAGACCCCAAAATGGTCACCATCAAGGCTTATAGCTTTCAATTCTGAGAGAAAAGAGAAACTTCAAACTTCAAATATCTCACTCTCGCTTCAAATCTGAAAACATCCACAGACGTTGCTGTCTATCCTTCCACTGTGAGAAGAGAACTCAACACAGTCAGTCCAAATTGAGGCTCAAGGAGCCATTACTGAGAAGAGTTAATAGACAAAAAGAGTCCAGAGTCCAGACCTCAACATCACTGTATGTGTTTAGAACACCCGAATGTTGGAAGTGTGAAAAAATGTCCCAGAAATACAGGAAAGCAAATCTCCTGAAAAGAATAGAAGCTGTTATAAAGGCAAAGGATGGACACACTAAACACTAGAGTGAAGCTTGTGAGCAATTCTCTGTTAAATATACTGTAGGTTTTTGAAAAACAAATAAATAAGAACTTTCATTTTAAGAATATCAGGTGGTTTCTGACTTTCAGCATAGCCAGATTACAGCAAAGCAATATATTGCTGCATTCAGCATAGCTAGATTACAGCAAAGCAATATACATTTCCCATTTATTTTCATATAAAAATCAAATTCACACAGCTATTCCAAAACATAATTGTATGCTTGACTAAATGAGGCTATCTAGTTATTAGAGATCATGAGACTGTGATTATAATTATAACACGCTCTTAATTGCATTGAGAATTTTCGGTTTGTCTAGCTATATTATCTCCCACATACAAAAAGAGGGTGAGATTTGATTATGTTAATGGGATATCCTCTCATATATGGTAATGGAGGCAGGTTCAAAGTCATTGATGCCATGAAAAATATCCATTTAGACCTTTTAGTCAAATGTAGGATGGGAAATGTGCACATTGTTTAATGCCATTGATCAAGCTCTAGTGAGTTCTTGGGCCTTTTCCCATTACAGCCTCTTATTCATGGATTCTTGGGTAATGATGCCCATAGACCAATTACTGCTGGCCTGATGTGTTTTATTTAAAGCAGAAACAATACATTGACGAAGGGAACAAAATAATGCATTGAGGCCCAGAGAGCATGCTGAATGGAGGTGATGAAATGGACTGTGCATTAGCCTGTGATGTGCTATTTCATCAAAACACTGAAAACAAGGGGCCGAGTCGCTGATGCCATTCTTATTTCTCCCTATTTTCACTTTCTGTCTGTCTCTCACACACACTCGAAATAGGACAACAGGAGAGTGCATGGAGTGTGCACACGCAGCCGAGTGCTTTGAGATGTATTCTCCGCTACAAATCTGCAACAGCTGGAGTGGCGCTGAATGCATGTAAACTTTGTATATATAATTTGGTGACAAGCAGGCTTAATAATGCTCCAGTCTGGCTGAGTGGAGGAGAGGATGGGGAGAGGCATATGGGCTCTAACAGTCAAATGAGCAGGCTAGGCCAACCCTGCCGATGAGCATTAGCATGCAGGCTAGCAGAAGCAATCTCCGGCTTGCTCCTGCTGAGTGAGTTGGTCTGCTGTGGCTGCCAGCAGGGAGGTGGGCAGCGTCACAAACAATGCAGTTCCCGAGGCCCTATGTTCCACTCTTTATAAAGATACATCATGTGACAATATAGTATATTAAGGAGAAACATGAAAAGGTTCCCAAAGTCCTGGTTAATGTCAATTTTACATACAAATTGATACATTAAAGGCGCCATACAATTGAAAACTGTATTTAGATCGGCATAGTTGAATAAGGAGAGTTCAATACATTGAACTGACATACTGTGCACACTCTTATTTCCTCCTTCAAACAAAAATCCCGTATTTGCAAAAGAGGGTGGCAAAACAAATTTTACATACACCAGTTCTATGTTCTAGCCGGAGCAACAGCAATGAAAATAAAAGTATAGAGAAACGTACTGTTCCAGTCAGTGAAGGAGACATCATCACTTTTCATACCCTTCCCAAGAAATTGTCTGTGGGTTATGTTGATGTTCCTCTTTATACTGAAAGCTGAAGTTGGCTTCCTATTCACCAGCTTCTTAATCAAACGTTCCGTTACAGCTTAAATGCTACAACTTGCACAGGTACCTGAATGTAACTGAAGCACCATTTAAGGTGGAACAGATTTTTAGCTCCTACATCTACAACAAGATCATGGGCAACTTTAATTCAAAGATGAAAGTTTGCTCTGCACATTTCACTCCAGATGGTTTCTCAAACAATGGATAATATTGAGCAATTTTATTTAGCGATTGACACTGATGATTAAATGAGAGGCAGTTTCAACTAGATATTGTGTAAAAGGAAATAGTTGACAAAGACTTGTTTAAAATATTATTGAAATAGAGGGTAAATGTTCTCCATCACTGTTAGCATGATCATTAGTATGCTCTCAGCAAGGGAGCCCTGGAGCCACACAACCTGTCTCTGTCTTCCAAAGAGTTAAATTCAGGAGTTGCATTCAGCACATATGGACCACAATTGGCCTGTGCACATAATTAGACGATATGACAGCGGACGTTTTGCTGACTACCCTGGCCCTCTGGCATGTGCTCTGCTAACTTTTTCAAAGTAGACTCGCTGCCGCAGTCTGGTTGTGTATGCGAGTGTCCTCAGCCTCAGACCAGTGTGAGGCTGATTGCTGGCGTAGGAGCTGTGTGCGTTGGAGAGAGCTCTGAGTCACAGGTCCAGCTGGTCCTGTCTCCACTCACATCTGCATAGAGAGAGAGATGCAGCTCCAAGGCACACACAAGAGCTGTTTGTTTACTGAGCAGCCGGCTGATATATAGTTTCTTAAAGGGCAGTGACTATGGGACAAGGAGGTCTAAGCTGCTTGTGTTTGTTCACCTTGAATTCTTTTTGAACATCAGTGACCGGTTTCTTAGACCCTGATTACACTGCAAAATATTACATATTGGCATGTGAACGGAACTTAAATGTAGTCAGTATACCTAATATTTCTTGTTATGAGATGTTCTAGATTTTAAAAGTAATTTTACCCAAAGAAAGTGTTTTGAAACAAGCAAAACCATCTCACTCACTCTCTCCTAAACCACTTTATCCTTCTGAGTCATGGGGGATGCTGGAGCCAATCCCAGCACTCACTGGGCAGAAAGCAGGAAACACCCTGGACAGGCCGCCAATCCATCGCAGGCCAGACACATAGACATACATATTCACACGCAGGGGGTCAATTAAGCATCTCCAATTTGCCTGACTGCATGTCTCTGGCCTGTGGATGAAAACCACAGCACCTTAGTAACTCACACAGATACAGGGAGAACATGCAAACTCCACACAGAAAGGACCCTGGACGCCCCAGCCAGGAATCAAACCCAGGCCCTGCTTGCTATGAGGTGACAGCTATACACACCATGCCACAGCAAAACTATCTGCTAAATAGAAAAAAGGGAATTTAATTGTTAAAATGACTTAAAACAAATATATGTCTTGCATATGTCGAACTATAATTATTACATATATGTTGAGTAGATTCCGAAAAGGGTTCTATGTAATGATTCCAAAGAAGGGCCACTTTTCAGTGGATAGTTTTTTTAAGGAAACCACCTTTTAAATTAACTGCGTGATTATGAAGGATCTTTTAATAGTTTAAAGAACACAATGTGAAGGTTCTACAAGAAATAATGGGTCTTCCTAAAACCATACATCCCAACGTAAAGACTTATATGTCAAACAATTGATGGTCATGAATTCCATGATTATCATCCACACAATAAGATGGAAGTATTCCTGCTAAACAAGACCTGCAGATTTAGCAAGTACCGTTTTTGTTATTATCCGAAGGACCAAGTTATGGTACTACTTAGAGACAGAGTAATGTTTGCCTCTATGTTTATCTGTTACTAAGTCAAGCCTCCTTGGAAACAAGTGACCTGCTCGACATACAAACAACATGCGGCCTTGCACCAGGGCCGTTCCTGTGACAAAGTGCTGCTTTCCTGCACTCCAAAAAGACATGTTTCATCTAGACGTTACCCAAACCAAAAATCAACCTGGAACAGGGTTATTGAGTTCTGCAAAATCTGGCCAAATGTGACCTTCTCAAAGCAGCTGAGTCTCTGAGATGAATGTTCATATCAGAGATGGGCCAAATCAGGAAGAAGTGGCAATGTGTATGTGCATGTTTGCCCTCTTTTCTTTGTCTCTGTGTTGTCGTGATACATTCTAGTTCCTCCCCAGGAACACATGGCAAGGTATTTACCGAGCCATCTGCTCTGAACTGCCACGCTAACTCTATCTGCTGCTCAGTTGCTAAGCAATGAATGCTTTTTAAAATGGGTGAGTCAGTGGTATTACTCACCTGTGAAAGTTAAGGTCCCTTTGTTTTTCTTCATCTGTTCGGGCATGATGTTGAAGGTTAGTTTTAGATACCACAGCACATAAATGCATTCTGGGACACTGTAGCCTTTGTCGTTTTTTTGGTTTTGGTCTACACAGAATCTAAAACAAGAACTTTGGAGGCACCCTGGAATAATCCAGTCCTTCCATCATGGAGGTCTTGTATTACTATTTAACCATACAGTGATCTCATATTGGTGTGTACCTCTAAAAGTCTAAAATTGCCTTTGTTGTTTTGCTTTGTTATTTAAATGCAATCACAGAGTTAATTACAAAGGTTATGAAGTGAATTACATTTACATTCAAATACTCAAATTAACTTTTTTATTAGCCCTTAGTATTCAATTATTGATACTGGTGTGAGTCCTGATTGGCTATATTATACTGTGCTTCATTCAAGCAGTCCAACACTACTTACACAATGAAACACTTCTTACAACTTTAATGTGAATGGGCGGAGCTAAGCTGCTGTAGGCCCAACAGACAGATATGTATGCACTCATCATCATAAGAATAGTTGCACCCAGAAGGAAGTGTCGGATTGCAATGACATTGGGATGGATAGAGGTTACCAGGAACAATAAATTATGACAATTTAGACCTGCATCATGCAGCTGTCTGCCTCATGGACTCATGGAAGGCATCAGTGCTTGTTGAATGTCCGCAATCATGGATGTTGGATCAGTCAGATACAGCGATAAGGCCTGTCCTTAATGTGAAACTTGAATCATTCGCATGTCTCACAATGTCAAACCTATCTACCAAGTGGGTAGTGTGCTTTTCAACACCATGTCTTGGGTACCCCTGATCAAATGACATGTTTTGTTAATTTTCTAAGTAAAAATAAGTTTAAACATCCTCTAAAGAAAATACACGTACACATTATGATGCACAGTTACTGTTTATTTGCTGCAAAAAAATAATGTGGCTTGTGGAAAAGTTATGGCACATTTTCTATTCAAATTTATGTTTCAAATGAGTCAGCAAATCAGCAATTAAATAGAAATTGGGCCCTAAAATAGCTTTATTTCTGTGTGAGGAAATTGTGTTAATTTATTTTCACTGAGAAAATCTACAAAACATTTCATTTCACAGAGGGTCAGATTTAAATTTTGGTTTACAACTACATGGACCATATGGACACTGGAGTGAATGATTCATTTTAAACTTTAGAAATACACTAAAATATTTTTTTATCAAAGCAAGACTGTACACACAATGATAACTTCTCTTAAAATTGAAATCAATAATTAGTCACCAATAAAATATATATTATGTAAAATTAATACACAATTAAACAGTGCTTTGATTTTCCCTTGCAATAACTGCAGCTTAAATCTAATTAACTAATTCTCTTAGAATTCCCTATTTAAATTAATTTGATTTAAATCTTTAAAAAAATAACATGGTGCAATCACCAAATTGTGCGGTTTTGCTCAAATAGATGGGCAAATAGTCCGGCAAGACCTAAGGCAAGTAAAATAGGAGTCAAATATGAAATTTTGAAAAGTAAAGGTCTACATCATAAACCAGGTCAGCAGTGAATTCCAAAGCCTTATTAAATGTCACTGTTCATTTACCTTCATCTGGCAGACAGACACATTAAACGCAAACTGCAAGCAGCTCTCTAGAATATATTACTATGTGTATGACTGTGACAAAAGACCCTGGATTCATGTCAAATAGCCCTGGAAAAATACATGTTAAAGATGATATACAGAATCTATAAGAGTTTTTTTTTTTTTTTGAAGCCACGCATATGAATTTTAATATGTCACATGCTAAGCGGTGCCCTAGCTCATTAAAAAAACGAGCATATGAAACATTTACAGTCCAGTGTACCCAATTAAGGAAAAACCGGTGGGTATTTTTATGAGATTACAGTTCAGTGATGCTGTCCAGAGCAGTGACGAGCTCTAGAATATATGGCTTTGAGCTGGGTCACGACCCCAGGACAGGAGCTTTGTCATTTTCAGCTGGGCCTGTCCCTGCACAGGTGACACAAATAAGAGGTCAGCGCGGGGGCACTGCGTTTGGTCATAAATCACCAGGAGGAACATGGGACATGGTGTCCTTTGCTCCTGGCCTGTCCTCTCTGGGCCTTGTCCTAGATACGGAGAGAGGCTATGAAATCATATCAACCCAGGAAGTGTCCTACTGTCACATTAAAAGCAATTAGGAAATAGAGGAAAGGTCAAGAAGAAGTTTGAAGGGGGAAAGAGAAACTTTGCACCTTACCATGCCTGGACATTTTAAATGGTATGTGACCAAACCTTAGTATGCAAACCTTAGTTAAACAATACCTGAATCAGTTTTTAACCTTGTTAGCTCATTTTAGTTCAGACAGTCCAGTGCTGCTTTGTACACAGAAATATATGACAATGTTGAAGGAAAATGTGTTGTGATTTCTGACTTGTGTTGACTTTAAAGTAAATTTTTTTGTGTTTTTACATTATGGCCGTTTTCACACTAGACCTTTTTTCACTGACCCAGGACCGCTTCCTCTGCAAGTTCGGGACATTTAGTCAATTGTAAAAACAATTTTTGGAGCCCAGGAGCAGTCCAGAGAACCAATTTCTATCTCGGGGTTCACTTCCAACGAACTGTGGTGTGGTCTGCAGCGTGTGTAGAAGCTGTTTGCTCCTGGTGCCTTGTGTGGGGTTATGTGATTGGTTCATTTGTAACATGACAGCTTTGACTTATCACGTTACTTCCCTTTTCAACTTTCCTGATGGCGGGACTGTTGTAGACAAACAGTGCTGTTCTTTGCTCCTTGTGTTTTTATGTCCAGTTAAAATAATAAAGAGCAGCAAACGGATAAGCTGGAGCCTACCATTCTGCATTCAGAAAAGTGAGGTATGGATTGCACAATCGATTCACAGTTCGATTTTTTTGCATGTGAAAAGAAACCCGTGATAATGAGCCCCTTCCCAAAGTGAGCCCAGAATTGGCCAGGGGTGTGGGCATCTTCCTGGCCTTTACATTATGTGGACCAACTACTGTCTGACCTTGAAGCTACATACCCAAAACCTGTAGCTTTAATCTGAAGATTTTTTGGTAGTCTTCAGGTTTAGTACCTATAGTACCTATAGTTTAGTACCTATAGTACCTATGCTGTATAAATATATAAGAATAAAGGTGCTTTAAGATAAAGGGGGCAAAATGAGTTTTCTGGAACAATGACATAACGGGTTGCCTTTTGGGCTCCCTAAAGAACTTCTTAATAGAATATTTTTTTTAGAAGAACCATTTTTTCTAAATTTGTAACAGGTGTAAGAACCTTTCTAAAATAAACTTTGGGTAAAAATGACAAACCTTTTTACCTTGTTAGTTCCTTTCTCTGGTCATATTAAACACAGTCGATCTTATCATATTATTTAACAACAAAATTGTTGTACCATGATCTTACTTCAACTGACTTTTGTCTGCATTTATTTGCATTTCATCTGTGTTTTACATAATTTAACTAATTTTTAAGAATGTGTGGGCATATATATATCATAATACGTTTCCAAATGTTTGTAGAAACATGTTCATCCAGTGTTTCTTCTGAAATCAAGGGTATTAACAGGACATTTTCTCCTCCTTTGCTGTGGTAACAGCCTCTACTTTTCTATGAAGGCTTTACATTAGATGTTGGAACACTGGTGATTTGATTGACTGCAGCCACAAGAGCATTAATGAGATCAGTTACTGATGTTGGATGCTTTGTTCTGCAAATACATTTCATCTCAGGTTTTGGATGAATGCTCCATAGTCCAGTACTGGGAGGCTTTACACCCCACTCTGTACCAGCCAGTGTTTGGTATTGCACTTGTTTGAACTTTGCCTCATGTACAGCTTCTTCAGAGTGTCTTTTAGACACCTATGTCAGCAGTGGGTGCTCTTTAAAGTAGCTAATTTCACTAATAAGAGGATGTCTCTAGATACATTTGGACATACAGCACAGATACCAATTTGACAGCATGTCTTATAATATTCGTACGGCATTCCAGTCTTGACCTTAGGCATGTATATCTACATGTACATCTACTTCAATGGTAACAAACCAGAAGTAGCATGCTAGGCAAGCCATCCCTCTCCAACCCACCTTTCAGAACCTGAACATGCTTTCAACTCCGAGCAGAAAGCAAACTTAAATAATACACTCTCACAAGCACAAAAGACCATCTTCATTTCCCCCACAGAATACATTAGCTCTAAGTGGCACCATGGTTATTGCATGGGTCTGAATCTGCAGCGGACACCTGGGATTCTCCAAACTGTTTGATCTGGCCCTTTCAAGCACTGCGATCATCCTGCTAAATTGCACCTAATGGACGGTGCCTGCCACTCGGAAGCCGAGACAAGGGGAGAGGGGGGGACAATTTAGTGCGCGTACACACCTGTCCTTTGTAGTTCAGAGACCACATTGTGAGCACCGGCAACATTAGCCTCGATTCGCAAACAGCACTCTCCGGAGCTACAGAGCGCAGACTCCATTTAGGGACCTTGAATAGCCGTGGGATGCTATTAGCCTTGGTACCTGGGTATGCTTGCCGGCTCCCCGTCAGAACAATGTGGAGCGAAGGAGGCAGGATATGAGAGAGAGAGAGAGAGAGAGAGAGTGAAAGAGAGAGGGAGAGAGATGCATCCCTGCACCTGTCCCTTCAATGGCATCCCCACATGTGCAGGCTGAAGTGATATATGGGAGCTAGTTAGCCACACACAATAGGCCTAGCTAGCTCATGAATAATATGCCAGTTCGACTCCGAGGAAAACATGAGCTTTCCTGAAAAACACAGCTCAAGTACTTTCCCATTGTTGATAAAGAACTTCCTATTGTTCTGTGATTGACCAAGTAGTTCTATTATGAGAAGATTTACTCAAATGCTTTTCAGTGGAGAACATCGCGATCCTTCGCCATTCGCAGCTGCTGTTTTGTCACTCTCTTTTTGTAATGCTAAGTCAGATGCTAAGTCCAAGACAATGCAACTTTCAATCTCTTACGCGCCATTCCCTGCGAGAATTGCAGGAGAGAGGTACGTGCCTTGGTATTTCAGGTAATGGAAAACTCCTTTCACTGAGTACAAGCTTTATGGGGGTAGCATCTGACGTGCTAGCAACGTGCTAGTCTAAGATAATGCCTGGAGAGCGCCATATGCACCTCTTGCTCAACATTTCTTTGTTTCAGTGCTACATGGATGCACTCATCAGGAAAGGACGCATGGATGGGGACCACAGTCCAGTCACAAGCAGCTACTGCTAGTCTCAAATTGCAGGGCACTCATGGTGTAGTTGGAGTTAGAGAGAGAATGTTATTTTGCAAGCGCACCAGGAGATTTTTTGTTTTTGTAGGGAAGACAATTACAATTCCGCTGCTGCCAATGCATCTACTGAGCAGGTGGCTTGAGTGGGATACAGAACATATTATCTCTCTCTCTCTCTTTTTCTCTCTCTCTCTCTTTCTCTCTCTCTCCCCACCCCCAATTCACACTGCTGTCCGTGCTAAATGTTTGCTTTTAGCATGTCATCTCAAAAGGTATTTCCACAAAAGGATTCTCATAGACTTTTATCAAAGTATGAAAACACAAAACTAGGAAAACTGCCACACACAAACAACTTATTCTTCACTGTGTGTGGCGGATGAAGTAGCGAGCTGTTTTAAGTGTCCAGTTGTCCTGGAGTGTTTGCTCATAATGATGAAACTGCCTGAATTATTAATGGGGATGACCAGGTTATCTGACAAGGATCTGGTAAGATGTCAGTCACTGTAAAAAGTGAGTGTAACTTGCAGTCGTCACAGACGCACACACACAGGAAACAGGAGCTTAGTAGGTCAGACCTCTGAATTAGATATGACAAGAACTATTGTTTCAGCCATACAGATAGGATGACCAAGCAGTAACCATAACATTTGTGTATACCTGCAAAGATATGATGCCACTTTTTGCTCCCATTTGATGTTATTAAAGAGGAATTCTCGATATATCTGTATAACTCAATTGTTAAAAAGTCACTGAATGTTTTGATGTGAAAAGGTTGAGTGATAAGGTAAAGAGACATAGCAGAGTTTGCGATGCTTTCCTTGCAACTATAGGGATTTTATTACCTATCCAAAATGACTACCTCACAGAAAACGTTTTTTGATTTGAAGTAAGTAACCTAGTTTCCCTAAACCTTTAAGTTCACTGATCTTCTAATATAAATCGTGACTTAAAACAGTATATGATTTTTTACAGTGCAGTGGCCTCACATGTCCTCTGAATTTTTAGATTGTGAAGTCTTGGCAATGAAGGAGTTGGAGGAAACATAGCACATTAAAAGAGTACTTTTCTGTTGAACCTGGCACCAGAGAAGACCCGCTGTTCAATGCCACTAATCAGCCCCACAGCCCAGCACAATATAGCATAGTAAGTACATATATATCACCATAGGCTAACAGTCACAAGTATTTACATGATTTTAAGTCTCTTTTACTGTGGCTGCTTTGCTTCCCAGGAGCCCATGCACATGTCCACACCGTCTGCATGTCTACAGCTTTAGCAAATAACACAATGCTACAATGTATAATGATAAAAAAGCATCAAATCTCAAAAAGGTCTGTTTTATTTGGGGGGCATTTTGCCCTACAATGCTTTGCTTATACCTCCCCACCAAAAAGAGTTTAAAAGAGTTTCAGGCCAAAAACTTATTTCAAAACCAAAAATTATGCTGTTTAACCCAGAAAAGAAAGTTCCCTGGTGTACTTCTAATATAGTGTGAATCAATAAATAATGTGTGTTTTACATTTGTTAACATATTATTTACAGTTTAATACACTCAATATTTTAAGTTAAGCAATCTATTCACTTTTTTAAGTGAAAACATATTTTTTTACATTGTGTCTCAGGCTTCATTCATGACACTTCATGTAATGGCTTTTTGTGAGGTTGCTTTTAAAGGCACTGGAGATGTACCTAGCAGCACCACTGTGAACAATTCTGACTCAGGACCTTTCTGTAAAATGTTGCATTTCATATCATGTCACTTGGAATGACTTTGTTTATGTCTTAAGGGTTGAATTATACAGACATTTTGAAAAATTGGTGGAATTCCTCTCTAAATTACCTAATAGATTATAAATGTGTATATAGCCATATAGCTATATTTCACCTAAACATTGCTTTAATGTACAAAATGAAATTTATTAGGCAGCCTTTTTAATAAGTATTTCAACCAGTGTGGCAGCAAAAATGTAGTACACTGTATTTACACTGTAGGCTTTACACTGTATTTAAGTTTACTGTAATATATGTAAGTGCTATGTTTTAATGATTTCCTTAATTGCTGTGTCCCATGCCAGTTCCATGCAGTTGACCTCATGTAAGAGGCACCTGTCTTCATTCAAGACCTTTATAAGCATGACCTGCTATGAGGTACATTCTTAATACATATGCACTGTATGCATGGTTAATCTGTTGAAACAGTGTAAAGTTTCCTCTTCATTCAAGTGGTCAGCTGCGGAATGGCTCCATTACAGTATGGTCTTGTTGCTGTATGGTATAATAGTGTCTAATTCCATTGCTTTCAAGGTGATGGTATGTCAGAAGCAAGCGGCACAGCAACTGATGTGTTATCTAGTTTCCAACACTGTCATCAGGCATCGAGAAGTTTTCTACTTGCGCAAAAGTTCTGTGCTAAAGTATGTCATATAAAGAATGTAGGTATAAAGGATTGTGCACAGGAATGCAAGGACAGTGCACCAGATAAATGGAATACCTCAGGGTGTATAGTGTAGCCCAGTCATGAATAATCAATGTCATGTTGGGGGTGGGGGTTCACTGAAGGTTAGCGACACAGATCCGAGATCAGCCAGGGTAAGGTTCCACGGCTTTGTAAGAAGAGAATGAGTTACCAAAAGCAGCCTGGGCTTCATTCAGCTCATGTGCTAAGCCCACATCTGCCTCGAGGCAACTCTGCGTTTACGACACCCTTAAAGTATGCAAATACCCCAGATATTAAGGCCTCATTTGAATACTGGTTTTCATATTAAAATATTGATGGTGTTTTAACTGGGGCCCAGTCTCATTCCTCATTATAGACTTGAATACGCGCCGGGCTCCTCTGTACTGCTGCCTTATGAATCCAAAACCGTGGCTTGCGAATGTGTAATTAGTTTTGTAGATCAAGGCTGGAGTTTTTGTGCCTTTTTTCGTATTGGCACAAGAATCAGGGCTCAACGCGAGCACAGCTAATTTGAGCAGTTGTGATGCAAAGCTTTTGACACATGAAAGGACAAAGAGGAAAAGAAAAAAAAGTTGACATATTTGAAATGTAGTCACAGTTTTTTTTAAATCATCTCTTAGAAGACTTTGCTGCCAAATTAAGTAAGTTGTCATGCTTTGACTACTGTATCTATATTTGAAAGAGGTTTTCTGATGAAGAATTCTGGCGGCCGCCGGCTCCGCGTCCTCTGGTTATGACAGATTTTTCAAGCCAAATTTAAATGTTTCTCAAAGCGGCAGGCTAAAGAAAAACACTTACAGAACTTAGTTATGGCAGTCTCAGAAAATAAAGACGAAGAAGAAGAAAAAGAAGAAACAAAGATTTCTTTTGTTCAAATATGAGTAAACATTCTAGCGTTCAACAGTGGTTCAGTTTAAGCCTACATGTATTTGATCTCTTTTGGAATGAAAATGCAGTGCGGTGGGTGTTGTTTTGCAGTAAAAAGGCTGTCATCGCTGAGCACAGCAAAAGAAGACATATCCTGTTTCCTCTACAATCGGGCAAACCAAACCCTGAATTCCAGGAACAGACGTATCTGCCTGTCTAACTGCTCAAGCTGTGTGATTCATAAAAGATTGTTTTCTGCGATACAGTGCAAATGTTACGGTTTTCCATGCACTAGGCAAAGAAAAGCAGGCTAAAACAGAGTTAACAAAAGGTCAGGCCTTGGGCACGTGTTATGTGTCATGAAACGAGACTGCAATTGAGAGATACCAAACGCGCAGGTGTCCTTCTGTGTGTACTGTATGCCCAGTTGGGAGCGAGATTCAGGAGGCTGTCTTCCATCTTGGCAGTGCTACCGTGCCACTGGGACGCCAGCAGTGTGTGCAGTGATAATTGTGTGAATTGAGCTGTAAGGGGAACTGCCCATTGACCAGCGCGCTGGGCCTGTACACTCTGGCAGGTGTGGGGAGGGGGGAAATCGAGAGAGGGAGAGAGAGAGAGAGGGAGGCAGAATCTTTCTCTCCAGCAGGCAGGCCACAGCTGTTAGTACAGGGCCTCCATTAGCCAAAGCCTGCCTATTGATTCACTCTGTGGGACGTTTCCTCTCTCTCGCTCTCTCTCTCACTTTCTGCCTATGCCACTCTGCTTTCGTGCCGAGTGCATTTGCATGGTGTGCGCTGTAGCCAGAGGTGTTCCGGCCCTCCAATTCCAACGGGCCCCCGCTTTCGATCAGTAGAGACTGCCTCCACCAGGGGCTGTGTGTTTCCTATAATTAGACACTATGTTAATAGCCAAGCATCCATAACGCACATCTCAGCCTGCTAATATAATTACTTTGGTCATATGGTGCAAAAAAGGGGGGGAAAGAACAAACACGACATGTCAATAGGATTAATGAAACAAGGCTGGATTGAATTTACTCAGACCATGAGGGAAGCTACCACTATGTGATCCAGTAGCACTAATTAAGTCATTGTTTTGTTGTTGTTGAAATTGAAAGAAATAGGATCACAGACTAAAATATGGTGTATTGTAAAGTATTTGAAATGTAATTGTTGAGTTTGGGTGTTTCAGCCACACCAATTACTAATAGATGTATAAAATTAAGTACACTCCATAGACATAGATTTGTAGTAGAATGGATTAGTACTTAGGCCTCCTAAGACAGTTCTATGTTTAAATCATAGGTCTAAGTCATAGGTCATAGGTAAGTTTTGGAGATTTCTGCCCTGCTAGATCTGCCCTGGTCAACTGTAAGTGCTGGTATTTTGACCATGCACACTTTTAATAAAAGGCCACTGAGTGCTGAAGAAACCCTCTGTTGCATCACTTACCACAAAGTTTTAGACTGCCTCTGGAAGCATTGTGTTCTCGGTGTAACCCCACTAAACACATTTGGGATGAACTGAAAAACTGATTGTGAGCCAAGCCTTCTTGTCCAACATCAGTGCCTGACCTCACAAATGTTTGACTGAATGGGCACAAATTTCCACACTCTAGCATCTTGTGCAAAGCCTTCCTGGAAAAGTGGAGGCTGTTATAGCCAAAAAAGGGGAGGCAACTCCACATTAATGCCAATGGATTTGGAATCAGATATCCAGCAAGCCCATATAAGGTGTGATATTCAGATGTCATAGTTTTGTCCATATAGTGTATTTTAAGTCAGAGATGTTTTTCAGTTCATGTCATACGTCTTTATTCATTAATGTTACAAGCACATGCTTAAAAAGGAGGTCTGACTCAATGTTTAGGTCTCAAATGCAAAATCTTCCTTGCAAAATCATTAAATCATGCTGATGAAGATATAGCAGCAAAAGCATATAATTTACTTATATCATCAGAAGACATGTCCTTCACCAAGTTTGGTCTTTGAATACTCTTTCAACTCACATTTCCACCAGAAACATCTCCAGATTTTTCATAGTGCAGCTTTAATGCAATGTTACATGTTGTTAAAGGAGCAATATGTAAAATGATATAATCAATATGCAAGATTTTTAGTTTAAAATGATCAACCAAATGTGAGGAAATAACCCTCTTGATGGTATGTCAAAGTTATCTATGAATCATGTTGCAGAAATATCTACTGAAGCTAGCACGCTAACCAGCTAGCCCCGACTTGTCTGTCTTGTACACCACTTTGTGGTAGTGAATCACTGTAGCATCAAATCCCCACATGAGCGGACGAAGAAGAAGCATGTCTGCTTTCAGCAAGAAATAACTTTTGAAAACATAGTGACAAAAATAGCAGCAAAACGAGTGAACATTGTTATTTCTTTTCATAGATCTTGCTGAGTACGTGGATGAAGTTTGATGCTGAAGTCAATGATTCTTCAGACAGCTAAGTAAATGTGAGTAAGAGTAAAGAGGTTAGAAGAAGGGCTGTTTGGAGTATGAATTCAAAAAATTACATCATCTTACATATTGATCCTTTAATGTCCACTCCCCATTCCATACAGTCTATATAAGGTGCAAAAACAGTTTGATTTTCTGATACCACAAAAACCAACACGTTTACATACATCCACCTATTTAGCCTACAGCATCTTAGCCCCACCCACTCATGTTGAAGTGATAGGGAGTTCAGCTTGAAATGCTTTTTGAATGAGGCACAAAACAAAGCAATCCAAAATTATTGACATATATCAGCCTTGAAGGCACAGTAGCAAAAAACAGCATGTGTACCTTAAAGGCATAAACAGAGGGTGGTAATGTAAAAAATGGTTTAATCATATTTTGGTACATTAAGTGTCATAAGTAGACAATGTTGTTTAATTTAATCAAAAGTAAAACATGTGGAATATTGCTACTCCATTCATCGATAAAATATTTTTTGCTATATGAAGGCGGAGTGTCTTTTCCAAATAATGAAGAAAAAATGGGAAAAAAATAGATTTGGTAGTTGGTGTGGCTCAGCGGTTAACACCACTACCCACCTAAGAGCTACCACCCCATGTGGGCGACGGGGGTTTGAATCCCAGTCTAGGTAGCAATTGCTGAGCTACACCAATAAGAGTCCTTGGGCAAGACTCCGAACACTGCACTGGCTTACCTGTAAAACGAATAACCGTGTTCTGGAAGTTGCTCTGGATTTAGAACAGTGCTGGCTTTATAGTTCGTTTTTGACTAGATTGCTCATCACCCCTTATACTGCAGACTTATTATTTGTTTGTTAATGTTAAGACTTGAGTAAATACTGTGCAACTAATATGTAAGTTTTGTAGTTATGAGAGTAGAGAAAATGATGTGCTAATCCACGTGCAGGCCTTGGACATATATATTCCTAGAGATTATTTAAAAATATGTTTGCATGCATTTGAATAAAAGCAAAAAAACAAAACAAAATCTGTTATTTACCTTGAAAATGAAGTTATGAATATTTATAGTTGCAGCATATTCCAGGCTCATGAAAGAAACAAATAATCTTGTTAATGACTGAAAGAATGGCCAGTAAATGCTAATATGACCAATAAATTCAGTGCGTGCTTCGCATTTCCTCATAATCAGACGCACTATTTACTTGAGCATATGTAGCTTACTCTTTTGCATACTTATTATATTGGCCTGAAGCAGACGTTTAGGTAAACATATGAATGTACGTGGATCCGTTTGTATGTTTCCAGTGGTGCTGAGAAAAAGCTGAGTAAATAAGGAGTAATGGGAGTTCGGTAATCCCACAGAGAAAACATGCTTTCATATGAAAATCTCCAGGTTTTATCACGCAGGCTGCATATTGTAAATCAAAAAATATTAAAGACTGGAGGAAATGCCCCCATAAGCTTATCTTAATCTGTCCCCCGCTTCTTGGTTGGGGCATGTAGGCCTACATCTGTTCAGCACTTCACTCCTTTAACATAAAAAACACTCTGGTAATATTATATTTCTTATTCTTTTCTTTGTGCAAGATTAATGTCTATTTTGAGAGTAGGTAAGTGTGGTTGGCTACAGCATTTCCAATTTGGAAATTATAATCATTATGACTGTCTGTAGAGAATGGCATTTCTGAGCTGGAGACCTTTGTCTGCGGGTGTGTCTTTGCAGTCAGCGTTGTTTTGTGGCAGACAGATGGAAGGAATAAGAGAGAGAGGGAGAGAGAATTGAGTGGTAACAAAAATGTCAGTAGTAACCGATGACAGATTCATCTTTTGGCAAATTAGCAGATTTTAAATGAATTTATACATTTTGCTGCAAGTAGGCAGTGACCACAGACATACTGAATTCATGATTTTTATGAAGGTAAAACCATTTACACTAATGTGACATAACTCAAACACAGCTTGGATATCTTACAGCTAGACATCCTATTTCTCATTAAAACACAAAAAGTTAATGGCAAAAAAACGTGTTTTACACTTATCAAAAGAATAGTTGCAGCCAGAAGGAATTGTCTGGTTGCAGTGCTATTCAGAAGGAAGATAAAGGTTACCAGGAACAATAAATTATGTTAAATTTATTAAATTTGGACTGATATGGGCAATATTTATTGAGCTACCCATACAGAAGTAGTGTCTCTCAGTATGGCATCGTGCCGCCATGTTTGCTAATGCAACATGCCAGATGTCTCAGCATGGAGTTGTAGAAGTTCCTAATGGTGTCCTGTGATAATCCATCCCATGCAGCTTGAATATTCTCACACAGTTCCTGCAGATTTTGCAGTAGGGGTGGAGGTAGAGTGACACCAGGCCTTTTGGACGTGTGATGTGTGACAACAAACCATTCATCATGGCCCTGACCATGGTGCCTCCACACACGGATTCATTGGTCATCACCACCAAGACAAAAACGAGACTTGTCACTGAAGATGACCTGCTGCCATTCTGAGTCACCCTTGACAGTCTGGCACAACACCATTGCAGTCTTTGGCGACATTGATGTGGTGTTAAGGGCAGTCGTCGTAACTGTCTGTGTGCATGTAGCCCTATGTCATGCAGCTGTCTGCCAATGGTGCTGGCACTAACAGGATGACTCATGGAGGGCATTACTGCTCACTGAATGACCACAATCGTGAATGTTCAGTCAGTCATGTACAGCGAAAAGACCCATCCTTGCTTATAATGAATAGATTTCAGAGATAAAAGGTTTTGTAACCAACTTCTATTTATATTTTGGATTATATTGACAACATATAACAATACATTTATAAGGGTGAGCAGCTTTGTGATTGGTGACAGAAACTCTTGTCTCTCTCTCTCTTTCTCTCTTTCTCTTTCTCTGTCTCTCTCTCTGTCTCTAAAAGCCTGGGAACAGAACTGTACGGTCAATCCTTAGGCTCTTGGTCGTCTCTGCTGCTGCTGCTCTAAATGGGGACCGCACAGATGATAGCAAACAGATGTTGCCCAGATTACCAGTAACACGGAGTGACCTTTCCTCGGCTGCCCTGAACACGAACACACACACGCACACAAACACACACACACACACACACACACACACGCGCACACACACACACACACACACACACATGCGCACACACACAGACACATACAAAAAAAGAAGGCAGGGACTTATTCTTTATTCTTTATCTCCTCCTCCAATCCAGTGCGCCGGCTGTGTTCTGCTCCACGCTCTGTGGGAACTGCTCATGGCCAGACTGTGTTTTCTCAGTCAAAGTGAAAAATCCAGTGTACATACGTTTACTTGTGACCAAAATGTAGTCAATCAGCCAAGGTATGTTTGCTGTCTGAAGTTTGCCTCATTTGTTTCACACTGGTCTGTAGCTAACAAGCAATGAAATCTCATAACCACTATTTAGCATCATGTAAACTGTGTTTCCATTACATGCAAAGTTTTTCCAACATTAAGCATTTCTCTAGGCACAGTCCTTACGATACTCTTGCTATGTCTTACAAGCTTTTTGAGCCAATATCTCTATGATGTTTTCAAGAGTTCAAGAGTTTTCAAGAGTTTCAAGGCAAAAAGTCTCATATGTGCATTTGAAGACTATAAACGTTGTATTCTGTCTGCACTAAAATTAGTCTACAGATGACAATCAAAAAGGAGAAGCTTTATCAATAAGAGGAACACATGTCCTGTATGAAGGTAAAGTACTGTGCAAGTCAAACACCACCCTTTATTTATTTTCATTCCAGCCAAAACAGCTACTGACTACTAGTTCTTCATCTTTCAGGAGAGATTTATAAGAATATGTGTATGCATAAGAAAAGGGGAAGTCAAAGGTACATTCAAACTGGAGTTAAAAAGGTTAACGTTATGAAGAAAATGGGATTCCAGATAACCGACAAAGACCTGGCAGTCTGTCAAAACTGTCACTATCAGATAAACAGTACTTATAACTTTCTGTCCATCCTTCCATTGTGAGGAGACAGCTATGGGTCTGAAAGGATGTCTAACTGTAAGATGTCCTTACTGAGAAAAGCGACTTTCATTCATTTGCAAAGAATCAAAGAATAATCAAAGGAATGGTTGGAATTCATATTCTTAAGACTAAACACCCCAGAGCCCAGACCTCAACATCACTGAATGTGTTTGGGATTACTTGGATTGTACACACTAAACCTAAACCACACACTATTACAAACCACTGTAAGCTAGACTTACAAACCCTCCTGTCCTGCTCCTACCAAACATTTATTACTTTGCTATAATTTTAAGCTGGCATGTTTAGCTGCTCAGATCTGTGCAGACAATTGCGCTAAATGCTGTGATCAGTTACATTGTCGTGGCAGACCAGTTGTTGTTAAGTTCATTCATTTTTGCTTTAAGGCTACAAAAAGTGTTGCTAGCCAGGCAAGCCCAGACTATAGCCATCACTCTGTTGATGTCAGTATAGGCTTAGATTGAACATTACATCTGATCAGTCATAGAACTGACCATTCATGCTCTTGAATAGAACAAGAGGCTGAAATACTCAGTGTCCACCCTGGCGGGATGGGGTGGGTTAGAGATGCTCTTAGAGCAGTGTGGAGGAGTGCCGGCCCAGAGCCTGGCCAGAGACAGAATGGCCAAGCCCTGTCCAGCCAGCCAGACGACCACGACAGCAGACTCTGCCTTATCAGCAGCTCCAGCGTCGCATCCTCACATGCCTAATCTGCCCGCCGAGGCCCACACAGCCATTCAGGAGTGAATGGGGCATCACTGTGCGCACACACAGTGCCAACACGCAGCTGCCTGAAACCCACGCCAGCCTGGCTTTATAGAGAGATTCGAAGAGAACGACTGAGAGAAAAAAAGAGAGCGAAATCCTTCCCTATACCTGTAAACTATCTATTCTCCGCAATGGAGGCCTGCTCAGAGGATTTCAACACTGGCTCATTTGAGGAGCATTATAGCAGTCTAAGCTCAGCACAGAAGGACTAAGAATACTCCCCGCTCGAATCTGGAGGGTATTCAGCCACAGGCCGGGCTCATTTGAATGTGAATGATAATGGATTGTAAGAGTACATATGAGGGGATTTAGCAAATCCTGCTTGCGTTGAGCTGTATCCTATGTATCCTCCTCAAAGGTAAACAGTAGCCCTGAGAAACTTTAGAGACTTTGGCTTAGCACAGAGAGCAGCACTGTGGGTTATTTAACGTACTGTTCTTTCCGCTGGAACATTCTGAGCACCTTGACTCGCATGGACACACTGACCTGAGTGCATGTACCAAGAGGTACCAGTGAGGGGAAACTGTTCTCATATAAAAACTCATTACACTGGCAAACTTATCTACTGAGTAGCAAATGAAGAAGAAATAGAAAGAGCTTTTATCTCCCCTGATAGATTCACTGGTTTACAATACCGGAGCTCATTTGTTGTTTTGTGGTGCCTAATGCAGAATTTATCTTCAGAGCACACAGGAGAGATCATTTATTGGATAAAACACAGTAACTGCCCATTTCTCTAGCTTCGTAATGGTTTTGGTAGCTCTGCTAAACCTCAGAAACAACATTTGCTTCAGGTCGTGCCAACCAGGTAAACACCACATGTCCGGAGATGAGCAATGGTTTCAATTAGTATGTTTAGAAACAGTCGCATTGTGTTGCTCTATGCATGAAGGTTTAGCTTGAAAATATCTACAGTCTGCGGTGGGTCATAGAAACTAGAGGTCTTGTGCCATGAGCCTTAGCTTAAAAAGTTCATGCCTGTAATGCAAGAGTGATTGGCTCTCAGGGTGGAGAACTGCCTAATGTGTACTTACTTGTCCTACATCACACAGAGAGGAGAAAGAGTCACAGCAGGTCAGTGCCCCTTCCATGAACTACCAGAGCCAAGCGATGGAGAGTCACTTTTAAAATGAGCATCTATTGATCTCAGCAGACATCCAATCCAATTCAATCATACATCTAAAAGCCTTTCATCATTCATCTGGCTTGACCATGAAGACCAGATCCACACAGACTGCCGATCAAGCCTGTGACCTCAGTAACATATTATATATATATAGCACTGCTAGCATGCTGCTTCCAGACACAACCGTCCTGCAGAATGACTCAGGACATTATAATTATTTACACAGGCCAGTAATGTAACCTAACTTTTGTCCATATCATTTTTATAAATATGGATGTCATAAAAGATTTATGAGATTACTTAATAACACACACAGTTTGATGCAAGCATTTCATGATTTAGGCCTACCATGTTACCTACAATAGCCTCATAGCTCCACTGCAAAAGTAGTCTTTCATGATTCATCTGTCTTGAATGTGAACACCTGATCCAGACAACCTATGACTCCAGTAGCAATTATTCAACAGTGTCCAGATACACCATACTCTTGTAGCTCATAACCTAAAAAACAAATTTATGAATTAATTATTAAGTAATTTAGATGGGCCTGTGATATAAATAACAAGTAACAGAAAGAGTTATTCACTTCTCATCCAAACTGCTTGTTCTCTTGGGTCGCATTGGGCGGAAGGCAGGAAACACCTGGGCAGGTCGCCAGTCCATCACAGGACAGACACACATGCCCATTTGCACACACACACACACATGCTAGTTGTCCGGCCAGGGAATCAAACCCAGGCCCTTCTTGCTGTGAGTCAACAGCCCTACCTGGAAGGTAAAATAAAAATGAAGCAGCTAAAGTCAATGGACATAGCTAAGAGCACTGATAACCACCTTGAAGTCTGAATTTGATAGCATATTTACCAGTAACAAGACATCATACGTTATGTCGGTACCCCGTTGACTTTCATGTCACTGGATTATTACAATTACTTACAAGATCTAAGTACTTTTTAATCTCCACAAAAAGATTTTAAAGGCAATAAAAAAGACAAATATTACAAACTACTCAGAGAAAAAAGTCAATGACTAGGACTTATAGAATTGGGTTGGGTAGAGCTGCAAATTATTTTCTAAACTAATTCAAAAAGTGTAACAAAAGAAATTAGTGAAGGAAATAAGTTCATTTGACTGTAAGTGGAATGTCAGCTTAACAGTCTGCTTAACAGTCTGTTTAATCACCTCTGAACAAAAAAACTTTAGTCTGCCAGCTTTGCCACCAGCGAGTACACAATCCTTTTGCTATCTGGTTGATATACAATCCTAATTTGTTAGCTGGTTGGCACAGTACTGGAGGCTATAATCTTTCTGAAGTTGTTACAAAAATGTTGTCTACAAAAACAGCCTTTAGTTCCACAGCAGATCTTTCATGATTCAGCTGTCTTGACTAGGTGAGGACCAGATCCACACCTAGACTAAGTCTGTGACCCATGTAGCATATATTTAGCATGCTGCTTCCAGTACAATACTTCTGTTGCATGGCTCAAAACTTGCAAACTGATCTTTTAGATGTTCCACTCATGCAACCAATGAGTAATGGAAACTGGAATGGAACAGGACTTGGCTAAAAAACATACACACTGCATACAATTGTACACTGTCAGACACCACATAAACAAATCTAGCTTAGATTAATTAATTAATTGACTTGGCTTAAGGCTTGATGATCTGGGTATTGATAATTGATAGACACACTTATATTACATTAGCCTTGTAGTTAACGCCATGTAAAACTAAAGAAACAGTCCTAACTAGACCGAAGGCTTCTATTCCTTGTTAGCTCCATTAGCTTCATAGCTCCACTGCAAAAACACCCTTTCATGACGTAGCTGTCTTGACCATGGAGACCACCCCTCTGAAAAAAGTAACTACTGGTGCTGGTTTCACTGCTCACACAGCGTGGTTAA
Organism: Semaprochilodus insignis; assembly: GCA_034552555.1. Taxonomy (NCBI): domain Eukaryota; kingdom Metazoa; phylum Chordata; class Actinopteri; order Characiformes; family Prochilodontidae; genus Semaprochilodus; species Semaprochilodus insignis. The sequence goes on along the minus strand of CM067483.1, from coordinate 15,825,509 downwards.
GGTGGTTCATCACAAACCAGCATGCAAAACACAACATATGCTGGTTTAGTGGCAATCAGCATAACTGCTTCCCTTGCTGCTCACCTGCCAAGCAACATCCACAACACAACCAGTGCTGCTTCTTCTGGTGACCAGCTATGCTGATTTTTCTAGTGGGGCAGATCCACATATGCGCTGCCTATCAGGCCTGAGACCTCAGTAGCACATATTTATCACTGTTAACATCCTATTTCCATACTGTAGCATGACTCACAACCTGGAAACTAATTATTTAGATGGACTAGCAATTTGAGAACACTAGAAAACGTTCATGGGTCGGTTAGTCAGTCACAGGGCCCAGTTAGGCAGCCCCCGGGTTGCCACTGGTGGCAGAAAGGAGCCTTCATTAATGTGAGGGTGCACATCCTTGTGCTCACCTGTTTGTAAACAGTCCATTAGTCGGAAGCTCCAAGGTAAACATGTTTACCGGTGGCTGATGGCACTGCCAGGGAGACTCCCCCTCTGGTAGCGGAGAGGCAGCATGACACAGGGGAAAATTAATGTGCCATTCAGGATGACTGCTTTTCTTTATCCATTGACAGGATCCCATGCAGAGGCAAGAGAAGATTTACACACAGACAGAAAGGACGGTGGAGGGTTTATATTACAAAAGCACACTTCTTTCCTAAAAAGATGGACTTCTAGGAATGACATTTTGTTTTCTTTTGTTTCCATGGGTGATACTGTACACCAATAGACCATAACACACTTATAGGGGCAAATAAAGGCCAAAAGGGCCTTTACACAACTTTTGGGTCCCCAAAAAACCTTTCAATGCATGGTTCTTCAAAGAAATCTTTTCTGTAATGAGGTTTAAACATGAAGAACCTTTCCAAGCTTTAAAGAACCTCCACAGAATATGAAGGATCTACACAAATTAATGTCTTTTCTTGGAACCATACATCTGAGACAGGAACGCTCATTTTTGAATGCCTTCTGCTGGTATGTACTGTTTTGTACCAACTGCATACTCTTACTTACATCATACATGTCTTGACAAACAATAATTAAAACCACTGAAGTCACTTTTTTTGTTGGCTCCTCCCTTAACCGCAGAGCTTCTGTCATCTTTTTAAGTCAAGCTCGCCCTTGAAAAGGTCACAGCAGTGCGTTTTCAGCTGAGGTGACAGCTGTGGATCACGTTTGCGAGAGATGCTGTCATAGATATTAATACCTCTTTGTTTATGCTGCTGGTGTGCTCCACCTGAGGAGCAGGTGCTGAGCTGTGATAACATCATAACGGAGAGGGCACAGGTGTGAGCAAACAGGAAGGAGTGAACACGCTTGCTGGTTTTGGATGTCACCGTGGATAGCATTTCCCTTTTGTATGTCTCCCTGAGAAAATACTGTCTGCACTAAACCCAGTATGACAGCACTACATGAGGAAATAGTTTCCTGGGCAGTTTAATGAAGTTTATCATGTACAGAGGCTGTCAAATCAATACAAATATCATATATTGATACTGTCAAAAGACAATGGTAACATTACAAAAACTTTATTTACTTTAAATGTAAATTATTGTAAAGACATCAAATTCCATTTTTTGGACAGCACAACAGGCAACAATATGTAAAAGTTTGTGAACAAATTATACGTTGACTTATGTGCTGTTGTGATATCCCAGGTGGTTGCTAATATGGTGTGTATATACATATACACATATACAAATACATTTGATTTGTCATGGAGTTGTAGAGGTTCCTAATGGTATCCTGCGACAATCCATCCCATGCGGCTTGAATATTATCATACAGTTCCTGCTGATTTTGCAGTAGGGTTCCACACACAGATTCGTTGGTCATCTCATGTAAGACAAAAGTGGAACTCCTTACTGAGTCTGGCACGACACCATTGCAGTCTTTGCAATGTTGACGTGGCGTTAAGGGCAGTTGTCATAACGGTCTGTGTGCATGTAGTTCTGTGTTGTGCAGCCATCTGCCAATGACTGCCAAAGGGATGCCTCATCAAGGGCATCACTGCTCGCTGAATGTCTGCAGTTGTAATTGTTAGGTCACTCTGCGCATGTCAGGCAATCTGTTGGTTGGAACTCTTCTCCAAGGCGTACTTCACTTGCAAAGGATGCTACCAACACAACAGCATGAGTCAGAATGGAAAGCACGTGCAACAGGATGACCTTATGTAGTCAGTCAGGTACGGCACGGTAAGGCCCGTCTTTGCATGTGTCACATGCGTGACCAAGCATGAAACTTGAATCATTCACATGTCTCATGATGTCAAACCTCTCCACTAAATTTTATTCCAGTCAGCTGATTCCTTCTAGGTGCAACTGTATTTTTGATAATGAGTGTATGTAAATATATATGATAGCATTTATGTGCTGTTTTGTTGTCTTAGAGTGGCATCTTTTGTGGACCTATGACTTAAAATTGTCATAGCATTCTCAGCATTCAGCCATTAATTTCCAATGCGATAAATATCATGCTGTACAAAAGCTTTACATGCAATCGTTCCCAAAAGCACACTATTTCTATATGAGCTCTATGATCCTGCAAAGTTTTGTTTCAGCTTGAAAACTGAGATGCCATGAAAACAGTGTAGAATAGCAAAACAAGTAAACTGGCCTTATCAAACCAACTTAATTACACAATTACAGTATAGTAATAATTATGTGACGTAAAGAATTACATGTACATTCAATTTACATGCAGCATCAAGAAGCTTTGTACTTGTTCAATTCCAATTCTAAATCACCTTGTATTTGCAAACACTTGGAAATTTAGAGGCTCTACCTTGAAAAGAATTTCTCTGTTTTTAAAGTAGATACAAGTAATTGATATAAGAAAACATGCTTTTAGGGTTCTATGGGTCTACGGGTTAATTCCAGACCCTAAATCTAAGGGATTTTATATAGTGACTGAGCTTTGCTCTGATATTGCACTGTGCTGTATTAGGCTGCAAATCAGATCATGCAGGGCAGTATGTGGGTCACGGTGGGTCATGAGTGCCCAACCATGTGACAGAAACCAATAACAGGCCTGAGTGAGTTCACAAAAGCTGTGGGAACCAAGTGACTCTGGGACTGAAAATGCAGATGCATCACAAGCTCTCACCACTGTTTATTCTATAAATGACAGATTCATTAGAAAGATCTGCAGGGTCTAATGAACATCATTTCTGTGGTTGCGGATGCTGGTCGTAACTCATGCTCAAGCAATTATTCTGTATCCTTCTTTGAAAAATGTGTGGAGTGATGCGACATAATTAATTCTTGTTTACATGTCGAATACAGATAGACATATGCCAATGTAAAGTCCCCTGAAGACAATTATGCAGGGATTACAGCTGTACTGTAAATATAGCCAGTAAAAATATCTCATGAACAAATCCACATCTGGCAACGTGACACTTAAGCAAATTTAATTATGACTGATTATTTGATAAGTGTGTTTACTTTTGAAGGCACACACACATGCCGTTTACACTTTTCACTCAGTATATTTTTTGTACTTGACCATAATTATAATTTTATGTTCCTTGATTTGATTCTCACATTGTTAATATTGATAAAAACCAAAGACTAACATAATAATAGGACAAATCAGCGTTAGGTAACAACTTATGTCCGGGTGGATAATGCAGTGTTAGTAGCTCTGCCTTGGTATAACAGGATTTTGTACTAATCCTGATTTTAACCAAAAAAAAAAAAAAAACCCTAGATGCTGTTATTGATGATGTTAGTAAAACTACACGGTTCCAAAAAAAAAATGTATATATATATATATACATTTTTATATATATATATATATATATATAGTCAGGAGACAGCTGGCACTCTAATTCCACTCTAAAGCACCCTAATTTGGCTAATTAGCTACCTTGCATGCAAGTTAACTTAATATATTGATGTACGCGAAACAACATACTGTATTGTTCTGGACACTCTCCCAAATATACAATTCAAACTAATTTGAACATAGTAAAGACTATCTGCTTATCTGCATGTTTTTGAGTATATTTCTTGTTTTAATTTTATACTGTTTATGTTAAAGATGTCATTAAAATAGACTCTAATTGCTTCCCTCGCCCAGTGCTGGCAGCTTTAGGGGCCACACTCAGGTTGCAGGGCAAAGCGGGAAAGTGTGTGCCGAGCTGTCAAGCATTTAGAACCCCAAATCTACCTGAAAAAGTATTGTTTTTTTCATACATGTACCATTGTATCTCCTTGTGGTCAAGTATATGACTGTGGGTGTGAATAAAATCCACACCCATCAGTGATCTGATTGGATGTCACTGAATTCATTTGCATAAAGTTTGTCCAGAAGGAGAGAGAGCAGAGAAATCATGTGCATCAGCGGTTTGATGTGTCAGTTATGTGCATTTATTTTTTATCTGCTATCGTGTTATGCCACACTAGGACATGCTCAGTTTGATGTAAATGATCAAAAAACATATGTATGTTCAAATGAAAAAAGGCAAAACATTTTAAATGACATCACCATTCATATCATGAATATGCTGCCTAATTTTTTTGCACCACCAACTTGAAACACCATCCTGCATCTCTGTGCACATATAGAACCTATTTGTTTGAAAATATTAGCAAAAACACTTGTTTTGTAGGGGATACCATAAATGCTATTAGTGTTAGCTTCCTAATTAGCTTATGTCACCTTATGCTCATTCTAAAATAGCTCATTTCTAAAACCAGCAATCAATGCATCATGTACTGCTCCAAGCCAAATTCTGGTCCACTCACTGGTCATGTAATAGTACTTGACTGCTTTATCGTTAGCTGGAAATAGTATCCTTCACTAGGAATAACTTTACTTATAGCAGCTCTGCCAGCTTTTGAGAGTTGGAAAAAACGATATTAACTCCATTAAAAGCCTCAACCAGTGCATTTGTTGACATCTGTACTGTTTGTATTTACTGTTACATTAAATAAGCTGCTTCCACGCTGACTGGATGTGAGTTATCCATCTGGAAGTATTTCCAAACTTAAGATTTACAAACATTCTGATTTGTTTTATTGAGGCCAAACCTGTGTCCAATAGATTTCTGGATCTGGTTCTGTCTTTGTTGCTTATTACAGCTGTCTAGTTTATAGACTTATTATATAGACCATATTATTAGTCTCAACCACCACAGTAATCAAGAAATGCTGCATGTAACCAGACAGCTTGGTAGAGTTTCGTTTGTCTGCTCCTGAGTGACTACAGTCTCATCTGCTGCACCATCAAGTGGAGGGAAAAAGTACAGCATTGACTTGAATCGCCGGTTGCCGTCTTGTGCCAGAGTGACTTTCCTTTATCATTTCACAATCTGCCATCGCTGCAGTGTTCTATTTAAAGTGCTGGTTTTCACTCAGGAAATGATCTTCCTGCAGTGATATCTATTTATCTGCAACTTTACAGAGTCTTGTTCATTTGAAACGAGGGGAAACCTGCACATAAGAATTCTAGATAGTTGCGTAAGATTTTAAATATAGAACAGTTAAAGCAATGGAAGAATATGACATCATCATCATCCTGCTTTGATCAACCAAACGGATCTTCTAACTACTGAGCGTGCACTGCAGTCGATGATGTGACATAAAGATAAGGATCTTTTCTGCTGTGCTTAAAAAAGTTGCCCATAGTCAGAAATGTTCTTAAAGAAACATCGGCCTCTTCCTTCCATAGTTTGCGACCATAGAACTTATTATTCATTAATTAGTTGTAGGATTTATTACTTTACTGTGCACCCATTGCTAACACACAGCTTGTCAAAGAGCATTGCAATTAGATTGGGATTATCTGGAACAGCCACACATTAACGTATAATCACTGTGCCGGATGTCAAATGTTGACTAGAGGGGTAAAAGACCCACCATCCTGGGGCTGTGGAGCAGTGGAACAGGGTTCTCTGAAGTGATGAGGCTTCATCCAATACCTTTGGAATGAGTTGCAGTAGCATTTGTGAACCAGAACTCAGCATCCTACACCAATACCTGACCTGACTAATCTTCACAGCAATGTTCTAACATCCAGTGTACAACCATCCCAGAGGAGTAGAATCCATTACTGAAGCAAAGAAAGGAGAAACTCCCTATTAACACTCTGGATTTCAGAAGAAACATTAGATGAACAGGTGTCTGCAAACTTCTGCAGGCCTTTTCTTGATAAATTGGTGCTGGACTTGCATGATTACAGTGGAATGTAATGTCTGCCAAAAATAAAGAACACATGTCCACCACAGATGCTCATCAGCTAGCACACTAGCTCCCCAGACTCAAAGTGACAAGAAACAAATTTAGAAACAATGAGAACTAGCCAGCGTGGTATGAGTGACCAGCATGCTTTGAATCCATGTCACGTTTGAGAACTTGACCACAATAGACAGAAAGTGGACTGAGCGACATGGGAAGTGAAGTCTGCCTGAGGTGCAGGGCTGTGGGTTGGAGTATCTTATCAAAACTGTCAGTGACTCAGCATAGACCCCCAGCCGCCTCTGTGGAATTAAAAACGTCCCAAAGCACGCGGTTATTCAAGTAAGCAAGTGGTCCCGTGTAAACAAACAGAAGAGTGGAGTCTTCTTGGCAGCCACAACACTAAACCAGCTTCAACTGCTTATCACTTCTGCCCTCTACCCTACCTGTATCTGCCTCATATAGCAACGGGCTAAGAAAACGCATTTCAGCAGCTGCTGCTTATCTTCCCTAATGCGCACAGAACTCTGCAAAACAGAGAGGGTGGGGGCCTGGGAGGGACAGACAGTTGGGTTTTTGGGAGAAAAAAAACTGACATATGTGATCTTCTTCGTGGGAGTCAAGCTGAGACGAAATGGTGGAAACGGATTGCAGCGATTTTGACAAAACAAACAAGAACCTGATTTGTTTTGCTTAGCTTGCAAACTACAGTAAAAAGATCCTATCCAGCAGATGGATAGGAGGTTTTCTTTGACACATTTCCCCTCTGTTGCGTCTGTTTTTTGGGGATTGTGACCCCCCCCACCCATTCCTTGTATTTTAACCCTTCAAAGAAGTCGCAAATTATTACTATTATTTTGGTCTACAATACAAATGCAATTGTAATTACAATGTAATGAAGTCCATGCAATGTATGTTTATGTCAACAGCTGATAAAAATGGTTACCTCTATGACTGTATTAACGGTAAGCTTTTCGTCAAATTCATGTAATAAAAATGTTCTTATCTACTTACAAACACAAGCATGGACTTGATTAAACATAGATCACCAAAGTGTAATAGTGCTATTATTTTATGATGTTATTTCAGTGGGCAGGAGTGATAATTTGCATGGATGTGGCATGTTCATACTTTGTCTCCCTAATGACCTCATAATTTGAAGGATCCAGTGAAATTCAGTGCAACAAATCCCATATGACAAAACATATCAGATTTGGAAACCTTGTGTACAGGGTGTGGCAGCAGTGATATCTGAAAATACCTCTGAAAAATTCAGCTTAGACCCAGAGTTGCTAATGTAGGCGTTATGCTGACTACTAAAGGAACACAACTTCAGAGGTATATTTCAACAAGCTTTAGGTGAGCAATAATAGCAAATTACACCATGCTTTCAGCATCTCCAGCAACTCCTAAGGGTTAAACGTGCAAATTATTAAAGTGGAGGGGAGCAGGGCGGCAGTGTTGAAGGTTGGAGGCCGCGTCTCTGCTGATATCCATTCCAGATGCTGGCTAGACTCGGCGGAGCCAGGCCCGTGGTACCGGGGTTGGATTTAGTTGTCTTTTTCTCCAGGTGTGATGCCTCATGCTGATTCCTCCACATGTTCGGCCGGCCTTATCCAAACACGCCGGGTCTTCCCCTCCCTTCTCTGGAAGCCCACCCACAGTAGCAAGGTCTGTTACCCAGCGTTGCTTGAGAACCCCAGCCTGCAGCCTACTTGGCCCTGCCTGTCGTACTACATGCTGTCAGTCAAACACCTTCAGGGAATTATCAACCTGAGAGGAGAAAAAAAACCTCTTTGAGTGGCTTTTTCATGTGTTAAATCTCCCCTGAGGCCTCTCTTCAAGTCGCTACCTCCTAGCATTAGCCCCTGATCACATCTGTAACAGCACTGTTATGGTTGACCTTCTTGTAGGTCATCTGAGCTATGGGCCTGTCAGGCTAATTATTGCTTTTGCAATATGAGCCTGGTCAACACTGTTGTAAAGCATATTAAAGCTGTCACATTTCAAGCCTTGTGGATTTTTAAAGGAGAGCACCACTGGCTAATGTGGGGAAACTCGAGTTCACACCAATACTGCAGCTTGTCAATGTATTTTGGTTAAAACCATGGCCTACCAAATGTTTCTCTAATAGTGCAACTTGGCAAAAGTGAGCGGTGTTGCAGTTACAGCATATTGTTGGTTCAGAGAAGATGACACAATTCTCCCAAAGGAAGATTATAGCTCTGTTCCTAACAGCGTGAATGTTTGAAGCATATCTACAACGTTTAAAGAAAAAAGCATCAGATAAAATATTTGAGAGGTTCTACAATTTCTTCCTGTAGGGAACTGCTATTAGTGTAGTGATGAATAAAAGTCTCTTACAAATCTAAGGAATGGCTTTACATGCCACTCAGCTCAAACAAAAGCAATGTTTGCTACATAATCTTTCTCACATGATTCTGCTCAGGCCTCATGGATAAATGGAATTTAGATATTAGAATCTGCTCAAATCTGGTGTTTAATCTTATTTGCAACAGACATATATCAAGGAACGTTTCTACAGGTTGAGTCTGAATGGAAGTGCAAACAGACTATGACATAGATGAGTACAGAGCAACTCCTAGCATATCTTGCTTTTTGCAAAATAAGTAAAAATAGATTTTTTTTCTAGCACGTAATATTTGTGAACAATCTAGCTGACAGTGGCAGAAGTGTAAATATTAACTGGTGGGGTTACTTGTGGCAGACTGGGGGCTACGTGTAACGGTCACTGGCAACGCTTGATAAATTTACATAAATCCAACTCGCTTTCCAATCTGAATTATATATGATTCATTGAAATGGAAGAGGAATATCTAAAATACAACTGAAGTATAATTTAGTTACATTATTTCTTTTGTACATGAATTTGTATGGATGACTATTGACTTTTCTCATTGCTTACTTTATGATGCTTAGTAAGACTGTGTTAATACTAACCCTGCCATGTGGAGAGTGTATTTGTTAGCTGCGTATTTCAAAGTGAGTTGTTTACTTGTTTACATATTTCAAAACAGTGCTATTGATTAAAAACCAGCTGTAGATGACTTATACATACAACTCAGGAGTGGCTCAATACCACTTTTTCATGTCCAGTACCAATACTGATACCACAACTTTGAATATCTGCTGATACCAATAACTGTGAAACAAATACCTAACCCTAACCCTATTGCCTTAATGTAGCCCACAACATGACTTTTAGCCTCATTTTAGGATTTTTCAGCCTTATTGAAACATTGAGTGTGTTTACATGCACTAAGTATTCAGATCATAATTAGAGTTCTGCAGTTAGCTGATTATTTAAGTGGTTGTATTAACAGCATACTGAGATTTCTTAGATTGGATGACGTCCAAGAAATAGAAAGAGCCAAAAAGAGCTGGATTTCGAATGTATACTTTTTATTGTATACGTATTACTCTTTGGTTATCTCAGTCTGCAAATGTCCAAAAACAACCCCAGTACCCTAAATATTCAAGCATTGTTTACCTCAGCAAACAAGACATGGCAACAAAGCACTTTTGGATCAACACTAAAACCAAATCCATGCTCTATAAGATGAAGGCTTTAAATAGTCTTCATGATTTAAATGATATATGTTTTACATCACTATTGGCTGGCTGCAAAAAATGTCTGCCCAGTTGTTGTGGAAATTCTGTAAACATCATAGCTAAGGTTACAATGGGAATATGAGAAGATGACCATTAATTTATTATTTATTTCATTAAATAAAATATTACATCTTGTTCAATTTTGTCCCTAAACATTTTCACTTGGAAAACTATTTTTGCAGCATCAAAGGCTCATATTATTATGACTTTTTAATTTGTGAGTCCCACTGTTGTGAGGATAAGTAGTGGAACTAAGGGAAACTATTTTCTGAAGTGAAAAGTCACTGGATGCACAATAGCAAGCAAAGACTGCAACATATTTTTGAATTCCATAATCCAACACTCAAACCCCTTAAACATTTCCATTTTCTTCACAGACTCTATGGGTGGTTATTGATGTTCTGATCTCCTCTGGCTTGCATATCATTGTTTTTTTAGTGCAGTAGTGTTCCCTTTATGAAGTACAACTTTGGGAGGACTATTGCCATTGATGCAGCAAAGGTCAGATTCAATAAATGTCGTTTGTTTCATTTATTTTACTTGTTATTCATACGTTTTGTAGACCTACTTTCCGACTACTGAGCAAACATTTTAGTGCTTCTCTCCTCCAACTCTGGACATATGTTAATAATTCAGAAAGGGAAAAAAAGAGTCTTGAGTACTGGGAAAAGAAGCTAGAGATAATTATATGTTGAATTATCAAGATCCCGCTCTAAGTAAATGTTATTGTTCAGAGCTCATTGCAAACAAGAGGGCAAGGGATTATCGTAAGAGCTTTCAGATGGCACCAAAGACGAGACAAGCCCTGAAGAGACACATGGCATCGGAGACACGTTCTGAACAGTCCTGACTGTACTCTGTCGCTCGCACACAGTCCAAGTATGGAGACCAAAACCATCAGCATCATTTCCCGTCAGTGTTGCAGACCAGTGTAAGGAGTGTCTAGCTGGGGCTATGAAGCAAAAAAAGGAACCTGGACCCTTTTAGGGCCCCGTGGCTGGTATTAATTTCTGGTGCCTATTGGCTTGCATTCCCTGGCACTCCTCAAGACTCTGAAGGAGTGTTACTGGAAAGCTGGCTATAGAGTGATCTGGAGTTGATAATCGTTCCTGTCCAGATCTGCCAGCATCTGTACCAGATCTTACAGGAGATTTGGACTGTTGCGCTTCTGAGTGGGGAGAATGAAAGCAAGGAATCTTCTGGAATCGTTCATCATCACCACTTGAAAACGAGGGAAGACTAACAGTGCATTGCTTTCTGCTATGACTAGAGTCTAATACCACAATCTCAAATACCTTTCAGAAGTTTCAGAGTGCTTTGTCTTTGTCAAAAATGGCTGGTCCAGATTCTTAAAGGAGAAGAATATGATGACAGAAAGCAGTTATCCTGTAATAAACGTAGACCAGAATGCCATATGCTCTTAAAAAAAAAAAAAGGAGCCACAAAATGGTTATGGGATGCCAAACAATAACCACTTTTTCTGAAGAACAAGGGAATCCTCCTTTTCATTTATGTTAAGGAGATGCGTGAGCGTGAAGAACATTTTGAAGTTCATAGAACCTCCAGATAATCAAAAGGTTCTAGCAAAAACATTGAATTGGATTTCAATACAAGCATTAGTATAGAACCTTTCCATTAATACAAGTTCTTTATAGTCTGTCTTTGCATACAAAGGGAACCAAAGGTGGTTCTGCTATGGGATCACTCAAAGAACCCTTTGTGGAACCTTTTTTTAAGTGTTTGTTCACAGTACCTATTTTGTACTTGCTTAAAAATGAAACTGCCACAGCATATTCTTTGGAGCAATGCCATAGAACATTTGGTGGGAGAATCATCCTTAACAGATAGTTCATTAAAAAACAGATGATGTTTGTTGAAGTGTTACCACAGAAGAGTCACTTTTGGTGGAGGGACCTTTCAATTAAATGGTTTCAATTGTGTTTTTCTAAAGAAGCATCAGTTCAAAGGTTCCTCTCCCACAAAAAAGAGGTTCTTCAAAGGCCGTACTTGTGTGGCAAAGATCTCTTTTTGAGTTTGTAGAAGGCTGATATTTTTCAGGTTTATTCACTGACTAAACATCCTCAGTTCCTTATTTATATAATCATAATCCTACTGTGCACTAAAGAACTTTGCTCACTCCCTCAAGCCTAGTTGGATTTTTCTCGCCTTTCCACCTCTAACTGCTCTAGTGCTGTGTGAACCCCGCTTCCCCAGGCTAATGTGTTTCTATTTAGGCAGATAGAAGAAGGAGAGCAAAATGACTCACGCCACAGAGGCTATACATCATAATACAGCTCTCTGGAGACAGCGAACAGTTCCAGCAACAATCGCTACAGCGCTATTAAAGAGTGTCGGCTTCAGCGGGAGTGTGTAGCACTGCTGCTCCTGCTCCAGAGTCCACGGAGGAATAATGTGGCTTGGAAATTCCAGCGGGGAAGCCGCAGTTTCTAGGCAATAAGGAAATGTTACTAATGAATCAACATGAGGAAATATATTCCCTGTTTGTGAAGCCAAGTGAATTTCAGCCCATCAAAAGATCCGTTGTGTCAGGGCATTAAAAATAAGTGGAAATGCTTGCAGGAGTGCTTCACGTAATGGCACGAAGAGGCTTCATAGATGTTCCATAACAAATAGCATGGCTTTTAACCTCTTAAACAGTCTTTTCAATTGTTAATATTAACACATACTACTCAGTATTCTAAACTGAATTTGGTAACTACTATGAAATTGATAAATCATTTTTTGTTGCTGTCCAAAGAAAAACATGGAATTCTAAACTAGCAACTTTACAGGAAAAGACAAAAATGTTCTTAAGTTAAAGGAAGTTAAAAGAGATTTCCTTTCCTGAAGTGTGCATTCATATATAAAGCTTCTGGATTTTATGTAATAATATATCATCACTGTCACCTGAAAACCATGTAATTCCATTTTTCATTTTACCCTAGCAGCTCTCGCTTATAATGTGTGAATATTCTATGACAGTAAAAATCTAAAAATTAAGATGTATGCCTCCCCCTGTTTGGCCAGTTTTCCATTTTGCAAAGTGTTCATCTGTTCAATTCAATGTTTGCATCTGAAACAAGAGCAGTACTGTAAATGCAAGCCTAAGTTGACTCATTAATATTTAACTAATGACATGCATTTTATTTTTAGTTATTTTAGTCTGAGGGTCTAGAAAGGCCTAATGGTATCTTTTGAGAACAGGCCTCTCCATTTCTTAAGAAAATGTGATATTCTTTTAGGGGCACCTTGTACATTGTCACTGTTCAATTAGAATCTCATTGCTATTTTTGTATTTTATTTTTTACTATGTTGTTTAAAAAAGGCAGCTGTCGTTTATGTTTGAAAAATAATTTATAGTGAATGGACAAATATTAAGAGTCCAAGTTAAGAAAGTTTCCTTCATTGTGGGATTTTGTTATGATAGCAATGATAAGGTCAACCACACAAATCCTCTTAAGTCCTAGTTAACATGTCTAAAACCTCACAGTCTCGCCTGCTGCCTTTTCTTGTTCATTGTGAGGAGCTTTCTACTGGAGTGAAGGTGACCCAGAATTCCCCGGGACTTTGCGGCTGCCCGTTCCGCTGGTGCGATGCTAACACCGATCAGTCTGTACAGCTCCCTAATGCACCGTCCCTGAGAGCTCCTTCTCATTTGTCACAATGCAGAGACAGACGACCCTATCCCCGCACTCAGATGAAGGTGACCCACTCGCCCGAAACTAGCACTGGAGGCGGGGGCCACCGAGAGTCGTTGTTTTTTTTTCTTCCTCTCACCATAATCATGAGCAAGTGTTAAAAGAATATGGATTATCTACTGACTAACAAGGTGATCTCCACCCCCAGCTCGTGTTTGTTAATAAATAACCAATAGTCTTCTGAGGCTACTTCTGAATAGTGATCACAAGATCACAACTCATCGCTGTTGTAAGAAATAAGAAAATGTTGTATTTAAATGTTTGGTAACCTAAGGTGTGGTGTTAATGCTAGGAATCCCACCAATGCACCAGAGTCAAAGCAGTTCTGTAGGCAGGAATGGGTCAGGATTGCTTCAATGTGCAGGGCTGACCAGCTGTTATAGGAACCACTGGGTGAAGTCATTGCTTTTCAAGGTCATGCTAGTTACTAATAGCAGACGTTCACATACTTTTGCTGACAAAGAGCTAATACTAGATGGCTTGGTTTAATAAATCAATAGAAAACGGAATATGTTTGTGTTATATGTTTGAGTTCTCTTTATATATTTTAAGGAGCTAAATGAAGATCCGATCATGTTTTAGGCTATATTTATGTAGAAATTCTTAACATAATAAAGAAACAATAATATATAAAATGAAACTTTGACGCAGCACTGTATACATTTGCAGACAAAGTTTGGACACACTTGGTCAAATAATCTTATTTCAAGTGAAAGTAAGTCAACACATCCTCTAAAAAAGATCACACTTCTCCACAACAATGCATAATTCCAATATATTTGCTAAATGTAACATATTGGGAAAAAAAACGACATAAAATATTAAATGTGCAATAAAATAACTTTTGCACAGGCCACATTTTACGTTTTTATTTTTTTCTCCAGCACGTTAAATTCAACAAATTAACATGAATTGTGAATTAGAATTGTGTGGAATTGTCAATTGTTGTATAGGATGTTTTAACATATTTTCAATTGGAAACGTCAACAAAATGTCATTTCAGAATGAGCTCCCAATTTTGCACACAACTGTATATAAACAGATTATTGCCATTTGACATCTTTTCACAGGAACCACAAACTGGGATTTAGAATTTGAATTTAGAATTTGAATTCCATTTAAATTCTGTTTTTATTTAAACTTTTTTGTTTTGTTTTGTTTTATTTAATGATCATATCCAAAGAGTCGAGATGGCTGCAGAAGGAGATTAAGAGGGTAATTGACTACAACATTAAGTGTCCAAGTGCCTACTTGAGTATAATTTAACCTGCTTCAACCTACCAACACTTCTTACTCTGTACAATGTAAAGGGCAGCTGTCGTTCTCAGATATAATAGAGGAGTTACAAGGCAAACGACAGAACCCACAAGATGTTCAGGGCCCGGCAACTGTTACAAGACTCTGGATTAACGATAATGACTAACAAGGTGGTGCTCCATCTGAGCATGTGTTCACTGAAGAGAAAAACACAAAAAAATGTGAACTTCCATACTGTGGCAGGCTCTGAACCGAGACCCCCAAGATGATGCCCACTTTGGCGTCACAAGAGGTTGTGAATTATCAATAAACCAGGGCTTTCTCTCCTCCAGAGGCATGGAGGCATGTTGTTAAAGCCTTGCTGATGTGGCTAATGTACGGAAGGAGAGAGAGGGAGCCATGCAAGGCAGTGGATGGGGGTCAGTGACGCGGGAGCACGTGGCAGTGCCTCCGCACATGGCTCTGGGACCGAGGGACCCTGACAGATGGCACCTGGTGGGTGACAAACAATTAACAAACCTACAAGAATAGCTGGCACGACATTGTTCACGTAGGTTCCGGAGAAAGAGAAAGGACCCATCTGAACGCTGACTGAGAGTTGATGTCGCTTCAGGAAAGTAATTTTAGTCTTTTTTTTTTCATGTTTGCAACGAAACAAAGTTCTCGTTGCCTGTCCGTTTTTATCACACACTAAATCGCCAGCTCTTCACGTGCGTCACCTTCCTCAGTAATAAGGGCAGACATGTAATGACATGTAATTGACTTGATCGTGAAGTGCATCAAAACAATAATTAAGGACTCCGCAGCACACAATTAACATCAATCAATGTTGCATTGTTCTTCTGGGTTTATTTTTGCGCGTTTCAAGCCGGGAAGAAATGGCGTGTTCCTCAGCTTGCCCAGCTGCAAACTGTCAGAAGAGTCTGAGCACCAGCAGTTTTACTTCTCTCAGTCCCTCGTGAGCTTTAAACAGACTCGTCTCGTCTGCTAAGTTGCCGTCATCTCGATGAGATACTGGCTTTGGACCGTGGTTGTGTGCATGTGAGCGTGTGTATGGCCACATCTGGAGTCTAGACTCTGTGGCTCTGTGGGCAGGGCCATATCTGCATCAGGCCCACAGCCCAGTGCTGTTTACATAGGTGCCACCAGCCATCATCTGTTTCAACATTCAGATGTACAACGATCTGCAGCCTCTAACTACACACTGGCCAACTAAGAGTGTTTGGGAAGAAGTTGAATGGAGAAGACATAAATATGTTGGGGGGTAGCTTTTCCATTGATCAGAATTCAACTGTGTTCATACATGTACACCAGTGAAGAATGCTTAGAAGAGCCTTGTAAGCTGTCAGAGAAGGCTTAGAGGAGCAATTTGTAAGATGATGCAACTGGTTGAATGCATACTCCAAACAAATAGGGGCCAACTTATCACCAGGAAGTTGTAGTGTCCAGCCTTATCATAAGAAACAAGGAAATGCAGAATTCCTCCTCCTCAATGTTTGCATTAACAACTGTTTACCTACCAGTCTAGAAATGACAGTACAAGATCAACATCAAGCTTCATCTGTTTACTGTCCAAGAGCATCTCCAGCGGTGGAAAGCAATAGCAATGTTAAGACTTGTTTGCTTCTATTCATGTCACTTCTTTTGTTTGCTGTAGAATGTGGTTCAGTGCTGCTACCTGTCCTTAAATTATCAAACTGGGAGGAGGACTTTCAACATGTTTGCCAAAAGAGTAGAATACACCATCAGAGCAATGCTATTTTTTCATCCTCTCATGTTGGACTGACAACAGACACAATGCTACAGTGACTCACTATCGCCTCTAGAGGTACAATGTGGTGTTATGAGATGTGGGATGGTCCTGGGCTAACAATAAAGCATGTACAGGCCTATATTGTTACATAATTAGTGACACTACAGAGTATAAAATAATAAAATAAGGACAATACTATATAGTTCTATATTTAGATGCAACCCATTCAGCTGTTACCTTTAGTATGAACATATTCATGCATCATCAGTATTTAGTTAGATGTTGTGTGATTTAAATTCAACATGATGCATTTTGTCAGTGATCTTAGTACAAAAGCCAGCTCTGTAATCTGATTGTCATTGATTAATTAGCCTAAAGCAAGCAGATGCAAACCAGAACCAATGCAATATGGCAGGAAAGCATATCGGTTTTTGAGTATTTTATTCCTACATGCATGTAGTTTGTGTTGAAAATAGACCCAAAGCTTAAAATGTGGCAAATATCAGACCCTACCATTGTCATTAGAACACTTTGAATCCACATTTCTGTTCCTGCTGCAGCCTGTATGAAAGTCCATACGAATACCACAGGAGTGCTTTGAGAGCTTCAGTGGTGCAGAAACAAAGCAGTTCCAACTTTAGATCTAAAACAGGGTTCACTTAGCTTTGCTCTTGAGGAAAAGAGTATTTAATCATTGAGACGGGAAGAGTATATACTCATTGGTTCAGCTTCTTCATGACCCATTTGTTCCCACACAGCGACCCACCCATGGGTTGAAACCCACAGTTTGGTGTAACAAATACTGCAGTACTAAACAGTAGAAGGCAGCACATATAGTGCAATGCTGGACAGATAGTACAACCAGAACAGTACAACGAACATGATACCAGACTTTATACTATTTCAAAACAAACCCAGTGTTCATTTAAATGTGGTCAGTTTAGAATTGCACTGAGCAATAAACAGTATTGTAACGCATTCTTATAAACAGCAATAACACTGCGAGGCCATTAACCAAAATATAGAACATAGGTGTACACCCAAGGAAGGACAACACAGAGATAAGGTAAGTGAAACAGGAGGAAAGACATGCCTAATGTTCAAATAGATTAAAATCTGTAACAGTCTTTTCCAGCTGCTAATGAGCTGCAACAAACTAAATTTAATATGTTGATTCAACTCAGAAAACTCGTTTGAATGCATGAAAGCCATCAGAAATTTTCCCCCAACTATAGTTAAGTAGGATATAGCCTATTCTAAATACAACTGCCTTAAAGTCTGTATAAAGTAAATTCAAAGATTTGTTTGTAAACACATTCATTATATATAATATATACATTCTATAATATATAAAGACCCTCCTCAGCGACAGAACTATGCGGTATGTGGTACTTGACTGAAAGGCTATAACCTACTTGTGATTGGCCATGGTTTCAGTGACCTCAGCAGACACGCCTCCAGTCTTTCAGATCAGAGAATACTGCTTATTTTTTCACAATTTTGAAACCTAAATTTATATATTGTCCCTCTCACATATTTATTACTGCATTACATGGACTTTTGGGTATGCGTCTCATGGTTCCAAGCAGAAATCCCACGAGAACTTGAAAAAACAAAAATCATTCTTTTTTATTTAATGTGGTTGACTTATTTGGTTGACTTATTTAATGCCCAGGACAATAATTTTCTTTCAACTGTCATATTTGAAGCACTTTTTAAATCAAATTTTAAAACAGATTTATTAATTTTCTTAATATGTTCAAGAACAAGTTCTATGTCTTTTGAGTGCAAAGATGTGAGATGTTGTGAGGATGTTGTATAACTGCAAAAGTGGCAAAGCTGATTTAAAAGCAATTTGCAGCTTTACAAATAGTTAGGGTCAGTGTGACATTAATGATCTGATCCTGGAGCATGAAAGTACTTTCTATCCAAAGGAGATTGTAGGGGTCTGACTGTAGTGGCTGACTACACCTGCAGTATAACTATACTCAGACGCAACTGCTTGTTTTGAGAAGTCCAGTCATACATTTCAGCAGCCAACTGTTTTCAATGCTGTATTGACATATTAAGAGGTGTTGAGATGTAGTGGTGCTGCAGACTAATGCTTAATTTATTGTGCACTTGCATTATGTTTCTCTGTTCGCATGTATTTGTGTGACGTAGAGATTGCGAACAGAGTGCAAACATGAGTGGCTAATTAATTTCATTAGGAAGAGTTATGGTTAATCATGGAAATGGCCTTTTTGGTGGAGTGGGCCAGTCTGTGCTGGTGGTCTTGCTTGGAGTATGCCCTAAAAGAGCTCTAGGCTCTCTCAGTCGCTTTATTGGGCTTCTCTAGAGGGCTGCCAGGTTTAATTTACATCTGTATGTAGAGCGGGCTCAGTATACACACTGGGCAAAAATTATTGCAGCAATATTTCTCTGGGAGTTAAAATATTGAGCTGAATTGTTAATAGAATTAAGCAGATCGTTCTCCTTGATTATGTGAAAGGAATGCCATGCCCAAACTTTTACTTATCAATAAATTAAACATTTACATACGTATAAATTAGATGTACTGTTGAGATATATTTGCCTACAGAGCTTCAAAGGTTTTCTTTTCATGAATGATGAAAACTGCTTATAATCTGGCAATTGGATAATATTAAGTAGCATAGAGTATATAATCATTTATTATTCAATATCAATAAAATATCACTTCCAGAGTAGCCCATATAATGTAATGTGAAGTTGAAGTTAGGACAGAATCAATACATATAAGATTCAAAGTGATAGGAAATTAGAGGAGAAGAACAAATGTCTAGCCTGTGAACAGGTAAATATACTGGAGCTTGGTTATTCATAGGGCTGCTGCTGCTGCTGTACTTCATATCACATTGCTACTACAGGAGAACAGTGGAAATCAATAGGAAAGAAATTGTCCAGCATATCGATCCAATGAAGCCGCTGTGTACTTAAAGCAATGGGACTGTCTTTCTAAGGATCAGTGGAAGTGTGTGCGAGCATATGTGTATGTGTATATATTGTCGCTCTGTAAGGGGCAGTGCAGCAGGGAACCGTCCTCGGCCCACCAAAGATGACAGCCATAAAAGCTTTCACAGAGATTCGCTGTGAACCTGAGAATGCCATTACCTTTTTCTTAATCCATAACAAGATTAAACCCAAGCACTCAAAGCAAAGTGTAACGTTCCATTAAACGTAATAGTGAATCATTAAAAGGATTACAAGTTTACGTCTTCACTTTCTTTAGATGCCATATATGGTGCCTTAGCAGCAGCAGCATTTTCAAATGCTGGCAGGTATATTAACAACATTTCAGTTGCAGCTATTTTCCGACCTTGGGCATGACTGTAGGGAAAAATATAGCACTAATAAATGAAGCTTTATTTGTTTGCCCTCTCCTTTATTTGGGTTTTAATTCTAAAATGTATACAGATACCTAAAAAGCAGTTCAGCGGTTGAGGATTTGACTAAATTCCATTTCGGTGACTGGTAAAACAGTGCTGTGGCCAGGCCTAACTCTGAGTTACATTTACATTTATGCAGTGGCAAAGAATCATCATCAGAATTAGGAATTCAGTTCAAGGGGTTTATTTAAATATATATTAAGTATAATATAATATAATATAATATAATATAATATAATAGACACATCATTAAAAGAATACTTGCACAAATAGTCCAGAAGGAATCAGCCAACAGGAATGAAACTTGGTGGGTGGGTTTGACATTGTAAGACTTGCAAATGATTCAAGTTTATGTTACGCCACGCATGTGATGTAAACAATGACGGGCCTTATTGCTGTACCTGACTGACCCAACAGCCACTATTGCAGACATTCAGTGAGCAGTGATGCCCTCCATGACTCATTCTGTGTGTGTCAGCAGCACTGGCAGATGACTCTACGACGCAGGACTACATGCACGCAACCGTTATGATGACTGCCCTTAACACCACGTCAGCATCACCAAAGACTGCAATGGTGTCATGCCACACTGTCATGGAGTGACTCAGAATGGCAGCAGGTCATCTTCAGTGACGAGTCCTGCTTTTGTCTTGGTGGAGACGACCAAAAAATCTGTGCGTGGAGACACCGCGGTCAGTGCCAAGATGAACGGTTTGCTGTCATGCGTCACACATCCAGAATATAATGGGGTGACCCTGGCGCAGAGAGTACAGTCCAAAGACATTTTGGACAGTTTCCTGCCTCCCGCCCAATGAGCACTGGGAAAGGCTCCAGCACACTCATCCCCCCACCAAACCCAGAAGGGTAAACAGCTTAGAAGATTTGATCTTTTTGTTCATAGGTGTGATATTTGTGAGTTATCTGTCTGGCAGTGTGGAAAAAAAATCTGATCTGTTCTGATTTGAGACACTGTGCTACTAGAAATCCAGTGTGTATCTGATCTGCAACAATGCGACTGAACAGTTTTATCAACAAGATCGATTTCACACAGCTGAGTGCTCAAACATCTGGGCTGATGTTTCTGTATGAACCAAATTAGAAAGCACTTATGGCAACTGCTCTGTGTTTGTAGCAAGTTCGAAAGAAATGGCTAATGGCTAAATGCAGTCATAGGAGAACAAGACTGCAGTGTTAAAGAAAAGTTAAATGCCTCAAAGAAAACACAAAATTGCACCTTTTACAGTGAGCTTAAACGCATTATGGGTGAGGCAACTGTCAGCCAATGGAACTTTGTGATTGCTCCTGAAACCGAAATCTCTGGGAGCGGACCTGAATCATCTGTAGTCACGATTGATTATCTCTGGCTGAGTGTGCCATGTGAAGTGTTGTTCTTCTGCACATACAGTCCAGTTTAGCAGCGTGACCTGTTAAGACTAATATCAGATACATGTGACATTTCAAAGTTTAAGCTTACTGAAACCTTCTTAATCTTAATTTATCATGAGTATTTTAGATACAAGGTCAGTAGAAAATGGATCTTGCATGATGTTGCCCCTCCAGTGGGCAGATCTGTGTATATGTTTTGTGGTTTAGTTCAGTCATGAATTAGAGTCTGATTTGTAATCCAAATGAAGATGCCATCAATAAATAAATAAATAAATAAATAAATAAATAAAAAGGGGCATTTACAGGAAAGACATTGTACACTCAGTTGTTTCAGCATTTTTAATATAGCTTATACTATATTAACTGCAATTATTAAATGGAAATGGTGCAAAGGCATTATTAAAAACAAAACATGACAGTGTAACATACACTCTGATTTTGTGTTAAGATGATATGTTTTTTTACCTCTGAAATGATGACGTAAAAAGTGGTCCAGTGTCTGTGATGTGTTCTAAGGACACCCTTTGGCCCCCCGTTCTATTGCCAAATTCAGGTGTGCTGTCATGGGAGTCATTTAGAGGTATTTGCTACTATGCTATCTTCATGGCCCATTAAACCCACTACTTTTCGAACTGTTTCTGTAGGGGCAGGCAGCAAAAAAACAAAGTAAAGCTAAAGTTTTTGCACGCTCATGCTTCTTGGCACGCATGCCCGATATGAGCTGCTATTGATTAACATATGAGGATATGTAATTGCAATATGATATTCTCCCACAGCACTCCTGAATTTAAGGTTCCATTCACTTCAGCTGCAGCTTATCAACTGTGCAACTGTGCACTAACTCACTACTTGCTCATGATGCATAGGGTTTAAAGGCCATGGTGAAGTAATGGAGCTTGAGACAAAACAGAAAATGAAAGGTCAATTATAAAGAGTTAATAACTGAAGTTCTTTCCCATCAAAACATTTTACAGGGATGAGTTTGTAAAACAATAACATGGACTATGCCCATGCATGATGACTGCATCCTGGCATTCTTTGTGCCACGTCATCTCACATACATGCATCTGCTCCCTCAAGTTTAAGCTTTAAGTCCACTACAACCACAGTGACATCCAAAACCCTTGACCCCTGCAACCCTCCTTACTTTTTATCACACATATAAAAAGTTTTTTATTACCTCCTTCTTATGCTGTTTGGAAGTTTTCTCCATCTTTCTCTACTTATCCGTCATGATTCAATGTTCCCAGTTACCACTGTACTTTGTTCACGAGGCAGCGGCATTTGTGTAATTGCCCAATGGCCACACAGAGAACACATTGGGCCTCTAACATGCACCCCAATATTTACCTGGCACATGCAATATGTCCTGAACAGCAATCACGTAATAAACACTGTCATAAAACATGTTATATGTTATGCAACTTATTGTGCATTATGAATTGTCTTCTAAATGGCATTTGATTCATAGAATTTCTATTTAGTTTCAAGTCTATTGTTTAATTACACTTTATCACCAGTTAATAAAAGATTAATTGTGATTCATACTTCAATATCTGATCCATATCCTAATGTGCAATTTTAGCCATTGCACTCTTGTAAGGAACACAGTCTCTATTCATTTTGAAGGGGTCCTATTGCTCTCTTTCTCACTCTTTCAGTGGCCCACTCTTATAGGACCTCCTAATCTCTGATCTATGCAAATTTACACTTGGTTTATAAATTTGAAGGAAAATCATCTCAAAACCGCCTGTCACTGTTTATAACTATGTAACTAAACAGTACTTACATAAGTGTATCTCATAAAATGGAAACAAACATACACAGTATACAGTAAGTACCTAATTTGAACAACCAGCATGACTAATAAGCACTACATGTGCCATATACTCTTCATTAAGGTGGTGCCAAGAACCAGCGTGTTATTTACAGCAGTTCCTGATTATGGCTTTAAATCCCTGCTCACCTGGACCCTCTGTTTTGGATGCCCTTCTCTTGTTGCCTCCACCTGCCTGCCTCCCCTGCCCCATCTAGCTAACAATAACAAGAGTCATTTAGCAAGCCCAATCACAGGGAGCTGAGCCAAGGTGTGTTCCACCGTGCGCCGTCCTTTCCCTCCTGCCCGGGCCCCTGCTCTCTGCAGTCCTGCCCTGACACACACCGCACAAAACCTCATTGTAGTGCCGGGAGATAAGGATGGCCCGTTTGGTCTGCAAGCCTTCTCCAGAGGCGCCACGACTATCTCCTCTATCTCTCCCTCTCTACAAGCAGCATTCCAGCCCAGCACTCGCCCACACCACACAGCCTAAAGATTTATGTTACTGTAACTTAATAGTCCCTCATTCAAACACATGCACACTGCTTTGTTTTTGTACTGGGTCATATATATCATCGCTGTTAGGATAAAATCTTGTGTCTCTATTTTTTGTCATTTTGTTCATGTTTCCTGCAAAGTTACCATTCTGGAGATTGATGATTGAAGTTTTGGCATCATTTTATGTTAAGAAACACATATTGTGGGTTTATTAAGGTGCTGTTCTTTGTGCAGTAAAGCCCAAATTGGGCAATCAGATGAATTTCATCCATTATGACCTGTCTATGCAATTTCAAATTAATAGTTTATTTATAGTTTATTACAAGTTAATACGAGTTTAATTATCATTAATGCTTCAAGATGTAACCCATAGTCTAATGTGCAGTTTTAGCCATTGTACTTATCGTACAATAGGAAACACATATTGACATATCAGTGAAAAGTTCAATCTTTTTGACAACCAAAATACCATAAGTTCATTCTTATTATGCAAATGGACTTACTGAAGATTTGATTATCACTTGATTAGCATCATCTATTAGTGATTACAAAAACTGCAGTTTACAATATTGTGCACATTGTTAGTGACTTAGTAAACTCTCTGAAGCTCTAAAGTAATGAACTCCAGAAGTCATGTGACACTACCTAGTACACTTTTTGTCTAAAAAGCAATTGTGGCTTTTATGATGAGCATTGAATGCCTAATATGCTGCTTTTATTTTGCATGTAAACTCCATCATTCTTCGAAATGCTTAGGATCAGTTAGCATCAATTATGCAGTCTGTGCACGTCATTGTACTTATATGTAACAAGATTTTTTAACCAACAATAATTGTTTTTTTCTTGTTCATCTATAATATTGTGTGGCTTTCAGGGTTGGAAGGGTTACTTTGAAAATGTATTCCATAACACAACCATTCCATTACTGATTACCTGATATGAAATGTAATTGTAATCTAATCCAAAGGATTCCTAAATTAACATAATGTATCTGATTATTTTCCATTTTTTAAAGACAAGAAAAATAAACCACTCTTTTCATTTTATTCCATTATTTGTTGTTTCTTTATGTTTGGTAATTGTACTGACATTTAGAAACTTGTTATTCTAGAGCTACAGGGAAGGTGGGAACACAAGAACTGATAAAAAGCAGGAAAATGAAAAAAAAAAAATCAGCATCAATTTTTCAAGAACTTTTACTGGCAGCTGGACCCCTTCCCTGCTTCCCAAAATGAAAAACTCTACATGAATCATGTGACATATTTATCATTCAAAACAGCAAATTAAGTCAAAAGTATGACAAGTTTGTGGTTTTATTG